>CM044444.1:78010462-78110703 GCA_024363595.1 Xenopus borealis
TATATAGTAGACACTGGCATGGAAACTTCTATTTATAAACATGGTCAACTAACCCTTCCCTAAAAGGACTGATAGGATAACCTCATTTTTGCTTCTTGTATGAGGATTATAGTAGAAATGCTAGTATGAAAAGAGCCCATGAATCCTGTAAGTCAGTGACAGCAAAACAAGACTAAAAAACAAAAAGTTACAAAGACAGAAAGCCAATTTACTATTGCCCCCCCCCCCACTAGTGCTAGGCCACCTGGACCAGGAGGGAGTTCACAGTACAAGCCATATTGGGGCACACGCATGTGCATAATAAGCTAATGCTGCAACTTGCTCATTATGCAAATGAGCGTGACGTCAGTAGGGCATTTGTGCATGCACTCTGACTGATATGGCTGCTAGCACCAGGAGTGTCCTTGCACTGATGGGGGGCAATTTTTTTTTAAGAAACTACTGTTACCCCCAGTAACAGATCTATTAGCCCGAACTGTTGGTTGGGGATAATATTATTGCATAACAGGTGTCCTTAAAGGAGAAACATTTTTAGAGGGAAAAACAAACTAAAATTTTTTTGTATTTATTATGCTCCAAAGCTACTTAAAATCCAAATCTGAAAATATTCCAGCTAAAACCTGTCAAAATCATGCAAAAGTCAATGTCAGATGTCCCTTTAACAATTGGATGATGTTTTTTGCTTTTATGATTTTAAAGGGGTTTGGGCTGTTTGATGCTGGTTTACATATAATATTCTGTAAAAAAAATGAGTGCTTTTTAGGTGGCAATTAGAAAAGGTTGCATAGTTTAAATTTTCGCACAATTTTGTCACAAATTTTCCTGCATGTACAATTTTCTTCGGATATTTTAGTACAGTAGATATTTCAAATGTTGAGAAATGTTTAAAATAATGAGAAAAATGTGAATTTTGATAAACACCCCCCCCCCTGGAAGTCGGAATTTAAGATTAGTAGGGGAAAACATGAATAATAATAAATTAATTATTATCATGGTGGTGGCAGGGATCAGTGACTCCCAAAAACCAGAGAGTGTATTTTCAGTTGCTGACTAATAGGCATGCTCATATTTAAAAACAAAATACAAAATAATGAAGAACAAATGAAAAGTTGCTTAGAATAGATACATCTGTAAACCAGCCTAAGTAGGGCTCCTGGATGTATACAGTATATAGGAAACATTACAGCACTGGTAATTTACTTAGATACCCTCCTCCTCAAAGAGGTGCAGAAGCATTCAGGGATGCAAAAGTGCACTTTTTAGTGCGATTTAAAAATACTCAAGCACTGGGCTTGAGCATCCAGCTACAAAAATCATGCAAGAGTTCCTAAACTCTTGTGTGGTTTCTTCATTTGAAAACCTCGGCTTCCTGACAACGGCTTTTTTTCATATACCAATTTTGTCAGCACCTCTTTTTTTATACAAGTAATGGGTACAGGTCACATCATGTCCACATCCATTTGTATATCCAAAGAAAATTAATAATAGCCTTTATTGAGCAACTGGTTCCAGCAACATTTCAGACCAACATTGGTATTTTATTAAGCTACTGACTGAGTATTAGCTTGATAAGAGCAGTGTTGTTCTGAAACATTGCTGGTGTCCAGGTCAGAACATTTAGCCCAATAAAGGCTTGTAAGAAGACCCCTTGCTCTTGGTGCAGTCTATTATCATGTTTTAATGGGGTTTTTTCCCTGAGCAAGTTTTTCAATCATTAAACAATTATAGGACCTAATACCATACTTCTTTAAATTAGGATTTTTAGGCACATATTTATCTACACTTGCATTTATGTTATGTCTGTATGGAGATGCAACAACAAGCATTTATTGGCTAATCGCCCTGTAAAAAAAAACTACTTAATTGGTGTGCCTTAAAGGAAACAGCTAATGTAAACTGTACCAGTACACTATGCCTGAAATAAAATAGCACATTGCTTGTCATAAGAAAATGCTAAATCCTTACTAAACCAGAAAAACATTGCTGTGTAGAACTATGTATCATGCACCTCTGTAAAATACACTTCTTCTGAATATAATACAGAAACAGGAACAATTATTTAGCATGTTTATTTTTTTAAGTTTGGGTTTTCATTCCTTTGTCAAGTATAAAAAATGCTGTTAGATTTAAGCAATGCTGCCAAGTGCCAAGCAATGCATCAGAACATGTGGTATCCACTGATAGTCTTCAATGCAGTTAAACTTATCAGAATATTGATCGTAGCAAATCATTTGAACTGGCGAACACCCTGCAGCTTGCTACATTTCCTGTGGGCAGGTTTTTTTGGTCCTAATCCAAGCAACTAAACTTGAAAAAGTGACTGAACTCAATGTGAAATCCAATATTATTAGATGTAATTTCTGTGAATGCAATATAAGTGGAATAAAAGGCTAGAAATGTGTGCAAAGTATTCCCAGTACTTACTATTATTCAGTTTTATTTCTTTTCTTTCGTAATTGAGCATTTATATGTTCCTTAAGCAAACCATCATTAGTGGTCTTTAGAAATACTGTACCAGTTTTATAGTATAGGGTGGCTTAAAGATATCTCACTTATGCTTACAAAATATGATTGCATATGAAGGTTTTGGATGGAAAGCATAAAGACCATGTAGGGAATGCTTGAATAAAAAATGATTATTGTAATAAATCTTTATAAATTCTTATGTAGAAATTAATTGGTTGAGTTAATGTAATCCTTTCGGTACCAGCAGCTGGCTTCTTGATCTATGACACATTGCCATGTAAACAAACAAATAGCAATGTGGACCAAGATGGAAACATAGAGGCTACGCTAATGGCACTTAAAGGCTCGAAGGCACCTCACTTCAAATCTGTGTTTCATTTAAGCAACGTATCCAGCCATGTATGAGCAATCAACCAGATATCTACCGTTCAAGTTTGAAAATCCAGCACATCAATATGCATCAGTTCATTGATGGGGTCCTCTTTCAATAGGTTTGCATAGGCCTACATTATGATCCAAAAATCAGATCAACGCAATTTACCCAGCATGTAGGTGGCCAAATCAGGGGAATATCCATTCATTTGGTGACCTTGCCAAATTATTGATTTGCTATTTAATGTAAACATTACATATCACCACTTGACGTCCCTTGTGTAACTTTTTCGCATTCACATAGGACACCTACTGCATTCTAAAGTTATGAATTGCCCTTGATTAAGGCCCTGGCCCTCATTACTTCAATGTTTCGGCACCATCACTCAGGCTGTCTTCAGTGCCAAAACGTTGAAATAAACACTTTTTTTGTTTTCACTATTCAAGTCCTAGGATTGTGTTTTTTTGGTCTGTATACAGTTTGATTTTTACCTGCACCCAGGCAGTTACTATAGTGGTTTAGAGTGCACCTGGCCGGACTGGATATATGTACATATGTATATAAAGTTATATATGTAGTCACATAGTTAAATTGTATCCAGCAAGTTCAACCTCTCCAAATAAAAACCCAACATTCATACACACACCCCACCATACATTTCCATAAATTATATATCCCATATCTATACCAACTATATAGTTTAGTATCACATATATAGTTTACTTTAGTTGTGTACAATTAAAATAATGTTTATATTTGTCACAACTTAAAAATGCACATTGATAGAGAAGAAATATAGTTACATAGTTACATAGTTACATAGTTAAATTGGGTTGAAAAAAGACCGAGTCCATCAAGTTCAACCCCTCCAAATTAAAAACCCAGCATACATACACACACACACACATCTCCACTCTTTCAAACACAAACCATATATGCCCATAGCTATACTAACTGTAGAGTTTAGTATCAAAATAGCCTTTGATTTTATGTCTGTCCAAAAAATCATCCAAACCCCTCTTAAAAGCATCAACAGAATGAGCCATCACAACATCACCCGGCAGTGCATTCCACAACCTCACCGTCCTGACTGTGAAGAACCACCTACGCTGCTTCAAATGAAAGTCCTTTTCTTCTAGTCTGAAGGGGTGGCCTCTGGTGCGGTGATCCTCTTTATGGGTAAAAAGGTCCCCTGTTGCTGGAAACACTGGTAATGATATCCTTCAGCCATCCAATATGGGCAATTCTGATTAAAATTGATTATTTGGCCTGTGTGGGGACATTGTTAATGAATTACTGTGTGGTTGCTCAGAATAGAAAGGATCTATTTGGCAAATTAATCGCAAACAGGATTTGGCACACTAATTCAGTTGACTGGCCTATAAGCTGCTAGGTCAACCAAGGTTGGTAGGGACACATCCTGCAATAAATTGCTGCCACCTTAGAATTTCAGAACTATTTAGACTGGGCAGATACATATTATAAGGAATGCATACAATATCCTATATTTACAGAGCATACAGTATACAAATAGAGCTACAGCAGCAGTGCATTTGAAATCAGCACTTAGTAGTTGAATTAAAATATTTTCAAAGCATTATAACAAGTACACATTTTATTTTATTAATATGGCATTTTGCATGTAACATCTTCGAACTAATAGCATCTTAACAATTTGGAAAGTATGCTTTGAATATGCTTCTTTAATTAGGCATCTTTTTATCTGCTTTTTTGGAAGATGTAATAAGACTTTTAATAATAACAATTAATTTCCTTACAATAATAAATGCAAGCCACTGTAAGCTAGCTAATTAATACAAATTATACTGGCTCGTGCTTTAAATTCATTCTCTTGTGTCTTCAATATATAAACAAAGTAGAGATTCACTAATCCCCATAAAGTAGAATGCCATTTTTTTCCCAAGGTGTACGAGATACAATTATGAGATCATTGACCTTTCTTTTGTGATCCCAATAAATTATTATAAAAAATAAAACAATATTGTGTTATCCCCTGTATTCATACTTGCACTGCATAAAATATATTTGCTTATTTATCCCAGATTTTTGAATTTCTCTATCCAGCAAGATCACTGGTCTTTCCATAAGTCTTTGGAAAGATCACTTGCTCTTGGACGTCAGTTAACACATGTAGTGATCATCAGTCAACAGGTGACCAGCGGTGTTGTTGAGATCCTGTCAATAGTAAATACATAGTGAAAAGTGAACAACTAGTCATAAGTGTATGTGTGTGTCTGAGCTTAGTGGGGAGGTACATATTTGGCAGGTGGTTGATTTTTTTTTTTAGAGATTAGGTTATTGGCTTGAACTAAAATGTAGGTTTTGAGTGATTATGTGAACACCTGGAAGTTCTGGGAGTGTCTAATGGGGTGGGGGCAGGAATTCCAGATGATGGGTGCAGCCCATGCAAAGTCCTTAAGTGAGAATGGGGCGAATTCCCGTGATTCACCACTGGCAAATAAATTCGAGAAACGCCAGCGAAAATTCGCTTAAAAAAACGAGTCACGCGTCGTTATTTGACTCGACGAAAACGACGCAACGCACGTTGAAAACGACGTGACGCGCATTGAAAACACGTTTTTCGGCGAAGCAAAACTGGGTAGATTCGCCCATCACGTGTATGGCCACCTTATGTCTAGGCTCTAATCCTGTGCCACCTGTCTGCCCAGGGGGAATCCAGGGAGAAAAAAACAACAAAACTCCCAACATCTCCGTTATATACTTGCAAGGAGCATACTTTTACACATGAAAACAAAACTCTTACTAATAACATATTATGACATAACCCAGGTTAGCTTTCTAAACTTTAGGGGACTGCTTGAACAAAGAGTAACTACTTTATCAGTCCCCTACAATAGATTTATATCAGTGTGATAAGGTGAAGAGGAATGTGTTGACCAGAATAGATGTTTTCCACTTTGCTTGCCACAATGGAGACCTTTACTATCCTACTTAAAAATGGGCCACAATTCATGTTTCTTCTAATGTCTTTGTTGTTCTTGTAAAACACGGTTTATAAATTACATATATTTCCTTCAGAGTAGGTTTGCAGACTAAAGAAAAAAAAACAAGAAATGATTTGTGATTTTGTTTTACCAGAATGTACAGGGAGATTACCTCCCCATGCAACATATTGACTTTTATTAGAATCAGTTGTCCTTAGCAAAAGCTTTCAAAAATCAGACAAGTCATTGGTTAACATAGTTATGTTGTTCAAAGGTGCAGACAAAGCAAATGTGTCTAAAGAAACTATTGAGGTTTTTTAGCCCATGATTTAAGGTATCTGGTGAGAAATTTAAACGCCCAACAGCAGTATGTCAGGATGTACGGTTTATCAGATTTAAAAGTCATTGCTGCTGCAACTAGATAATTCCCATGAAGCTTAAAGGTTCCTCTGAAATTGAAGATTGAGGTCACTCACATTGTTATACAAGTTGTAATCCTATCTAACTATAGCATCCTGAATCACATTGCTACAAAGTCATTTAATTCCACAAAAATACCCAGTATCTGAATAACAGATTTCTTAGAGTTTATAAATATTTTTTTTGTTAACAATACACTTAATAAAATACAAAAAAAGAACCCTGTAATCATTACATTTTTCATAAGTGCCTCAACCATTGACTCTCTGCCACTGGTAAACCTAATTATCATTTTGGACTGGGTTACCAAGGGCTCACCAGAGAACCTGATACCAAGGGCCCACCAACCATAACCCTAAAACATTTTCTTCTTATTCTGAAAACCCCTGGTATTCCCATGTTTAAGAGAAACATTTTTCAACTATGATTAAAATCAGGGACAAATTTCCCTCACCGGTGCCACTCGGTCCTAGCCTTCACCCTGCCTCCTGCGAGCACACGTATGCATTCACCAGAGTACTGGGGACCTGTGCATCCACAATGCACCTTACTATGCAGCTTAGCAGCATGCTGCCCCTAAAATGTTACCACCTTATGCCCTGGCTTTTGTGGCCTTGCCACAAAACTGTGACTGAATAAAATAGCATAAAAGGCACTGTGGAGTCATTTATGCCATAGCAGCCAAATTGTTGCATTCGTTTTTTACCTGCAGCTGGATACAAAAAAACACAACCATTGATTGGTTACTATGGGTATAGCACATGGGAAAACATTCCCAGTATTGATAAATAATCAACACCGCAACTTTCCACTGCCAGCTCTATAAAATGAACAGTCTATGTCCTGCTTAACTGAGAATCACAGACTCGTATATATACATATTTATATCAATTTGCACTGTTTACTCCTGATGAAAGTTCCTCTGGGGACCGAAATGTTGAGCAAAATAAACGTTTGGAAGATTGATTCAGCAAGTCCTGTGAGTGCTGTTCTGCATTGCTTCTGTTGTTTCTTAGCTTGGGCACCCAGGTGGAACAACTTTATATTAGGCCATCTATGGTCAAACAGAAATGTATCTCCTAGCAGATGCTCAAAAAAACTTGGTTTGTCGCAGCAACTGTCACTGCAGTGTGAGCAAGGGCAAGTGACAGATAGGTCCTGGGGAGAAAGTGAGTTCTTACTTCTAAATGGATCGCTGTGACTTCCTAGGGTTTTGTAATAATCACTGCCTTTCGGAGAAGAACTTTGTGCATTGAAAGCGATCTTCAGCCAAGGTTTTTTTGAGCATATGCTACAAATGAATGGTAAGAGATACAATTCTGTCTGACCATAGACGACTTAATATCAACCAGTAACAGAGGGAAAGCAGTGACCTGGAATAATTGTATACTTGCAAGCAATAAAAGTGAACGTTTGTGAGTACCCACCTGCAAAAAAAACAGGATTTCATTAAAGGAAAGATAATCCTGGCTTTGTTTTTAAATACTGAGATTTGGACTTGAAGGGATACAAGTATAAGCTGGACAAGGAGTGTGAATTTATCTGAACCTTGGGACTTTTTTGTATTTTGACCTGTTTGTGTGTCTAATCTGCTAACCTCAGTGAGAAACAATCCTGCACCCTTCTCCCCAGCAGTGCCGGTCTTAAGCACATTGGACCAATTTGGCCCAATTGGGCCCCGCGCTTATGGGGGCCCCGCTCCAGTGTGAGATCTGATTCCTATTCCCTTAATCCCCCAGTAGCCCAGCCTACCCCTAATCCAGATTGGCCCAACCCACTCAGACCCGATTGGCCCAGGCCACAGCTGAACCTGATTGGCCCAGCCCACCCCCAAACCCAATTCAACCAGCCCGCCCCAAACCCAAATGGCCCAAATAACAAGTTAAATGCTTTAATATTGTATATATAATCCATGGTGCTTCACACACACAGTTTACAGTGGTAACCAAAAGTTGCACTTTTTTATTTGCGCACATAGATTAAATAAAGTAAGGGAACATTTTCTCCTAGTTGCCCAGCCTGCCCCATCCCCAACTGGCAGCCGTCACTTGGACAGAGGGGAAAGCAGGCACTATTTGCCCATCCAGCTCTGTGACTCTGCAACAGACAATAAAGTTCCTTCTAGGGGGCCCCACCAAAATGGTTCCAATTGGGCCCTGCACTTGGTACAACCGGCCCTGCTCCCCAGCCTTGCAATACTTGGGAAGCGATGCCCCTTTACCTGTAGAGCAGCCTGTGGCCGTCTAAAATGTTGTGTCCAGAGAAGTCAGAGCAAGTAAAGTGAAGAGTGAATTAAACTGCATACATTCAGGTTTTCTATAAAAAAAAAGTAAATAAAAGTATATTGGAGATAGGTTTCTTTTAAGAAGAGAACCTGAACGTGCATATCTATTAGCTCCCCTTTAAATAAATATTTCCATTATAGTTATGGGCCGAAATGCTTACAAAGTGTGTCGTTAAGGCTAGGGATCCTACCTTACCTCAGTAAGTAAATTACTGTTCCAATGTATTATTGTCTCTCTACAGAGATGTGCTTGTAGAGGATTTTGCAAGTGTACCGCACTTTGCTATCTCAGTAACTGTGTAATCTAACCTTACTCAATAATTGCCTCTCTCTGTACAGCTCTTCACATATCCTTTGCAGGTTTATTTTGTTGAAGAGCTCAGTGCTGATTTATTTGCAGTGGAAACTAAAGGACTTGAGATTATCAAGGTGTAAAATTAGACGATTTTCAAAATAAATGCGCTGCCATTGATAGTCATGAATAATAGAAAATGTGTGGGTTTTTTTTCCTTTATACAATTATGTCGAAGACATACTACAGTATTGAAGCGGTCCTTTCATTACCATGTAAAAGTATCAATACAAATTTGTAAGTACCACATTGTAATGCTGCACCTTAACCCACTTGCAATGGCACTTACTTATGTATTGAAACAGCAAAAACAGTACACTGTAAATGGTGTTATCAATGTTGGTAGGTTTATTTGGAATGTGGAACCTTTTACATAGAGTAACTGTAATTCCTCTAGATCAGGGTTTCTTTATAACATGACCTAAATCAAGTCTGGAAATCAGACTCAAAACAGGTTGAGAATAATAAATGCAGCTTATTTTAACTGCATGTATGAGATCTGTTAACTTGAATGCTTGAGACCTGAGGTTTTCTAGACAAGGGAACTTTCTGTAAAAAAAAAAAAAAAAAAAAAAAAGAAAGCTCTGAATACGTAAAGGCTTCCAGTAGATGGGAGGCTAACATACAGGCACAAATTGGAGATGATGTGGATGGTGTGAAGAGAAGGTGTCTTTGAGAAGAGCAACGAAGATGACCAGTAATGTATAGCGAGGCAAGAGAGGAAATGTAGTGAAGGGCTTTGAATGTTAGTAGAAGGGTTTTATATTATCCTTTTCTTAACAGGCAGCCACACTAAGGATTTTTGTTGAGTTTGAGCAGGTTCCCTTTTAGGAGAGACCAGAAGGATCCTGGTAGCAGCATTTAATTGATTTGAGGGGAGACCGGTTAGGTGAGATTGAAAGGGATAATATATTATTAGATTCCAAATAGAAGAAGAGAGGCATGGTGGTCAGCAATGCTTTTCCAAATGATATGCCTCCAATTCCGTTGCTCTGTGCTTCAACTGCTGTAAAAAATCCAAGTATACGAGAAGGAAGAGGAACTCCAGCAGTATTACTGCAAAAACTTTTTATTCCAGGCAATGGAAATCACAACATGTTTCGGGTTCAATACCCTTTTCACTTGATGCCTGGAATAAAAAAATGTTTGCAGTAATACTGCTGGAGTTCCTCTTCCTTCTGCTATACTTGGATTACAAAATAAATGTGTAGCCTCACAGAGCATTTGTCAGAGACCCTCATTTGAAAGCAGGAAAGAGAAGAGGAAGGCAAATAATTTGTAAACCATAAAAAAGAAAAAATTAAAGCAAATTTAAAAGTTGTTCACCATTGGCCATTCTATAACATACTAAAAGTTATTAAAGCTGAACCACCCCTTTAAATCTAACACTGTGCCTGGGAACTCTTGTTAGTTATGTCGGTGTTGCTATGGGACACTAATGTATTGCTAGTGGCTTTAGTCAGTGGTATTTCTGCTTACAAAAATACATAAGTGTATCCCTGCTGACCCACTATGACCAATGCAGGCAATCTTTGAAAAATATATATAGAAAATAAGATGGCACTCACCACTTCAAAACCTTAATAATATTCTCCAGATGAATCTTTGAGCAATACTGTTTCACAGAATTTGTTAAGAAGGTGGTTGTGCTTCCAGCTACAGTTTATATTGTTTTAAACAGTCTTCTTAGGCTGGCCAAAGATCCAATCGTATGAATTCTCAAATTCTTAAAGTGATACTGACACCAGAAATTAAACTCTTTTTTTACATCTATCATAATATTGCCTTTGAAAGCTACTTATAACTCTGCCATAAAGTATTTGTGCTTTTATATTACCTGTCTGATCCCCCATGTTCCTGTATGAGGGGGCTGCCATATTTGCAGCAGGAGTCCATTAGCATTAGAATATCTGACAGGCTTAGGTGGGACAGTCAGTTTGTCAAAACAGTCGGGTTTAGAAACTTCAACTAACAATTACTTACAAACCTCTCTGCAAAAAATGATCAGCATGACCTATAGGTAACTTTTAATGTACTGTCATATTTTAAAAAGTAGTTTTTTTATGTCAGTATCACTTTAAGATTTTCAGATTGTGTGTGGAGTGTCCCGACATTTGTCCTGCCATGCCGATCAGTCATTCAGTTGAGTGGAGGGAAGTGAGGTGCTGTGAGAGACAGAGCTAGAAGAAGAAGCTTAGCTGCCAGCAAGAGAGTTCCAGAGGTTGGGGCCTAGATCCCTTGGGGGGAAAGAACCCAGGAGGGTAAGCCAGCAGTGCTGAATGTGAAGTCCAAACGCTCTGAAGTTCCAGAGGGTGAGAGTTTCCCTTTATGATGAAAGACCTGAGGGGGGAAACCATGAATGTTTTGCAGTGTAGTTGCTGAACTGTACCCTGCATGTTCTACAGTGAAGTTTTTGAACTGTAACCTGAACATTTTCAGTTGCCTTTTGTTGGTAATGTCCAGTGCTTAATAAACCTGTGTTTTGTCCAAAGCCTTGGCGTCCCTGTCTCTAAGCTCCAAATCCTATGCTACCTGCCTACCAAACTCTAATTCCCCCAAAAAGTGCATGTGCAGGCCAAAAAGTGCATGTGCAGGCCAGTGGCATGTCTCATATACATATATCTTAATTTTAAAAAGCTTGCATTGCACAGTTCCTTCTAACATTGTGCTCTGGAGAATGTAAATATAAATCAAATTTAGTTGTGAACTTTCAATCCGTATGCTATCACTGTGAATAACAGAATACTTTTTAAAATCTATTCTCTGATACAATAAAACTATACCAGCTTCAATAAAATCCCTGTTGACCTTGCAAACTCTGACCAAACAATGAGCCATGTTCTTCAATAACTTCACAATCAACAAGCTTACAGCACATTATTCCCATACTCTGCTCAGACTATGATTAACTGTTTAAGGGATAATTTTGAGTTCATGAAAATGTCCTTTTTAAAGGGCATCCACTCAAAAACTGTATTCTGCACAATTAAAGAAAATTGGAATTCTAAGCAACCATCCAATATACGTTCATTGGACAATGTCAGTGGTTATTTGTTAACGTAAATAAAATCAGCTTTGTTAATTCCTTATTGTTTTCTAATCCCAACTCTTGAAAGAGTACAGCAGAAGTCCTCCAGCAGGTCTGTTAATCAGCTGGCTTCTGCTGCATTGTTTCATTAATTGGAAACAGCAGTGCAAATAATATACAGGTATGGAATCCATTACCGGAAAAGTAAAATTGGAGGAAGCAGAGGAGCAGAACTATGCTGCAAAATTCATTTATTAGTAATGCGCAAACACAACATGTTTCGGGGCCAGCATGCCCTTTGTCAAGTCTACATCACAATCCCCAAACCAGAGTTTAAAACAACATAATTAATCCATGTCACACTTCCCAGTGAGCTCATTGGTTTGAATTCCAAACAGTCCAAAGTTTTTTACTTACAATTAGGCTCAGTAATTTTCGCGCAGTAAGTCGGATCCAACAAAAATGCGTGGAGATCGGCCCTGTAGTTCTACCCTTTAATAGAGATGAGTGATTTTTGTCGCTTTGTTTCACCACGAAAATGACGCCCATAGACTTGAATGACTTTGAGTGTCAAAAAGAAATTTCCTGCGCATCAAATTTTTCTTGCTGCCCATAGACTATAATGGGCATCTGCGACATTGCACCCCCTGAAATTTTTTGGCAAAGTGGAACGGGTCAAATTCACCCATCCCTAAACTCTGGGGTTTGGGGATTGTGATGTACACTTGACAAAGGGCATGCTGGCTCTTGATATCTTCCATTATCACTTAGCACCTTTGCATTATTAACATGTATTTCTATAGCGCCAACTTGTTTCGTAGCGCTGTATGCATTATCACTTAGCACCCTAAATACATTATAATAATCTAAATCTTAAGTCCAGACATAGGTTCCTCATTTTGTGCATACTTACGGGTAAATTTATCAAAGAGTGAAGTTCCGCCACTAGAGGGAAATTCCACCGCTCTATGGGATTTTGAAAGGCCTATTTATCAATGGGTGAAGTGAAAGTTCACCCTTAAAAAATCCACAGCCCTCGACACTTCTACATGGTCCACCAATAGCTGTACAGAATAGTAATTATTTACTCTATCACTCGTGGTAACCCTTTTCTCCTTCTATTCTCATATCTTATCCATGTATCGAGACTCTCTGTGACCATCTCTGTATGGATTTGTGAGCCACCTTATTAAGGGGCAGATTTATCAAGGGTCAAATTTTGAGGTGATGGGAGTTTTTTAAAGAGACAGTACATGATCATTTTTGATATTCGAATAGTCAATTTTTTTCAAATTCAAATCAAATTTAGACTATTCGATAGTGGAAGTTCACTAACAGCTTGAAAATCTATTTTTTTATTAGTTTTTTTCATTCAATTTTTTTATTTGATTTTTCAATTCGATCCTTGATAAATCGGTCCCTTAGGGGCAGATTTACTAAATTCACATGAATAATTCGAAGTTCGATCCAATTTAAAGTAAATTTGAATCTTCAAATATGCAAATTAGGCAAATTAGACCATAGAATATTCAAATTCAAATAATTTGAATATTCGAATAAAATTTTATTTGAATATTCGATGGTCGAATTACTTCCCCTTTAAATTTTTATTCGACCACCTACTTCGCCATAACCGAGCTACCGAATAAGAAATCATTGGTTTTGATTGAATAAAAAAAATTTGATCAATTAAATCGTTCGAATCGATAGATCTAATTTTTTTGTTTGATCGATTGAATTGAGGTAAAATCCTTCTAATTCAATGGTCGAATTTGAAGGATTTTACTTCCCTTTTATTCCTATGGTTGAATTTCAAATTTTTTTTAATTCGAAATTCGACCAATGATAAATCTGCCCCTTAGTGTTATACAGTAGCTTTCTGTATTTGATTCCTTACATTACTATCAGTTCTAGAGGATGACTATAGGGTAGGGATGTTTTTACATTATACTGGTGATAACAATGAGAATGGATGTTACTTTTTATCCCATTGCAATTTTATTAAGATAAACAGAATCAGATCTGTAAGTATTTTTCACTTTATCAGATGTTACGCTGCATTTTTTCTAAGCTCATCTTTTTAGAATATTTTATACATTTCACAGGTGTTCAAACCTGTCCTGATAAAATGTTAAATTAAACTTACTAAAAAGCAAAACAAACTGCTATGGGGCATTTTCCACAAGATCAATCATGCTGAACATTTCACTGGTCTGAATTTATAGGTTCATCTGTATTCTGAGGCGGGAGATCTTCGGGTCTGTTAAAATGGTTAAAGTCTGCACAAATAAGATGTTTATCAGATGTGAAAATCTTATTCTGTTTGTAATAAGACCTAGAGCTGCGTAGCTGTTGTGCCTTTGGAACTATAGTTTAAATACAACCAAAAAAGAAGAAGACAAACCCAAACAATTATAAATGAAAATAACTATTCCATACCATTTTGTAGAGGAGACAAATACATAGGGGCAGATATACGAAAGGGCGAAATTGTCGCCAGCGACCACTCCACACTCTTGCACCACTTCACCAGGCACAAATTCACTACCACTATGCTTATTCACTAAATGCAAAGTTGTGTCCTGTGCGCCGAACGATAGCATTCATTTTTGCCTAGAAAAAAAAGTTTTGTGATCTTACACTTAGGTCAATTTGAATAGGGCGAGTACATTAAAGTTGTATGGACTTCTTTATTAGAGATGTTGGTGCAAATGCTTGAAGTGGACACTTTTTATTACAAATGTACAAGGAACCTTAATAAAGACAAAGAGATCCTCTAATGCCCAACACATGAGCCCAGTGTAAAATGAAAGTTCCATGGCCCTCAAATGTCTGGGGAAAAATGTTAACCCAAAAAGGTTTAAGTTAGGACTTTTGCAGACTATTCCGCTTAAAAATAGGACAAGTCGCAAGCAGTTTTACAACTTTAATGCATTTCTGGCAGACAGGATATGATGTAAGGGACATAAGATTGAGGAAGATCTAGCTTCATTTTAGCAGTTCACCTGGTCTTAGGAGGCAAAGTCAACTCTGACGAAAGAGGTAATGTTCAGTAAAATTTGCACTTTCCTGAGTAACAGCCACTCGCCAGAGCGAAAAGTCACCTTGCGATATTGAGTGAACTCCTCAAAAAAATATTCAAAATCATATTTTATCACATTAGTCAAGCAAAATGAACATCAATCTTGTTTGTGCACCAGAATGGTGGACCCGATGTCTATCCCCATGTCCTGGCTACACAATTAAATGGTTAGGAAAACTGGGGGAATGTCTGGGGAGCAGTGGCATCTAGGAAGTGCTGAATGGAAAGTGGAAGTAATTATCTGCCCCGCCTCTATGCCTAAGGCATAGAGGAGTGGCAGACAATATTTGATTGACAGCTGAGATTTTTAAATGAGCTTAAAACAGCTATGAATGCTTTAACAAAAATTTGAAATTGGATTTTATGTTTAATTTGAAAATTACTTTTGTTATACTGATTTTTGTGTCTGGGTGACGGGTCCACTTTAACCATTTTTCAGAGAATATGAATGATAACACAAAAAATTTTCTTTCACTCATGGTTAGTGGTTGGCTGATATGGGGTGCCATTTGTCCCAAATACATTCTGTATACAAAACTATCCCTGCTACACAGAACAAATGTCTCTCATGGTATATAACTATTTGTGACCATATACACAGATAAAAAAAACTATACAAAAGACTTATTAAAGAATGAGAACAAAATATGGTTAGTGCACAAAAGGATGTAATTATATTAGAAACTCCATTCTGTACATTTTAACAATCAATTTGTTTAACAAATATCTACCCTCCATGTAACAGATGCACTAATATGCAGTTACTTACAGAAGGAATTATGTAAAGAAAACATAATATATAATAGTTTAACTAACTAGTGCATGCCAAGCTAGATTTGAATGACAAAATAGTTATTTGTGAAAGAAAGCAAGATTTTATATTCTTTCAACAAAATTAAAGTTTCACAAAACAGATAAAATAACTTTTCTGTGAAGCAATACTGTAATACAAAGCTTAATGGCCTGCTTGTGTGGACATTTTGTTTAAGGGCATTACTGCTGTTTTGCCATTGTATTATTCATTCTGATTCATTTTCTGTTCCTGTTTCCCTCTTCCTGTCTAAGCTGAGAGGAAACGTGAAGCAGCCACACTTACTTTCCATGTTGTAATAAATGTACTGTGCTTGTCTCACTGCTTTACCTGAACTAACATAGTAGAATAATTTAATCCACTACCAGACAGTTTGTCACACTTATTATCTTGCAGCCTAACTCTTAAATCATTATAATAGGCCTAAAATCCCTTCAATGGTCTGACAAACTCTCAGAGTTATATATTTTGTATATGATGTTATGTGCATAGCTATAGTTCTACTACTACATAATAGGTTTAGCCAAAATGTGGGACTGATCACATACCTCCCAACTGTCCTGTTTTCAACGGGACAGTCCCACTTTTGACAGCTCAACCCCCTGTCCCACATTTGTACTGGAAAGTCCAGACTTTTTCTGAACTGAACAGCCAGCAAAAGAAACAAAGTTTCTAACTTAATTGGCTTTTGGCAGAGAGCCCAGAACAGCCACCAGTTGCAACTATTTTTTACTTTATAACAATTTTGAGATAAGCTTGGGGTTAAACATGGTTGCCTTGAGAAAGGACCCTGAGTGGACCGAAACGTCACGTCGGCTTGCATGTAATTCCACAAAATAATTTGAACCTACACAAGTTATCCTGGAGTTGCTGGTCATTCATTTGCTATTACATTTTCTTACCATGCACCCGAGTTGTGTCCTAGAGGTGGAGTGCTGCCCATATGAAGATATATATATATATCTTCTTCTCCTGAAGACAGCTCCAGTTGGGATGCCGAAACGTTTAGAATAAATCACAATTTTTTTGCATTCAGCACAAGTCCTTGGAGTGCAGTGTATTTGTTGAGCTATGTGGATTGTTCACCGGCACCCAGGCAGATGACAATAGTTTTGCGTGCACCAGTTGGTTTGGTATTTTATATATTTATATTTATTTATTTCCAAGAATAAGCACTCACAGGACTTAAAATTGAACAAAGTGTTTTATTGCAGAACTAAAAACTGATTTCCGAAACTGAGTTTCCGCCCAGCCAAGGCCTTTCTCAAAGTGCAAAATATACAATGATCATGCCTTAAATCCACTTTGTGGCAGGAAAACAGCAGCATATGCAATGACCTCATAATTAAGCGGCCTGCTTTTAAGGTATCGCTGTAAACCTAATATATAGACAGTAAACTAATATATAGACACATCTGTTGTTAAATACCACAACTCCACATTATGCCATTCATCAGTTAATACAACAAAGTTAAAAAACAAGACACATAATAGCATTCTTGCATGTATCCATTTTCTAACATCCCACATTAACTATATAAACATGTATATTTGCTTCTGTGTCAATCTCTGAGCTGATATAATTTAACACTCCTAGTCATATGGTAGATGACTATTACACATGTTCCACCCCCATTGATACTGATCCAGTGCCATAGTCACCCTTCACTTTCACAGGTTGAATCCCAGTTCATTCTTATTTTTTATGGTTTCTACTTTACTCCAATTCTTAATTTTTGTAGTCCGTTGCTTTACTAGATGTCTCACTTATCCCCTTTCCTCATATCATAATGCCACTCAGATTTAAACTTTAGGTATCCAAAATTCAATAGTAGTTGCTGCACAGTCCTATCTGATCTAATACACATCAGCTGTGTGGTTTAAAAAAGTGAATCCATGAACATTAATACATACCCACTATATGTTCTAAATAACTGTGTAAATAAATGTCACCCATGCAGTACTATGATAATACATAAAGTTAAAATGCATGTGTGAAAAATTCCATTGAGAGAAAATATAAGATCCATTACTGCTTGTTTATAAATTAAATCCAAACACATTTAAACCCAAACATTTATCTCACCATGTTATTACTAATATCATTCCCACCATACACCTAGTGGCAAGTGGTCCCCAATCACTATAACCTTCATATAGTGCATTATTAAAACAAAATCCCATTGCATAAATTCAATTTTAAATATTCACACACCCTTTTTTGGTTGATAAATCAAACACCTCTGTGTTATTACACCCCAAATCTAGTCCACATTCTCAGTCCAAATACCATCTCTTTTAATGTTCATAGTAACTGTGCAGCATCACCCCTTCCCGCGGCTATTGCCGGCCATAGAGCACTAGATTTAATAATGGTGAAGTAAATAATCATCGGTAAGTTCTGAGCCCTATAGGCTATAAATTATTCATTACTATCCATTTTTCAAACCGTAATGGTATAGCCAGTAAATTGAACAAGGACTCACATCATATTACATGTGGTGGAAGCAGATTAGTGCACATACCAGCACTGATGTTCCCGGGTGACCATTCTCATTCTCGGTCCAGGTGACCAGATCCCAATTTGCAGGAGGGAATTCCCCTACTCACTCAGGTACACGGATTGCAGGTGTCAGCCAGACCACCTCCAGTTGCTTTCTCCCTGTAACCTGATACTCCTTGTGCAGTTAGTGAAGTGGGGGCTCAATCCGTGGAATCCACTAGACTTCAGGTGCACATAATCGACTGGTTTAAGGACGTAGCTGTTGCTCTCATCGCCATTCATAGACTCAGCATAGTACATTCAATTTGTTTAAAAAAACACAAGTGCCAGGTACTTATATTTACCAAATCCATATCCATAGATCTAGATAGAGAAATAGATAGAGATAGTTATATAGATATATACATGATATATATATATATATATATATATATATATACTGATATATAAAATATCTGCCTCATATGTGTAATCTATTTCTCATGTTTGGATATTTATGTGATAATAATAAAAATGTATTGGAGTCTGTAAGTTTATATATTCCTAGCAAACATTTACATGGCTTGAAATGTTTTAAATAAATAAATTCTTCATCTAGCAACCAAATTAGGAGTGGGTCAATGGAATGACTCCTGGATATAGAACACTACAGTGAGGTGGGAAGGTATTCCCAAGGACACTAGCAACTGTATTTATTACCAGCCTTCCTAACCAGAAACAAGATTCAGAGAAGGGTAAGTGTACGTAAGTGGTCCTTGAACTGAACATGACTATGAATGTTTCCCATAACAAGCAGCCAAAGCTTGGTTTGTAAGCTAAATAAGCAACTTGCCTCTGGATGTTGTTATACATTCTGCAAGCCAGATACACTATTTGCAAATATTATGTACTGTAAAAATATTTTAATAAACTTAATCTTAGTATTTAACTAGAGCAACATGTTCTGGGTTTACACACTGTGGAAAATGAAACCAGGGCACTAACCCCTCATTTTTCCTTGGTGGAGCATCAGCTGCTCAGGTAGCCTATCTATTCGTGACCTTCACAGGACCTACCCTAGGTAGTGCTGCTAAAAATGGCTCTCACCTTGGCTACTTCTCTAAGGTAGCTGTTCTAAGGGTCATTAGTATCATTCATTATCCCAAAATTGGACAAATCTGTCTAGGGAAACAACTAGTAACTGATACAGGTATCATTAGTAAATTATCATCATTATTTAACCATTTTAACATAGCATTGTCCCCTTTGCAAATTATAAATGTGCACACTTCCCTTTTTACACTGTATTTCTCCTCATGAATGATTTAAAGGAGACAAATAGGATATGTATAAACCACCCTAATTTTGTAAGCAATATTGAATAATAAATAGTGCTGTTTCACTTGAGGTTAAAAACGATTATCTTCAAAAATGCCTCCTTTATTGGAGCTTCTTAGATCTGCTGCAGTCCCTGTCCATGTTTCAAATGAGTGGTGGGCGTGTCCTAATGATCCCTGCCAGAAGCTTAGTAGGAAGGAGTAGCCAATGACAGCCCTGTAGTCACACAGGAAAATAAAGTCTTCAGTTCCCTATCAAGTCAGCCTATCTTGTGAAATAATCTATAACAAAATGTTTATTGTAGTATTTATAGCTAAGCATTTCCTTTGATGCTAGACTAACATAGTAATATGCACAATTTTTTGACACCACACAAAACCTGGAGTAAAACATTCAAATCAATGGGACAGATACAGGTGACAAAAATTATGGATTGAAAAATGGTGGCAACTTTTTATGCAGTTTTCTTCAAGCCAACGGCTCTTTTTACAAAAGAGTTACCCAAACATATAACAAAATTCTTTGTACAGTTTTATAATTACAGGTACAGTATGTGTGATTACACTGACATGGCATGGCATTAAAATGCCCATTAGTGTAGCACAAGCACGTGCAAATCTGTTTCTCATCATTTCTTTTCTAGACCCCTCAATGACCTAAGAGGCTACAAAAGATAATGGCCGGTTCTTTGGTGTCACAGTGTTCTGTGTATCTTCCTTTATGGTTCTGACTAGGGATGGGTACATTTTTTTGCCTTGTTTCACCTTGAAAATGACAGCCATAGACTTGAATGGTGTCGAGCGTCTATTCACCCATCCCTAGTCTGACATCAAATTGATGGTCAGTTATAGAAGGATACAGAAACATAGACTGTAAGTAAAACATATGGCAGAAATGTGAAAAGATGTTGACTATTTCTCACATTGATGTTCTTCACTTCGATTAAATTAAGTTATATAGTGAGGTTTCTTTCCTTGTTTGACAAAGAGAGCATCCTTTCTCTGTGTTAACATAGATTACACCGACCAATGTGCTTGACTTTTTTTAATCATTTTAACACTAGATCTGAATAGCTATATACAGGATTAAATATCTGAAATAGCGATGCATAATTGTCAAAATGCAGCCCTCACAGATAAATCTGAAAAATTTCTGCAACATATCCATTTACACTGAAGTAATGATGGTCCTTATAACTGGGAGCAACAATATTGTTCCCTGTGGCACATCCTTGGAAATGGAGTTGTCTTTAGTTATTTAGATTTATAGCAGGAACCTAAAAGAATTTTAGCATTGTGAAAAATAGATCTAATACTCACACAACCAAATGGAGAGCCTACAAACTGTAGCTTTATGGAATTTTGGGTTATTTTTTATTGTTTGTGTCTTACCCTTTATATTAATACTGTTAGATAACCCTTGGCTTTTGCGTAATTGACATAAACATTATTTACCTTTTGCCTACAAGGGATTCTTGCAGTAATCTAGTACTTTAAACACCATAAATACAGAATATATCTGTTACTGAAAGGAAAGTAAAGTGCTACAGGTCAAATGAGGTTTTTATCCAGCTTTTGCACTGGACAGACTCAGATCAAATTATATCAGTGTAGTAAGCTGTAAGACTGTTGTTTGTTACACTTTAACAGGGCAGTGAAATGATCACAATAGGTAGCTTGTGTATTTGAAAGTTATACGTAGACATAGCAGCAAGTGTTATTTGGGGGTACTTAACTTTTTTTTTTAATGTTTGACCGTTTTTGAAAATGTCCCATTCCCCCTCCTGTTTCCCAGAAGTAGCTCAGTAACAGTGCATAAGTTGATATATTTCTTAATATCATGGTCCCTATACTAAATTCAGCTGTTATCAGGTGTGTATCTATAGAGGAAGCAGACCCCTTGCTTGCGGGGGGGGGGGAGCCCAGGGGTTAGCTGCCTCACACAAGGGGTTTGAGGAGCAGGGAGGTGCTCAGGTTTTTTGCAGAACACTGGTTGTTACAATGCTGGCTGCTACAACGGTTACATTACATATACCTTGGCTATGCATACCTTATTTAACAAGCTCTTTAGAATTATATTTACAGAGCAGTAAATAATCCATTTTTATACCAGCTCCTGGTTTATTGTGTGGCCTAATCCATAACATATTTTCATATCACTTTATATAATGAGCTTAGTCAGATACATGTGCAGATAGTGCTCATTTCACTCTCTTAAAAATGTATACAGGTATAAGATCCCAACTCCAAATAACAGAAAGGCTCCCATAGACTCCATTTTATCCAAATAATCCAAATTTAAAAAAAAAATATTTCATTTTTCTGTGATAAGACAGCCCCTTGTCCTTGATTTAACTAATATATAATTAATCCTTATTGGAAGCAAAACCAGCCTATTGTGTCTGTTTACTATTAACATGATTTCCTAGTAGGCTTAAGCTACAAAGATCCAAATTACAGAAAGATCCATTATCCAGAAAGCCCCAGGTCCCGATCATTCTGGATAACAGTTCCCATACATGTAATTGGGGGTACAGTAGTTGCTCTTAAGCATGCAGTGATTATTTCTATTATTTCTGAATATCATTACATTAGATTCATGATCCCAACTGTCTGTTTTGAGCGGGGAAGTCCCGCTTTTGACAGCTCAACCCACAGTCGCAGCTTAAAGGGCAATTCACCTTCATTTGCAAAACTGTAATAACATATAAAAACCACAGAAATATGTTAAAAATGTCATAACCTGCCAAATTATGTAAATGAACATGCAAATCAGGGGGTGTGACCACAAAAATGGGACACACTACGCGTGCCAAATCTTTTTGTCCCTCTTTCTGTTTCCTAAATGTTGGGAGGTATGTAGATTTAACTTACTGGCCATGCTGCCCGCAGCTTTTTTATTTGGTCAATTAGGGTTTTAGTATTGGTGGATGGTGCATGTCTCTTTGTTTTATAAATAAAGATAATGGAGAACCTAACACTGTTTACAGCATTCAAATCCATACAAACCAACTTCAGTTTAAAGTATGCCCTGGGCTAATGTCATGTTTGGTGAACCATATCTCAGATTACATTTAAAGTAGTGCATTTTGCATGCAATTTAAATACATTATTTCAAGAGAGTTGTGAGAGGAAAGGATGGAAGACTTCATATCATTAGCTTTGCTGTAGCAAGAAATGTGAATCCGTTGCAGTTCAATACAGCAAAAATATTGTACTTTGCTAAAAAGGATGTAGATTAAATAAAGATAAAAAAATATAAATATGTTATACACATCTAATGCACATACCCACACACACACTAATCAGACATATCCAACCTAATAAGTAGAATATTTGGCTGGGAATTATCCATATACAACACAATATATACGTATATATACGTATATGTGTGCATTTGTGTATTTGGCACATTACTAGGGTCAGCAAATTCCAGAAATGTAACTTTTTTTGCAAAAAAGGGTAATTGTACTCTCAGCACTAGCATAAGCTTCAATTGTGCTGCCTCCTTATGCAGCATCAGAACTAAAATGTTCCCTGGAAAAAGGGCCCCTCCATGCCTGCACTACCAGTGGTGGACTGTCAAGTTGATCATTGGTCTACCACTGCTGTGTCTTCTGCATAACAAATCCTATAACTGATTTATACCAGAAGGACCAGCCCTTGTGGTTATTTTCTAAATGAGTCCCACTGTGTTTCATCACAAGCAATACTGAGTTTAATGTTACTTTCCATCTTTCACTCACCTTAGACCTTTGTTTTATATGTAGGGATGTGAAAATTAGACACCCTCACATATTTCTGACAGGCACATCCCTAGTATTATGGACGCCTAATGGGTCCTAATGGGGACCTTTTGTGCTTATGCAACCCCTGCAGTTCTCACAGTGTACACAAGGTGGCACTGTGTAAAGTATAAAGGTCATGGGAACCATGCGGTCAGTGTTCATTGCTTTAGCCCAACCTTGCAGGCTGGAAGGGAATGGGCATGATCCCTAGGCGCAGAGGCCCTAGTAAAGAATAGCATACTCTGTCATAGATCACTCTAGGAGTGATAGCTAGGTAGATAGTTGAGCCGCTCACGCTCCGACAGGAGACTTAGAGGGATTAAGATCCTCGGGTACTCATAACCCAGAAATAGGGACTAAGTGTACAGACCTCAGGGATAGGGTTTCCCCTCAGGTTCCACTTGTTACCGCTGCTAAATTCTGGTGTATATCTATTCATATTCAACGCTCAACTACTGCTGACATGACCCCTTGCCTGAAGGGATCCAGCCCATGTATGGTGCTGTGAGTATTTGCTCCTTTATGCTGTGTATGTATCTCTACTCATGCTGTGTGCTTTATATCCATGCTGTGTAACTGAATATACTCCACTGTGGTGATTGTTCCTATTGCTCTGCTGTTAAATAAATGCTGTTTTGGTTCATCATAAAGAATTACTGGCGCCCAACTTTATTGTGCTTATCGCACATGGTTACAGTTCAACTACATCCTTCCTCCACCTCGCTGCGAGGGCTCACCCCTGAGAGAAATAGTTTCATTCGTGGTTTTAATACCATTTGGTAGCTATAACTGATTATAGTCACACCAGTTACTATAGCGCTACATATATATGCAAAAACTAAACAAACTTACAAAATATAATAAGAAATATGTCACCATTACAGACAAGACAACAAGTAAATGGTGGTCAGGTTCAGAATTGCTACTGTGCTCATTTGTCATAAAAGTCCTAGCTGATTTCAGTCCCTAGCAGGCATACTGGTTTAGGGACCCATAGGTTTTATAATGCACCTTTGGCTTTAAAGCCTACCTTCCTTTTTTTCCCTAGTTACTAGCCAGATGCCTATGTATCTATCTACATTTTTACACTACTAGTTATTGGCCAAGAGGTGTAATGACCACTTCCTGCCACACTTCCATATAGTGTGTGGAAAGGAGTGGCCTCTTCCTCTTTGTCTCCTGGTGTCCTTGCAGCTAGGTGTTTCCATTGAGCCTGGGATCACCAAGGCCCCAGAAAAGCCACTGCTCCAAAGGGACCTGTACCTTTGGTGATTGAGTCGGGGACCAGGAAACTCCATGCATGAGGATAGCTATCACAGGGATAGATCTTGTTATAGACTCTCTATGAGAATAAGATAGTCAGATTATATATCTAAAGCAGTTGTATGCTCCATCAAGTAGCAGGGAGCGGCTTCCCACATTGCTTTAGTTAGGGGGATAGGGCTAGTCTTAAGCTTAGTTAGGCATTGTCTCCCTAACCACTCCACTGGGCGGGATCCAGACCACTTAAAGGTGTATTGCTTTGGGAATTGATGTACACTTGACAACTAGGAGTAACAGTCTTCATTTTGCTGTATCTGCCTAATCTATCTACTCCCCTGATGTGATATGCTAATACTCCTCATACGTGAGTAAACCTGTTTGTCTTGGACGTTTTCACCATAAGAAACTCCTGGCGTCCAATTACTCAATTTTTATGTACAGTGCCTGTGTTTTGCAGTTATATTACCTCTTAGGGTAGTGACAGACAGGGAGATTCGGGGAGATTTTGTCGCCTGGCGTTTTTAGCAGGCGACAATCTCCCCGAATTTCCTTCTCCCTGTCTGCCGATCGTTCCTGGTACAAAGCGCCAGCGCCTGTGCAGACACGGCGCGGCGATTTCCGGAATCGCCCGAAGTTTCCTCAAGAGGTATCTTCGGGCGATTCCGGAAATCGCTGCGCCGCGTCTGCACAGGCGCTGGCGCCTTGTACCAGGAACGATCGGCAGACAGGGAGAAGGAAATTCGTGGAGATTGTCGCCTGCTAAAAACGCCAGGCGACAAAATCTCCCCGAATCTCCCTGTCTGTCACTACCCTTAAAGGAAGGCCCTGCTGTGTAGGTCACAGTGTAACCCATGCTCATATCACTAGCTGGAAACTTTAACTCCTTGTGGTCTAGATAGCCCAGACAAGCGTTACACTGGGACAATGGTTTTTCCAGCAGGCCATAATAGCAGCTAATACTTTTTACCTTTTGAAGTTGAAGCTGAACATTACAACACTTTGCGGCTTTGTTGCTCTGCATCCCAACATTTCTACAGTATGCAGTATTGTAGAATGTAGGTTGCAAAAGGACAATCAAGTTGAATGCTTAAAAAATCATACAAAACAGTTTTGTGCAATTTTTGGTGCACATGTGGGCTCCAAATAATTGCCAATAATTGTCAATTTCGTACCATGTCCTTGGTCATTTTGTTGATCAGACAGGTTAGTACATTTCTGTCTAAATAACTATAACATCTGTACATGTTCATATGATTGCTGCCTGTCAATTAAAGGCCAGAACATTATCTAATGTGTTATTTTTCACCCACAATTTAAATTTGAATGGTTAGTTTTCAATTGTTGCTTTTTTTTTCTCTGCAATTTCCACCCAAATTAAAGTATTATTACCCTACAGGTTGCTACAATGTACCTATATGGATGCATAGTAGTGCGTGCCCATTTCAATAAATAATTGGTAAGTGTATTCTTCTGCCCCATTATTTGTGATGGAATACAACACTTCCACTGTACAACAATATCTTCAGCATCTGATTCACTGACTGATCACAAATCAGCATCACCTATTGACATAACTCACTCTTAGTTGCCTGGAATTACAGACATATCCAGGCTGCTGGCAGTTGCATGGTTCACTTCCACATGTGCATTTGCTTTCTATTCATTAGAGAAAGCTGGACATTTGCACTAATGCTCCCTACAAGTAGCTTCAAGTTAAGAGCATGTACTGTATGAGCAAAAGAACCTTTTGTGAACAGGATCAAGGCTCGCACAATTTCAATCAATCCAAATTAGTGCTTTAATCTTATACTCAGGTTCTTTGGAGTATTACTTGTAAAGTAGGTTGCAGGGTGAAATGAAAAACATTATTGCATCCCAAGATATGTTAGTTTTCCATATTTTCTTCAAGATAAATTGAGGTTAATGGCAAAAATAAACATGCAGCATTGCATCAGCAGTGAGAGCCAATTGTCATTGCTCCAGCTGTTTCAAAACTAGTTCTGGTTCAATCAAAAGAGAGGAATCCTCTCTTGGTAATTGCTGAGTTATTTATTTAATTTCCATTTCAACTATTCCCCTGCTGTCGGCATTATTTATTGTTCTGCATGATTTCCAATGTGTATTCCCTCTTTCCTGTGCTCTGATTTTTTTTTTTATTATTTCATGCACCCCCTTTAAACTTTAACTCCTCTTTAAAAAAACTTTTCAGTTCCGTAATGTGGTCTTCAGCGTTATCACTCTATGACACAGATGGCAAAAACATTTTCAGTCAACTATTGTTAGGATTGCTGGACTGATGAAACTGGATCCCAGTGGCTGAATCCTGAGGTCCCCAAAGTAACTAGATAATAGGATAAGTGCAGGCAGCACTCTGAATACAAGTAGGTGTATGAATAGAAAGCCTGCCAAATGGTACACTACTCGAGCAATGTATTTTGTATGTTTTTGTTTAACTGCAGAGTGGTTTCTGTTTGCCTTATTATTGGAGACAAAAAAAATTAGTTAATCATAAGGAACTATAAATATTTGTTTGAATAGGAATGGAATATTTCTAGCCCAAAAGGTAGATTGGGATAGCTGGTGATCAGTAGATCTCAAGACTCTGTCAACAATCAGCTTGTCTAAATCACCTCCTATTTCATGCTTTTCATTTAGATGTTTATTATGTTACAGTTACATAAGAAATAGTTGTTTGTTAAATATACCTATATATTATATATATATATATATATATATATATACCTATATCATATACACTGTTATTCTATATTCTATACCTTTGCTATCCAGTGCAATACAGCAGCTACTTGCCTTATGAAAATATGATTGTCTATGGGGCTAATTTACTAAAGGTCAAATTTCGAAGGGGAAAAATTTTGAAATTCGACTATCGGATTAAAATACTTCGACTTCGACTATTGAAGTCAAAGTATTTTTCACAGAATTAAGCATTCCTGTGATCGAAGTAAAATCGTTCGATTCAAACGATCAAACGATTTTACTTCGATAAAATAACAGTCCCAACTTTCTAAGCTATAGACCTACAGAGTTCTAGTGAAACATCAAGATAGAAGTACACCTGAGTATTCAGATATGCCTTATCTTACGATAAAGGCATATCTGAGCCCCCAGTCAGGTGTAAAGGCTCATTGTGGGGACACCTTTGTTTAGGTATGCTATTTTAAAAACACCACTGGGATTTTCCTATTCATATGAAGAATATTTATAATACCAGAAGGATATGGTTTAGCAGGGCCTTTCTTTATTTCAGTATATCTACACAAAATACATAATATAGCTGGGACCAATCAATTTAGATTCTTGTCAGGGAAAGGAGTAAGACCCTTTCCTTCATTTAATAAATATCTATACAGGTATGGGATTCATTATCACAAACTCATTATCCAGAAAGCCCTGAATTAGGCATGGTCAACTATCATATACTCCATTTTATCCAAATAATCCAAATATTTAACAATGATTTCCTTTTTCTGTGTAATAATAATGAGTACACTGTACTTGATCCAAACTAAGATAAAATCAAGACTAAAACCAGACTATTGGGTTTATTAATTATTAAATAATGATCTAATAGGCTGAAGGTATGAAAAATCCAGGTATGGGGCATTCTGGTTAACAGGTCAAGGGTCGGACTGGGCCGGTGGGACACTGGGAACAAAGCCAGTGGGCCTCAGGAGAGCAAGTATTATTCGAGAGAGAGAGCCACCTCCTCATAATGCAAAAAAAAAGGTAATTTCTCCCCCAATGATAATATTCTCTTTTTTACTTACAGTAGCTAGGACTGACACATGGGGGCAAATTCACTAAAGACAATGCTAATTCACTAAAATGCAAAGTTGGGTCCATGGCGCCAAACACTGGCGCAGTTGCGCTAGAGTTACTTTGGCAAGCAAAACTAATTTTGCTAGCGCTGGATGATTTGCATATGGCGGGAACTGAAGTTTCCATGCACTTATAAGTTGCAGTAAATACATTACATTACACAAGCCCAGGGAACCTTAATAAAATAACATAGCGTTGTTATAATGCACATGAACACAGTGTCTACGTTATGTGCCATATGTTAGGAAATGTAGGGAGGAACCTGGGTACCCTAAAAAAAATGACGGTCTTTGCAGGCTATCCACCAGAAAAAGTAAGACGTCAGCATTTTTTGGGACTTATAAAAATTTTCAACCAAAAATTTGAGGAAGTCCTATGCACTCTATTGCACTTTGCCTGGTCTGAGCTGGCGAAGGCAAGTCTGGCGGAATAGCTAACGTTCAGTAAAATTCGCATCTTAGAGAATTTGTGCCTGGCATTAGAATGCAAAGCAACTCTAGCGAACATCACTTTCTCTAGCAAAGGGGCGCCTGCGCTAGTTAGTAAATCGGAATGATATAAGTAACAGAATGATGTCACACTGGCAAATTTTTACTGGCATTAGCCACTTTGCCCTTTAGTGAATCTGCCCCATGGTCTTGGCAGAGGCACGTCAGCGTATGCATATTTTGTACAAACTTTGTAACTAAAAGTGTCTCTTTTTACTAAATGTTAACTTTAAGGTGTGCAACCATTTTTCTTTGGGGGTTATACATTGCAGTGCTGGTATGTAGTATGTGTTACAAGCCACACCAATGTGCACCCAATAAAAAATGGGATGAGCTGCATTTTAGTGTGTTACACACACACATACATATATATATATATATATATATATATTTATATATATCTATATATATATATACATATACACACACACACACAGTCAAGGCTAAAGCAATAAAGACATAGCATGCCTGTCAGATTGAAAAAGAATACTATATTGAAAGTACATCAATCTAGCTGGAAGTACTTTCTGTATTGGTCTACTTGACTAGCTTGTGTTTGTTGATTTGGCCTTGACTGAGCTCAGATATGTGCCTGTTCTTGGGATCCAACAAAGAATTTCTGACATATTCATTTATGATAAACAACACGAGTGCTGCTGCCATTTGCTTTATTGTGTGGTTAGTATGTGTATAGAGGGCACATCAAGCAATTACACGACTAGAACTGCCAAGGATCTTTGCCTTGTTTGTTCTCATCTGTCTTAAAAGGGTAGCAAATATAAAAGATAAAGTTAAATTATTTATACTTTTATACTTATATCTGTCTGTACAATGTATAATGGGTATAACATTTGTTGGCAGATACTCTCCTGACTCATTGCACAAATAAACCTGCTTTCATGCATGCTCCAATGTCAATATGGATGCTCAAAAGTCCTATGTAGTCTCATTGGGATTTTTGTGGCAACAAGAAGAATAAATAGTGAAGAGAGCAAGCTAAAACATACTAAGATGAAAATTTTACTTTTATGATTTTCCTGAGGGCTCATTTATAAACGCAAACACCAGTTGCAAAGAACTAAATTGTGCTTTCACCTATACATGTTCTATACAACTTGCACGTAACACAAATGCACGGGTTCTGCCTGCTCTGGCCAATTAGGCTTGAGAAAAGGCAAGACAAGGCCCAAAACGTTGCCTGTTACTGACCAATTGTAATAAATTGTTCACATCTACAAACAAGAGGTGCTGCAGTTATTTCCTTTCTGTTGTACATTTGGCCCATGGCAAGGGCCTATATACTGCTCTGCACTCTGCCCGAAAGGAATCGACGTGAGGTGGTTGAAGCACACACTACTATATACTTGCTCTGGCCAATTACACACGACTGCCTACATTGTGCACAACACAGGGCACAGGAATGTCAGGAAACCTGTAGGAGTTGTTACATCCAGGATTCCCTTTAACATGTTGCACCGACACATACAAGTGACTTGCACCTAGTGAATTACACAGAGATACCATTATACAAACAGACTAAGAAAACCAAAACCCTTGGTAAAATATAAGACAACCAAATCCACTTCAGCACCACTAAGCACTCCCTAATCACGTCTTCATAAAAACAAATAAGTATTTTATAAAATCTGCTAAGTAGATGAAAAGTGTCTAAGGATGGCAAAGCCTAGCAAGTCAAATCTTTTTATAAGTGAAGTAGCAGAGAACTAATTGTCTCCATAGAGTAATCACTTAATTTCTAGGATTCAAATGAAGTATCTAATAAAGGTTACAGTTTCTTGTCATTAGTATCTTAAATGCAATATCAGACAAATCCATCTGAGCTTTAGGAAATAAGATGTGAGGATAATATGGCTAAGAAATAATATGATCAGGTTATGACAGTAATTGCTGCCCTTTTTGTTTAAAGGGCTTGTAATAGATTTGTTAATGGTGTTGTTTTTTTAAGGTACAAGTTAGCTTCTCTTAAGATGGGTCAGGGGATAGATATGTTACTATGTCTTCTTCATATAGAGTATTAAAGTATAAAAGTGTTAACATGAATTGCAGAAGTGCTTTGAAGATCATTGTAAGCTGTGGTTTGGGACTTTACACAGACTATCTTTACAATAATATACAGCTGGGGTAACTATAGTTTGAAATTGAACCTCTTAGGAAATTTCAGTAGTGATACTCCATTTTTTATTTTATTTAGGAGCTTTGCACTTTCTACTATATCAAAACTTCTATCATCATGACCAATGTTTGCAAATAACAGATTCCATGCAGACGTTGCAACTAATGTTAAAAGCTTGCATAGGAACTGACATTTTTGCTGCTGTCATTAGGCCTAAGACTAAGTCATTAGGCCTGGAAGAATAAAGTCTAATCTTCCACCTACGTCCTCCTGAAATCTGACTTCAGAACCAAGGTGACTTGGAGAGAGAGGAGTACTTCTTCTGACTGACTTCTTTAGCAAGGATTCTACCCCAACCAATCCTTCCTCTTCTGAAGTCTCTTCTGTCTATATCTCTGAAAGGTCTTCTGTAAGAGCTGAACTGGGAGGGAGGCTTCTGAACTTTAGACCTGTCCTGAGAAAGGGTCTTAACCTTCCCTGTGTCAATAAGCTTATCCAGACAGGAACCTGCCTGGTTCAAATGACATAGAAATAAGGAAGTCCTTAGAGGCAGGATCAGCCAACCATGCCTTTAGCCAGAGTGTTCTTCTCCCAGCAGTAGTAAAGCCATTGTTGTGGTCCCCAACTTGACCAAATCGATAGCAACATCACAGAGAAAATGTGAAGCCAGCTTGATGGGATAAAGTATATCCAACAGAACATCTCTTCAAAATCCTAAATCAATTTCTTCTTAAAAAGAATTCAGCCAAAACTTCAATGATCTGGAAACAGACACAGCTGTTAGAGATGGCCTACAGATGTTGGAACCTGTGATAGACTCATAAAACTCTGCTCTGCGATTCATAGGATCTTTAATGGGATTCTGTCATGGGAAAACATTTTTTTTTTTTTTTTAAACACATCGTTTAATTGTGCTGCTCCATTAGACTTCTGCACTGAAATCCATTTCTCAAAAGAGCCATATTCAGTTTTGAAATCTGACATGAGGCTAGCCATTTTGTCAATTTCCCAGCTGCCCCGGTCATGTGACTTGTGCCAGCACTTTAGGAGGGAACTGCTAACAGTATCTCTTTAACAAACATCTTTACATGAAAAGAATTTATAAAATGTAATAAAATATCCCCTTGCTTCAGTGGTTTCCTCCCTTCTCCAAAAACATGCGAGATAAAATTGACCTTTGTTCATGGCTTTTAGTGTCCTGCATGGAACCAATGCATGGAGACCGGAGGCCCACATCCATAACCACATCAGAATGTCCAATTCAGAACCCCACAAGTACCTGTGCTGAAGGCACATGAATTAAAAAGAACAAAAAACAGTGCAAGGTTTAGTTATTTAAGTGAACAAAAACATTTTTTTTGTTAGTCAGGGAAGAGTAATATACTTAAAATTACTTTCTTTGCATCAAGTTTGGTAAAAACAAAATTTCCTCCTTCAAAATCCTCATTTAAATACAGTATGGCACAGTGGTACTCACAAAATACAATTCAGTGTCACAAGATGCCCTAACTTTACAAAGACCCCCAAAACCATAGATTTTTGGAAAGTAGCCATTCTGACAAATTTAAAATGGGTAATTATGTTTTTCTACTCCAAACTACCAAACTGCAAAGTTATGCCAGTATGCCTTTAATAACAACTTTTCCACTAGAACAGTAGTCCATCTAGACAGAAGGGCTACCAAAACATCCATTTTCGGACGATCCTCCTATTTCTGAAGCTCCTGTGCATCAAAGGGAAACATTGTAAAAAAATATAGTTTGGCATTGGGAAAGTACAAATGAGCTTTTGATGTGTGTAGCCCATGACAGCTGCCTGAGATGACATTTCTGAAATCAGCAGAAACAGAAGCCTCTAGTACAGATAATACTTACAACACTTACACTGCAGAAAGATTCTCCTGTTTGACAGCCATAGCATAAAAAATTGATGCTGTGTTTTAAAATAAGCAGAGTTAAGTTGCTTACCTAATGTGCTTGGGGAGCATGCATGTTTATTTTAGAGGCTGACACACGTTTGAAGAATAATTTGTCAATACACTGTTCATTTGAGGATATCCTACTTTTTCAGTTCAAACGAATAGACTCAATACTTTGGTTAAAGATGTAACCCACAAATTTTAACAAAATAGGGCATCAGTTGTAAAGCAAATAAGCTATTTCTTGTGCAAGTATATTGAAAATGAAAGATTTATTCTACAGCAATGTAGAAATGTGCCCAGATCTATAAAATACTGTTAAATATGTTAAAATTAACGCTGGGCGAATGTATTCGCCAGGTGCAAATTCCCACGATTTGCCACCGGCGAATACGTGCGTCAAAAAAACGTGATGCGTCAAAAAACGTCACTGGAAATTCGCGAATCTTTCGGCAAAGCGAAACCGGATAGATTCGTCCATCACTAGTTAAAACTTAATGTCTGCCATCCATGTTTTGTAAGGATTCCTTTATATGTTTTACACCCTTCAAGAGTATTACATACACACCATTTTGTAAGGATTCCGTTATGTGCCTTCCACCCTTCAAAGGTTTTACATACACACCCTTTTGTATATAGAGAACAAAACTTTCATTTTCTTTGCATCTGTCAGGTAGCACCCTAAAGTGTTAATGATCTGTTTCTCCCCTAGTATGACAGAATATAACCTAGTGCGACTCTTTCAACTTTTCATAGTTCCCTCTGTGCCTGCAACCCATCATGATTTTTTCCTCAGTAAGAAGATTCAGTCTACATCTGAAGTACCGGTCATTTTAGTCTGCAGGCCACATGGTCACCCTAAGGGGGGGGGGCCTTAGCCAGAGGATCTCCATTTACTCCCCTTTGAAAACCTGCTTCTCAGTTTCATTCAAGTGCCATCAAGCTTGATTGACTTCATAGTAACATGCCAGCAACAGAGGTCCAAGACTTTTTTGTTGGTATGGAGAATAGAAAGGTCTATTCCTTACAATGAGTGTTTCCTATTTAATGGCATTTAAAGGGAAACTGTCATGGGAAAACATGTTTTTTTTTTTAATGCATCTGTTAATAGTGCTGCTCCAGTAGACTTCTGCACTGAGATACATTTCTCAAAATAGCAAACAGATTTTTTTATATTCAGTTTTGAAATCTGACATGGGGATAGCCATGTTGTCAATTCATCGGTATTAGTGATGGGTGAATCTCACCCGTTTCGCTTCGCCGAAAAATTCGCGAATTTCCAGCGAAATTCGCGAATTGGCGGAAAAATTAGCAAAATGATTCACGCGTCGTTTCCTTCATTTTTTTGGCGAATTTTTGCTGGCGTTTCGCGAATTTATTCACCAGCGGCGAATCGCGGGAATTCGACGCAAATTCGCCCCTGGCGAATAAATTCGCCCATCACTAATCGGTATTTGATTGTACGATTTCATCGAGGAATCGAATATCGAGGTAAAAAATAGCCTAAAACTATTCTACGCGTTTAGCCCTCGAATTGGTGAATAATAGTAAATTTGCCCCAAATTGTAGATTTATATCACAATAGCCTTGGATATTAAGCTTGTCCAAGAAATCATCCAAGCTATTCTTAAAGGCATTAACTGAATCAGCCATCAACAGAGAATATTAGGGGTCAATTACTTCTGGTGCCTTTTTTGTGCTTTGCTACTGTGTAGAATAGGTTCAAAAGCATGCTATAGAAAGATTATTTCTCTAGCCTACGGGCTATCAAGACAGGCTGAAATACCACAGAAGGTCTTTTTTTTGGGCCATCAACACATTCATCCTATAGGAGAAAATTTTGAGAAGAATAACTACCAAAGGAGCTGCCTCAAAAAACAAAGATCCACCTGAAGGAAATCAGTCTAAATTCTGATGCAAGGTCTGAAGAGGAATTGGTTGGAAGGTTTGCTTGCTTTCTTTGAGCACAGAAAGCTAAAACTACAGTTTCTTGGTTATTGAGTATTATAGAGAACCTTGTCATAGATTTTGGCTCAATGAGAGGAAGTCGGACACCTGTTTTTGCAGTTTGCACTACCTTTCTTAAAGTAATTGACCCCAATGTGTTAAAATAAACTATATGTTATTTTACTGTTTGGAAACAGATTAAATATCAGTAAAGTGCACAAATAAATATACTGAACTGTGTTCAAGGTTTACAATTTGATTTTTTATAACCTTCAAAATCTGGAAACACAGACAAAAATAGAAATAACCAGGAGGCCCAGAATAAAGTACACAGGAAGTGTTGCTCTTGATTACTGACTGGCAGCTTAGTGCTAAATCTAATAACATCAGGATGCCTTAAGCTAACTGACAACAAGGAAAGCTAGAAATGACCTTCAAGAGAGTCCCATGTCATTTCAGTTCACATGGCAATACAGTAATAAACTGTATGTCAGTACTTAAAGTGATCCAGCAAGGCATGGGAACAATAATTTGATGTACGTTTCTATTTTCTTCTCAGGCATTGTATTGTCAGTTGTGCAATGAGTCCAACAATCAATTTAAAACCAATCCAAACTTCTAAAGGTTAAAACTCTATCGGTTTTTGTTTTACAAAACACTAAATTAATTAATTAATTAATTAATTAATTGCAGGTAAAGTGATTCTGGCCATATGCAAATATACTCTCTTCAACCAGTGGCAATGCAGCCAACTCAAGAGAACATCGGGTTTATAATATAAAAAATTATATCATATTTTATACTGTATTTCATATAGAACATAGGTAGCCCTCATTTCCAGACAGAGCTCCTGGTTTTCACTCTGTGTCCCTTAACCTTACTTTTTTAAATTGTAATTTTGATTCTCTTCCTTGTGTGTGATGTCATCTGTGTAATAATTAGAAATGCAGATTAGAAGGGGTTTCAGTTTCATTTGGTTTCAGCATATTGAGTATTGTCAGAAAAAAAAGTAAAAATTACTGGTTATAATTATTTTTTCATGAAACCTCCATTGCAATCTATGCACCTGCCCTAGCTATTCAATGAGGTCAGCCACCAGGAATAGCCACACCTCATCCCCAATTCCAAAACGATTCCACCCCTAGAAAACTTTACCTTTCAGTAATACAGTAGATCGTCTTCCATCTTCAAACTCTGCAAATTAACCAGACCCCTGTATTATATTAACAAACACACCATGTGCTTTGAAACACATTTGACAGTACTACCTTTAAAAAAAAGTTAAAAAAAACGTAAAAATTCGACCATCAAATATTTTTTTTGATCGAAAATGGACCGATTTCGAGTGAATAGGTCTGTTTTCAATTAAATAAAAAATAGTTTGAATGCATTGTTCGATTTGAATGATTTTGGCAAAAAATTTTTGATTTTCAAAAAATTTCAAAAACACATTAAAGGTTCCAGGAGGTCCACCATAGGCTAAAATAGCAATTCGGCAGGTTTAGGGTGGTGAAGGGTCAAATTTGAATTTTTTAAAGAGACAGTACTTACATTTTCAAATGGTCGAATTTTAAAATTTGAGTCACATTTTTTTCAATTTGAATTAAATTTTGGCCGATTCGATAGTCGAAATAACCAAAAATTACTTTGAATTTCGAATTTTTTTAATTCGAATTTTCACTTTGACCCTTAGACATCCAAATTTTTATCCGGAAAAACACTGAGCCCCATGCTTTCTGGATAATATTTACAAGAAAACCTACAGATGTGCATTGTGGAAGGATCTGTCAGAATCATTTGTATATTTATAGAACTGCTCCCAATAGTGTAACTAGTGGTGGCTGGGCCTCCATGCAAAAGATCTTTGAGGGGACCCATGGTGCACAGCAACTTAATCCCCTGTCTCTGTCCCTCCTTTCCACAGCTTATTGTGTGTGAACGATGTGGCATGTGTGCAATTGTTTTTTTAAAGAGTGTTTGGGGAGAGAGGATTTTAGTGCTGCAGACCCTCAAGCAACCGCGAGGTCTGCTTCCTTTATAGTGACACACCTGACTGTTCCTGTGAGGGGTATTTAAAGCTGACAATAGACTTAACGATTACAATATTTCTTGGAAAAAGATCTTTCCAAAAAAGATTGTTTGTTACAATACACACGCATAGAGCTTGAGCTTGTCAGATACAAGTAGAAACAATAGAATTCTACCTGTATCTGATTCAGTTCTAAACATTGTCTGATGTTTGTCCCTTGAAGGCACCTGTTCAAAATTTTCCGTCCAGCCCTATGGACGAGCTGACTGATATCCAAGTCTTCTGCAGGTTCCCACCATACACGCACCAAATTCATATCATATGATGATATTATCGGTGCGTCTATGGCCACCTTAAGAGAGATGAACTATTGGCAGATACATTTTGTTAGACAACAGCCATGTGGCCTATTAACATCAGGGGCAAGTAAGCTGTCATCATTGTACGTGCAGAATAATTATTAGCAGTGTATCTGTGTTGAGAACGTTCCTTCTCATTATAGACTATGCATCTCTCTCTCTCTCTATCTGATATCACTGCAGAGTTCAGCATAATTATCAATGTATGAGTAAAAAGTGTTACTGAACCCTGTGAACATGTCTAATGAAGATAAAGGACAATAAAATGGAAGAAAATATTACCTTAATATAGTAGAAAAGACATTTCTCATTTATCTAATTAAAATAAATCTTCTACAGATACAGATGGGAGCACTAACATAGTGGGGTGTGCATATTTTTTATATTAAGTGGTAGAAGTTGAATAAGAACTTAGTGCAGTCACGGTGGTTATGCAGTTACTGAGTGGTCACATCTACAGGAACATGTGACCCCCTTAAGTATAAATAAGACAGTTGTGGAGCAGTAACTCATAACAACCAATAAAATGTTTGCTTTAAAAACAGGTGACCAGTAAATGCTGCCTACTGATTGGTTGCTATGAGTTTCTGCTTCTGGGCAAACATTGTTTTATTACATAACCCCTAAGATCTTTAATTACAAAGAACTAGATGCAAGTGCTTTATGCATGGGCCCTTAGCGCAATTCTGCTTATCCCACCATAAATATATATTTGTATAATGTGTATGTTTTTTAATTTATTTGCTTTTTTGTACTTGATCACAACTACAGTATGGTATATAATTAATTCTATGTTGTGTGTTTATTATTTTAATGATTTTTAGCACAGTTAAGGTATGGTGATTCATAGTCCTATATGTTATCCCAATTGTAGAAGGTCTCCTTTCTTCCATGTCAACAACAGACCTGTGAATTTTATACTGTTAGCCCCATCTTCTTTTTTTGCTTCTGTACCCCCCCCCAAAAAATGCTGAATATATTATAAATAAAGACTTAAAGAGAAGTCACGATGATTAACGTTCCTGAAAGAGCCATTAAAAAGTAATTTGGATAATAGATACTTGTACTGTATGATTGCTCCAAAACAGCTCTTCAAACATATACTTTTTATAACTTTTGTGCTATATTTGTCCCACATTCCCACAAAAATTATACAGATTTCTAAATGGCAATACCCTGGGATTCCATGTAATACTGCACCTGTACAGAATCAATGCTTGACTGTTTGCGTTAACCCAAATGTGAAATAAAAAAATAAATGACCAAAAAAATTTCTAATAAATATAAATTGCATGCCTTTCTTTATGAAAATGATATACCATGGCAAATCATTTAAAGGGATCCTGTCAGGGGAAAAAAATTTTTTCAAAATACATCAGTTAATAGTGCTGTTCCAGAAGAATTCTGCATTGAAATCCATTTCTCAAAAGAGCAAACAGATTTCATTTTGAAATCCAACATGGGGCTAGACATATTGTCAATTTCCCAGCTGCCCCAAGTCATGTGACTTGTGCTCTGACAAACTTCAGTCACTCTTTACTGCAAGTTGGAGTGATATCACCCCCTCCCTTTCCCCCACCCAGCAGCCTAACAACAGAACAATGAGAAGGTAACCAGATAACAGCTCCCTAACACAAGATAACAGCTGCCTGGTAGATCTAAGAACAACACTCAATAGACCCATGTCCCACTGCGTACTATTCAGTTACATAGAGAAAGAAAAACAACAGCCTGCCAGAAAGCAGTTCCCTCCTAAAGTGCTGGCACAAGTCACATGACCGGGGCAGCTGGGAAATTGACAAAATGTCTAGCCCCATGTCAGATTTCAAAAATTAAATTTAAAAAAAATCAGTTTTCTCTTTTGAGAAATGGATTTCAGTGCAGAAGTCTACTGGAGCAGCACTATTAACTGATGCATTTAAAAAAAACATATTTTCCCATGACAGTTTCCCTTTAATAATATACAGGATTTTTACATTTCCAGTATGGGTAAGTAACTCCTTTACAGTCTGTGTATTAAAAGGTTTCTTGTAATATACTACATTCTTTCCAAACCCATACTTAAAATACACAGGATTACCAAAGCCATATAAATATGTGCCTGCTTATGTATCTTAAAAACTGTCAGACCAGCAGTGAATAAAATATGAGGTGTTATATCATCTAATATTTACACCCTGCAGCAATGTATAATTTTTTACAGCCTTTTCTCCCTCTGGGACCTCTGGCTGCCTGAATGGCACACATTAACATACTGTGACTATCGTCAGAGCTGATGTGATCCATGTAAACAATAGAGCAAATGGCGCACATTACAATGTGATACCCAGTGCCCTAGTCACCCTAATTGCTGTGACAAAATTCTCTATTTATTCTATTTATTATAGTTAACAAGATGCTATAGTACGATGAACAAAACTGTTAACGCAAAAATGTACTCCTCCATTTCCTAACATATCGTGGCATTTTTCTCATTCTGTCTTTTTTTGTTGCTAACATTCTGTGTTTATTAAAATTATATCAGTTACTATTCTACTAACAATGAATTGAATGCACAGTTAAAATGCTTATGAAATGCTTTATAATAGGGGTAATGTTTTAAAGCAACGTCAGGTGCAGGTGCTCTCTAAGGGCTCTTACACACAAGCGTTTTTACCTGCTCTCCCCTGCGTTCCGTTTTGCTGCATTTAGCCGCAGGGGAACGCAGGTATAGATGCACTCAATGCTTTTCAATGGGGCTGTACTCACACGAACACATGTAGGCGCCGAACGCAGGAAATATGTAGCATGTTGCGTCTGAACCTGCGTTTGGCGCTTATATGCGTTCGTGTGGGAGAGCAGGTAAAAACGCTTGTGTGTAAGAGCCCTAATGGACACACTGCAGAGTGCATATTAATGCAATTCATTTAGGTACCTGGGTCCTAACAACTTCTTGCCCTCCTAAATGGTTCCCAAAAGGTCTGTTTTTGGGAGGGTCTTCCAGATTTTTAAAGGGAAATTAAACAACAGCAGTACTCGCCACAAGGACCACCATGGAAAAATTAAACAGAAGATTTTATTTAGAAGACACCAGAGACTTTTCAATCAGGGCCACATACACACTCCAGCATTTACTTCCCAGTGTGTTTAGTCAACACATGCAAAATTGCTCTCTCTTTGCAAATGACCCCTAAATACCATAATGAGTTTTGCCAACATACCATGCAAAATGAAATCATTGCAATTTGACAGGTTACTTAGCCCAAATCTTAATCACTATTTATTTGGACCTTTGTAATATACTCTGTGAGAAGGAAATGTGAATTAAAAGCAACAATTTGTTTGTTCTGGCTGTCATTTGATGCTGATAACAATATGAAGCTAAGAATAACCATTTCTTGGTCCTAGGTATGCTATCCCACAATAACTTATGAACTTATCTCATGTTCTGCATCCAGCTCATAATTCAGTTATAACATGTACATTAAGCAAGGAGGCCATAGTGTCTGTACCATATTGTCCATACCAGACTGATTTTTATTTTATCTAACCTTTAATGCAATGACAGTCACATGCATCTTATACGGAATATAACACCTTTGAGAGGGTCAGAAAAAAGAGATAAGGAGCTAACAGGAATGGCTTCAGAAGGCTGAGCTAACACAGAGTTGCAGCACCAATGAGTAGCACAATAAGGGGAACATTTACTAAGGGTCAAAGTAAATATTCGAATAAAATTAGAATTTTTAAAATTAGAATTTTGAAGTAATTTTGGGTTACTTCGACTTAAAAGCTAAAAATGTGATTCAAAATGAAAAAAATTTTAAATTCGAAGTACTCTCTCTTTAAAATCCTTCAAATTCGCCACTTCGCCACCTTAAAGCTGCTGAATTGCCATTTTAGCCTATGGGGGACCTCCTAGAACCTGTCCTGAAATTTTTTCTAAGTCCTAGGTATTCAAAGGATTTTTCTCAAAATCGTTCGATACAAATGATGCGTTTGAACGATTCCAACAATTTCAATTCAATTGAAAACTGACCTGATTGGTCCATTTTCGATCGAAAATGGCCTTTAAATTCAACCATTAGTAAGTCTGCCCCAAAGAGTTACATGGAAAGCAAATCCTTTCTACTGTAATCTGTTGCCATTTAAGACAGGTGTTAAAAGGACAAATACAGTACATGTAACAAATCTAATGATTATAAATAAAAAGTTTTTTAAAACTTTGCTATTTTAATAGGCGAGGGTACCAGAAAGGGATATGTTAATTTTGGAATCGTTGATTGTACATGGAAATGAAACAAGCTGATTGTGTTTTGTTGTAGAGACCCATAGGGCTAAGTTCCCCTATGGTCAGAAAATGGTTGGCAATCCCGTTAGACCTAAATTGATCTGGGAGGGGGAGTGAGTACTTTATCAAGACTTCACAAACAGTTCCATAGACATCACAAACAGTTCCCCAAATAGTTTGGGGAACTGTTTGTGGTGTCTTGATAAAGGTCCTCTCTGAATGACTGAAATGTCGCTTTACACCATTAAAGTCTTTCACATAAATTAAGTCCCATGAGTGCTCCATATTCTATATGCTGATATTAAATTTTGATGCAGCACCTAGGATTTTTTGTCCCAAACCCAGAACTAACGCCAAGGCCCCATTGTGGCTCACTTTTCCGGCTATAACAACCACCTTTTGGCTTCTGCTTTGGGTGCTGCCAGGTCTTGGTGTGAGAGAACCAGGGAGAGAGTTCTGGGAAAGCAAGGGAACCAAATGTTGTACTGGAACGGAGAACAAGAAGTGTAATCGGGGAACAGGCAATTCAAATCAAGAGAGGCATTACAGATTCAGGAGACGAGAGAATAGTCAAGGTCACGGGCCAGGTAAAATACAACAGTATCAAGGTACAAAAGCAGAATCCGTAAGAATAGTAAAGGTGCAAGCAGGGGTCAGGATGGGCAGGAAACAGTTCAGGGACAGGCAAGGTTAAACACAGCTATAAACAACAAGAATCACACCCAGGAACTAGTAAAATAGACCTATGGCAATGAAGATTTGCCGTAGGCCCCTTTAAATATATAAACTTTGCATCAAACGCGATGACATCTGAAGCAAACCAGAGTCAAAACCCAGAAATGCTCCAAGCGCGCAAACCTCTCTAGCAGTGCAGGAAGGGATAGTGTAATAGGGGAGTGGTGCTCTTATGATATTAGAGCACCATTCACTTATCTTTTATTTTCCCTGTACTTCCTATACTTAACTGTCCCTTTTGTCATCCTTGGTTTAGCACATGCTCAGTTTACCATAACAGTATACTATAACTGGGTGTACAGGAGATTGCTGGGAAAATAGAAGTGTGGCATCTCACCAATAAAAAGCATTCAAACTAAAAATGGCAATAAAATGTTACGGTTCTCTATAAAATTATCATTCAGCAACAGAAATATTGGTGACTTACAGAATTATCCTCTCTAGTAATAACTGCATAGCTAACACATCAGTCGGTACATTAAAGGGTCACATTTCATATGCAATCCATGCTTCAAAATAAATAATGCATATTTTTACAGTCATATCACATATATATATATTGATATGTTGTCTTTTCATATATGTAGGCATACATTATTTATTTTTAAAACTTCCATGCATTCATCTCTTTGAAAACTTTAGCTTGACATTAACCAGCATCACACACACTCATTAGAAAAGTCATTTTTAGCAAATGCAACAGTAATATAATCAATATATTCAGTGACCCCCTAGAACAGGGATCCCCAACCTTTTGAACCTGTGAGCAACATTCAGAATTAAAAGGAGTTGGGGATGGGGAGCAACATGAACAAGAAAAATGTTCTTGGGGTGCCAGATAAGTGCTGTGATTGGCCATTTGGTAGCCCCTATGTGGATTGTCAACCTACATTGAGGCTCTGTTTGGCAGTGCACCTGGTTTTTATACAACCAAAACTTGCCTCCAAGCCAAGAAATCAAAAATAAGGCCACTGAGGAGCAACATCCAAAGGGTTGGAGAGTAACATGTTGTTCACGAACTACTGGTTGGGGATCACTGCTCTAGAAGCTCTGCATTTTTATCACAAGTATATCAAATTTGTCAGAGTAAATAAGCAAATCGTTAAAAAAAAATCCGAATGGAAAAATGATCCAGAAAGACTACAAATTTTTTTTTTATTTTTTTTTTTTTAAAGTGTACAGGCAATAGAACATACTGTAGGAGGCATTTTCTTTCCCTCTAATATCAATAATACAGATTGGGGTTACTAATGGCACAGCAGCTGTATAAGCCTACTGTAACATCTATTTTCTAATATAGGCATAATAAATTGTGAACTGGCCACCATTAATGCACAATATCTGCCAGCTATTTACAGAAAAGGGAGGCTTAAGATATTTTATCAGCAATTAAACAAAATTTAGATTGTGACTAGTCTGAATTATTCACATCGAACAGAATTTATAATGGCTTGAGTTGCAATACAATCCATTAAGAACGCTATTAGGGAGGTAGAAAAAAATATCCTTTACCTTCATCATAAGGTGTCAGTTTCACAATTAGGAGAGATTTACGGTGAAGCGGAATCAGATGCAGTACATTTATACAGATAATATGAACTGGTCATATACAACACGTAATAATAATACAATAAAATAAACAGGAACAACAGCATTTGAACTGTATACAGGTATGGGTTCTATTATCTGGAAACCTGTTATCCAGATAGCTCTGAGTTACAGAAAGGTCATCTCCCAAATACTCCATATCTAAATTTTTAAAAATGATTTCCTTTTATCCTGAAATAATAAAACAGTACCTTGTACTTGCTCCTAACTAGAATATCATTAATCCTTATTGGAAGCAAAATAATAATATAAGTTCTAATAGACTTATGTTATGAAAATCCAAATTACGGTGAGATCTGTTATCTGGAAAGCTCCAGGTCCTGAGCATTCTTAATAACAGGTCCCATTCCTGTAAAAATATAAACCATCCCAGAGGCTATTTGATGATTTTTGCTACTTCAAGGGGCATAATATGAGAGTCCAAGAAGACATTCCAGCATAGGAATTCCTTTAATGGACTACAGATTTAAGCATGTTATTTTTATAATCAATTAGGGATATGGAATACATTAATTATGAAGCATCATTTCACAGTCTATTGGGTAGCAGAAGTCTACTTAAAGGAGAACTAAAGAAGTAGGGCAGAAATGATGTTCATTATTTTTTGGGCTTCTATACCAGTCCAAGGCAAGCACAGCCCTTTAGCAGTAAAGATCTGCTTCTCTAAAGATGCCTCAGTAGCTCCCCTTCTTTTCTGTTGATTCACTGATTCACATGCTCTGTGCTGCTGTCACTTACTAAGCTTACAATATACTCACAATATACAGTACACATAGTATATAAATGTCACAATTGAAGGCTAATTAGTAATTAATACAGATAATTACTACATGGCAGCACATAAACCAGTGCAACTGGCGTCAGAATTTAATAATCAGCCCTATGGCATCAGCTCATATTACAGACCAACCTCTGCTTGATAATTACCATCGACCCATAACCTTAGCTTCTCAACAGCTACTCAGAGCCCATTAAGCATATGAGTGTCACAAACACTTTCCAAAATGGTGATCCCCCTGTGATAAGTTTGAAGTCCTGGATCAATTGCTGGAGCAATACGTTCAGTATATAAAATATGGCATTCTTAGCCATATTCATGGTTTAGTTCTACTTTAAGTAGGACTCAGTTGTTTTCATCTTAACAGAAGTACTGTACTTTATTACTATCCGATAGAAGATAATACATCAATGAAGCCTTATAGGAAGGAAAGATATTACAAATTCAGAAAGATTTGTTATCTACAGCGCTGCACAATAGGTTGGTGCTCTAAAAATACATGTTAATAATGTAACCCTTTCTTGGCTAATATTAACCAAACCAACTAGCAACGGTAGAGCATTGGTTACACGCGACTCTTTCACTCTCAGGTAGGGCTTTCGCTAAGTGGAAAATCACGTGTGAGGTAGTTGAACTACAGCTCGATACTGCATATAGTGTGTAATAAAGGTTGTTGGACGCCAGGGGTTCTTTGTGCAAACAAGTAGAACAGTTTATTTACAAATAGATCCACAGGGTATTATATACTCACAGACAGTGGTATTATAGCAGCAATGCTTAGCACAGGTACAGCGTAGCTTATGCCCTCAGGTAGGATACAAGGATGGGAGTTGTAGTTGCACCAACCAGGTTATCAATGCCCATGTGGTCCGGATCCCACCAGCAGGTTCAGGTGACTCAGGGTTAAATACTTTTCCTGCAGTCCCTATGTCTGAGGTCCCTTCACTTCAGGCAAGGTAGAGCCTGGGGGAGAGCTACTCCCTACTATCCTCCTTGATGGGGCTTTGAGCTGCCCTTTCTCTCTTTCCTCTCTATCTCACCTCTCCTAGAGAGTGCTATTACAGGAATATCCTCACTCTGACTATTCCTCATTCACGGGGCCCTGTTCCCCGACTTAATATTAGTAGTAGTACCTTTAAAGTATAACTTCTGGGGCCTTAACTCCAGGCTCAATGGAACTTGTGAGTGATGGTAGCTGCTGCAGGCCAGAGAGGAAGTGCCCCTCCCTGCAAGTACTTTTTAATCCAGCACTGCAGGGGGTGGGTCACAACCTGTCACAATTAATATGCTACATTATAGCTACCTGGACTTTAGTCCAATAGAAGGCAGCTAGTGTAAGGGCAAGGGAGGAAGCCATAAGGGCCATGCTACTTATGGGTCCCTACAATAATATCTAAAAATGCTAACTAAATATTTAAGGAGTGGAATTTTGTGGCCCTCAAAAAATATATAATGCGTACATCATAGAAAAAAGTGTAAAAAAAACTATATTGGTTCAATTATAGCCTAATATGTTCCAATGGGGATGTACTACTATAAGAGATTAAAAAAATATTAACATACAAGTAATGCATATAACATTCATTTGCTTTCTGTGGTTCTATAAGCCATATATTTATGCATGCCTTATGCCCTTTATTGGTCATTCAGCTCTTCAGTGGCTTCAAGTTGCCTTTTTCTTTTCAGCAAAATGAACTTAAAACAAATGTAAACTTATGGAGCAAACTTGATTTAAGCACTCTAGCTCATTACAGTGCAACATGTAGACCAGGGGTCCCCAACCTTTTTTGCTCGTGAGCCACATTTAAATTTAAAAAAGAGTTAGAGAGCAACACAAGCATGTGGATGTCAAATAAGAGCTCTGATTGGCTTTTTGGTAACACCTATATGGACTGGCAGCCTACAGGAGAGAATGTTTGGCAGGACATCTGTTTTTTTATGCAACCAAAACTTTCCTTTAAGCCAGTAATTCAAAAATAAGCTCCTGCTTTGAGGCTACTGGGAGCAACATCCAAGGGGTTGGAGAGCATCATGTTGCTCACGAGCTACTGGTTGGGGATCACTGATGTAGACCATTTACCATATATACCTGTTGACTGAATATATTATATTAATTTGGAGGAATTGTTATTAAAGAATTATGATGCAAGAAAAATTAGGTCTGAGAGTTATTTAGGCATATGGAAACAGAAGGTAATAGGAGAAGCACTGTAGCTTGGCAGAGCTTCATTATGCAGCCCGGAGATACAACATTGTTTTTAGCACCAGGTTTTGAGTCAGATTGGCCCTGTAGAGATGAAGTAATTGACATATGGCATAGGCCTAAGTATAGAATTTATGCAGACAACTTAGTGTGTGCTTATAATGTACATGCCATTTACTACAGTAATACTGATTGTGGCATTTATTGGTAGAAAATTCGGTAGCATTATATTGGTTTCAGCCCCCTGCACTTCCCTTAGAAATCCTATTTGTGAGCCTGTTCCTGAAACTTCTTTCATATTTAATAAGCCAAATTTCTATTAAACATAGACTCCAAAGTGTTTCAAATGTATAAAATATACAGGCATATATTAACAGAAAAAGCAGAAATGTGCATAAATGGATTTCAAAAAGAAATACTACATGCAAATTTAAAAAACAAATGCACGATTTTATAAATAAATAATTAGGTAGGTTTTTTTTTTTTTTTAGAAAGCCCTGAATCCCCTGGGAGGTTCAATTTAAATAGATTGGCTTTACAAACCAGTACAGTATGGCAAATGTTAAAAACTCTCTGTTCTGGGTTATGAAGGGCAAGAAGAGAGAAGGAAGAAAGAGCTGGATAAACATAAAAGTAGTATGTAATGGGTCAGGAAAAGGGGTTTACTAATAGTTCAGACTGAGAATGAAAATGAGAGAGAACACATTTAAACCATATAGCTAATATAAGTAATTCAAAAATAACTGGACTTGCTGAGTAATCACTGTAGATGTTTCACTACTCATCCGAGCAGCTTCTTCAGTTCAACAGACTGGTATGGGAAGTCCCTGGTATATAAACTCTTCCACTAATCCAATCAAAATGGTACATTGTAACTCTTCATCCATTCATGCAACTCTTGGTAATCCTGTCACAGTAACCCCACAGAATCACACCCCTGTGAGTTTCAGATGTCACCTCTCTGAAGAGTTACAATGTGCTATTGTGATTGGATTAGTGGAAGAGTTTATGTTTGGAGGACTTCCCACACCAGTCAGTTGAACTGAAGAAGCTGCGGGGATGAGCAGTGAAACAGCTTCAATGATTACTTAACAAGTCCAGTTATTTTAGGAATACTTATACAAGATATATCAGGACCTGGATGAATGAAAATATTTTCATTATATTAGTTTAAAGTGTATTAAATGGCCACTGTACCTTTTTTTTATTTCCCAAGTAATCTCCCTGGAGCAAAATTTAGACCAATAGCATTGAGGAGAGTGATATGTTTCAAAGGGCTGAGCAGGGAAATGGAAAAACTGATATCAATAGAAAGTAAATTTCCAAATAACTGATTATTATAAATGTACATGTAATCCTGGAAAGATGCTTAAAATAACATTTCCTTTCATGGGGCACAAAAAAATCCCTTTTCTTAAATTAGTTTGTAGACAACCAATTTCAAAAACCTCCAAGATAATACATTTGGTTAAACAGTGGGTGCTGTTATTTTAAGTCTAGAACAAACCTCTAACTTCTAGCTGTGATTTATATGTTCCCATCATCTACATTCCTTTTGTAAGATTAATACTCTTCAATTTTTGTTTACTTTCATTCCTGTTTCCACCTATGCTGTAAAGTAGATATGAAAAAACTGTATAACGTTAACCATAAGGGACATAGAAAATGGAAAGGCTTGGCTTCAGTGAAAAAGTTGCTGTAGATACAGAGCTTCTCAGAGGGTTATCTGAATTAGTAATTCCTTCCTTTCAACTGTACTCAGTGCCCAAGCTTCCCAAAGTTTCAGCTAAAGATACCAAAACTAGATTAAACTGTGAACAATCTAGGCTTAAAGAAAATCCCATGCTGTGCCACCAATTTCTGAATATTTTATACAAATTATGTATATATATATATTTTATACAAAGATATATTATATACAGTACACATTATTTATTATACAGTAAAAATAGATATATTATATACAGTGCCAATAGATTATATATTATATACAGTACAAATATATATATAATGCACATGAGCCGTGAATAATTTGTAAATTACTTAGTGCTGTAATTTCTTTTACAAATCAAATCAATAGTGTCCGTGGAAAACAATGGTTCTCCTCCCAAATCTTTTCCAGCAAATTGTTCAGGTTCTCCTCCCCCTGCTTAGCAAATTCTCCAAATGACAAACAGTCAGATTCGCTGGATCCCTCAAGGTAAGATATGAGAGGAAGAAAAAATGACAGAAACAATCTCTACTAGTGTAGTACTTTCTTAAACATTTGTTTTAGCAACTCAATAATTGTGTGCAATTTATTAACAGCCACTTTGAAGTGATTGGCTTAATTTGGTGTATGGTGAGAATTTAATAACAAACACCGTATTTCCAAAATTACTTAATTAGCACCGTGAATTTCAGTGATATAATTCCCAAATCTTGACCGCAGTGTTCCACACTTTAAATAAATTTTCCAATATAGTCAGCCCGCTGGATTCCTAGTGACTCCAGAGGCACATCACACTCACCGGACGTGAGTTGGTTCAGGCAGAAAGCAATAACGATGCTTAAATCCCCCAAAGAAAATTCTTCTTTAGCTTAGGAGTAGAGAGAGGATAGGGACATCCATGTGTAGGCTTTTTAAAATAAGGTTTAATAAATATAGTAAAACACACTCACAAACAGAGTCCCCTCGAGTCCCTTAAAAACACTGCGATGCGTCGTTCGTTGCTGTTCCAGGCTCCGTGGCGTCCCTCCAGAGTCCTGCTGTCTCTCCAGCAACAGTGCGCTCCTGCAGCTACGGATTTCTTGTTGTACCGCTTACGCGTTTCGCCTTGTCGGCTTCTTCCCTGAGCGATAACGTCAACATGCGCAAAATTTTGGGACTAATAAAGCTATACAAAACGTCAGTTCTGACGATCACAGAGGAACGAATAAGAAGGAGCGGAGAGAGGTTGACGTTATCGCTCAGGGAAGAAGCCGACAAGGCGAAACGCGTAAGCGGTACAACAAGAAATCCGTAGCTGCAGGAGCGCGCTGTTGCTGGAGAGACAGCAGGACTCTGGAGGGACGCCACGGAGCCTGGAACAGCAACGAACGACGCATCGCAGTGTTTTTAAGGGACTCGAGGGGACTCTGTTTGTGAGTGTGTTTTACTATATTTATTAAACCTTATTTTAAAAAGCCTACACATGGATGTCCCTATCCTCTCTCTACTCCTAAGCTAAAGAAGAATTTTCTTTGGGGGATTTAAGCATCGTTATTGCTTTCTGCCTGAACCAACTCACGTCCGGTGAGTGTGATGTGCCTCTGGAGTCACTAGGAATCCAGCGGGCTGACTATATTGGAAAATTTATTTAAAGTGTGGAACACTGCGGTCAAGATTTGGGAATTATATCACTGAAATTCACGGTGCTAATTAAGTAATTTTGGAAATACGTTGTTTGTTATTAAATTCTCACCATACACCAAATTAAGCCAATCACTTCAAAGTGGCTGTTAATAAATTGCACACAATTATTGAGTTGCTAAAACAAATGTTTAAGAAAGTACTACACTAGTAGAGATTGTTTCTGTCATTTTTTCTTCCTCTCATATCTTACCTTGAGGGATCCAGCGAATCTGACTGTTTGTCATTTGGAGAATTTCTTTTACAAGACTCACTTAAACTTGTTTATTATAATAAATAAAGTACCCCATCTTAAAATACATGAGGATATTAGAAGTCACAGAGGAATTCCATGACCTCTATAATGTACCTCCCATCTGTCCAGTTTTCTGTGCGTAGTCCCAATTTTGACAGCTCATCCTGTAGTCCTGGATTTTTATTAAAAACTCCAGAGATTATCTTCGATCTCCTGCTTTGACATCAGAAAAAAATACAAAACATTCTGGAACTTAATTAAAATAAGACGCTTGTCAGAGAGCCCAGAACATTCAGCAACTGCACTTCAATACATTTATAAAAATTTAAAGGAAAACTAAAGCTTAACTAACGAAGTATGCTATAAATGTTGTACATTATGTTTTAGGCTTATTCAACAGCCCTAGACAATACAGCCCTTTAGCAGTAAAGATCTGTGTCTCCAAAGATGCCCCAGTAGCTCCCCATCTTCTTTTATGGTGATTCACTGATTCACACGCTCTGTGCTGCTGTCACTTTCTAAGTTTAGGGACCCACTCACAATATACAGTACACACAGAATTGAAATGCCACAAGGCATGAATGAATATAGATGATTCTGTGGCAGCACAGACACCAGTGCATTTGGCATGGGAATTAAAAAATTCATCCATGTAGCTTCAGCTTATATTACCTAATTTTCTGCTGGATAATTTGTGACGACCCCTGAGCTTAGTTTCTCAACAGCTGCTCAGAGCCCACTGAGCATGTGTCACAGACACTTTCCAAGATGGTGACCCTCTGTGACAAGCTTGAAGTCCTGGATCTTTGATGTTATTGAGAAGCTGAAACTTCAGCATATAAAATATAGCATTTTTAGCCATATTAATTTTTAGTGTTTAGTTCTCCTTTACCATAAGCAAATATAAAATTGTAACTATTTAAGAAAAGCATGTCTCTTGGGAGAACTGTGACTCACAGCTTAAAGGTCATTTTCACCTTCATCAGCAAAACTTATAATACATAAAACATGGCCCTAAAACTCCCAGAAATGTATTCAAACTTTCACATCCTACTAATTTTTGGAAAACTGACATGGTAATTAGGTGGTGTGGATATAAATTGGCATGGTCAAACTATTTTGCTGCACAATGCAAGCCAGCTATTTTTCCATGTTTCAAATATTGGGAGGTATGCTCTAAATGCTTCATATGGTTTAGACCTTTATACATTCATGGAACAGCTCAGTGAATATCCCTATATTTTACAAAAGGGGATCATTTATTAACTATATAATGTAATACACAGGAGCCATGAATATCCTGTATATTTTAAAATTATAAATGATGCTCAGTGATGTAATTTCTGTCCCATGACAGAATGCACGTGTCAGAACTACTGGGTGTGTGCATGTGAATCCACTGCAAACATCGCTTCTGGAGGGGGTCCGGCTGCACTGCCTTCAGCCGGGCCCCGATCTGGGTAATTATGTTACTGGTGTGTATTATAACAATTTAAGTACCCCCTGTTGTAAAATATGAGGATATTAGAACATATCTTGGAATTCCATGACTTTTTAAAAGCATAAGGCCGAAGGTTTCTATATGGTCATGAAACCGGTTATTTATCTATGAGCTATATAAAAATAATAATAATAATAAACTAAATACATTTGCTATGTATGGGTATGTATAAAGGAACTTAGACCACAGGTGAATTGCAATCAAGGTTTAGGTAGATTAAGCCTCCCCATGTGCAAAAAAAATTTGGTAAATTCCATTCAGTATGAAATCATTTTTGTAAGAGATTCTTTAGTAGCAAGTCTGCTGTATCTAGTGACACAACCATCTGTCAGAACTGTGGACGTATCACTATAGGGTGGCAGTAATCTCAGGGTCCCATAGTGTCAGTAGCACACTTGTGTACAATTAAAGGAGAAGAAAAGTAAAAATCACTTGGGGGTGCCAAAAGTTGGGCAATCACTTATCTCATACCCCAGGTCTGTTTTTCCCTCAGTGAGCACCACTGAGCTATTCTTCCTCTACTTCTTTCTTTAAAATCTCCAGGGCCGAAGCATGCGCAGTCGAATGAAAAAGTCTTTTTTTTTTTCATTTTACTCATTCAACTGCACCAATGTGAGAAATTAAGATGCAGGGAGAGGGTCACTCCATGGTGCCCGCTGGTAGAAACCTGAGGCTGGTGATCCTATAGCAGAAAACTTCTTTCTGCATCTTAATTTTTCACATGGGAGCGCATGTGCAGTTGAGTAAAAAAAATGTTATTCTACTTTGCATGCTTCCGCACAGTAGAACGGTATAAGGTAAGTAAATAAATCACTGGCGTGTATCATACTATCTAATATTTGCAACCTCTCACTTTCCCTTTCCTTCTCTTTTAAATCAGAGAACCAGTGCAGGCGCAAAGGTCTCTATACAAAACTTAAAAAAAGCTTATTTTTGGAAATATTTATGACAGTAACATTTGCTGGACAAAGTATGTATAAATGTTAGAATTTTTTGTTGTTGTTGCCTTGATTGTAGAATACTGTTTTAGATCAAGTGGCTGCATTTACTGAATGTTTCTTATGGCCTTGGCAACAAAAGCTACAGGGAACCTGATGACTCAGGTCACATATAAAACGGATTCTATTATCTTCACAAGCAATTGATTTCGGAATTATTCTTTACGATATATGCATAAAGGCATTCAAAGTTCCAAGGCCATCCCAAAAGTCAACTTTCACATTTTGCGCATCAAGACTGAGAGAACAGTAAAACAACGGGCAGCAGAAAAATGTTAATTACATATGGTTCATGATGCAGAAGAGGATGCTTAAGAATATATTGTTTGCTATAGAATATAATTAATGTTTTTTACATTTGAAAGCAAGCCTTGCTGTAAAACATTCACTATGTCCTCTCGAAATGAGTATAAAAGTGAAGTAAAGAATTTGCTCATGCTTTAAGGGGTGGGGAAATCATAGTCAATCTATATAGTCAACCCTGACAAATTGGCACATTGGTATTTATGTCCATAAATGTAATGGCCTGTAACCAGATTTAGCCTGGGCAATGCTTTTCCTCTTAATGAAAAAGGAAATAATTGCTTTAGTCTGCTTGACAAGGGGACTCCTCAAATGACCCTTCGCCTTCAGCTTTCCCATTGAACAAGATTGTTACATACCATAATGAAACACCAGGAGCCAGAAATGTTGAAAATTGCCACCGCATTTATTCACATTTTATCAAATAAATAGGACCTTGCCAGCCTCAATCCAAGGCAATATCCAAAGCCAGAATTCCATAACAGATGACTACTATGCTCTGCTCTGCTCCTCACTTGAGATCAGCACTATGTCATTATAGCCACCACTGAGTATTAGGCTGAGAAGATGGTCCCAACACTGCTACCAGCAGAAGCTGCATCTCGCACCATGAGAGAAGTTCAGCAGCCCTGCTGTCGGTCCGCAATCTACAGTTTGTCGAGGATAGGAAATCCAAGCAGGCTGTCACCTAGCACAAGCAGTAGTAGCGTCGGTATCAATCAACCCACTGTGCAGTCACAGGAGAGAACCTCCTTTCTCCCTCTTCTGAACTTACCTGTGCAGTACTCACACAGTGGAGCACTTCTGCGCTGTGGAGCCCCACACTCCAGCAGCCTTTCCAAGCTGTGGAGCCCCATGCTTCAGCAGCCCTTCCATGTTGTGGAGCCCCACACTCCAGCAGCCTTTCCAAGCTGTGGAGCCCCATGCTTCAGCAGCCCTTCCATGTTGTGGAGCCTCACACTCCAGCAGACCTTACACGCTGTGGAGCCCTGCGCTCTGACAGCCCTTCCATGCGCTAGAGCCCGCACTCCAATGGATTTCTGCCCAGACAAAAATAAGATCTATGAAAATAAAGGCTAGCATTGAGCCAGGGAGTTAAGTGATCAGCTTAGGTATAGTAAACCTACCTCTCTCTCCAGCTCACAAAGGAAAGCTGCAATAGCAGGCCCATATGATATAATATTGGGGGCTGCTAATTCTATATACTTCCCCAGATACAGTGAAATTGCCCAATTGTTATTCTAGCTGATTGGCGTTAAATTGCAAGCAACTTTGTGCTAAGTGTATAGTAGTAGTATTATATTTTGCAGGCAATATGGATTTATGCAAACTTAAATTAAGAAGTGAAATTACCCCTTTTCCCAGAGACGATATTTGTCAATAATCAAACACTATCCACCTTCCTGGACTACCTGACATGCCAGCCACCCAAACGGTAGGAGTCAGGTGGTCATGTGTAACCAGGCAGCCACTTGTCACTCTACTCCTGCAGGACCCCTGCCCATCAAGAGCTTGTCTCGTTACCCATTGGCTACTCAGCCCAATCAACTCTGGCCATAGCCCCCCAAGGCGTGCATCCCGACATTGTTCTTGTTGCAAACCACAGTATGTTGGTGTTAGCTGCTATAAATATATACTGTATATGCACACATCCTTAAAAGAAAACTATACCCCCAAAATTAATTGATTAATTAATTAATTGATTGAGCAAAAGTTAATATCAAATTAAGTGGCACATTAAAGAATCTTACCAAACTGGTATTTATACTTAAATAAATATTGCCCTTTTACATCTCATGCCTTGAAACACCATTTCGTGATGGTCTGTGTGCTGCCTCAGAGATCACCTGACCAGAAATACTGCAGCTCTAACTGTAACAGGAAGAAGCGTGGAAGCAAAAGACACAAACATGTGACCTAACTTTATAGTTTGTTTGGTATGTTTGTGTGGACTGTTGAATCCTAGGATCCCATGAGGCTGTCCTTATTTTTTAAAATGGCTATTTTCTATTTATGATTACCCAATGGCACATGCTACTTAAATAGTATATTATTATGAAAATGGTTTATTTACATGAAGCAGGGTTTTACATATGTGTTTTTTATGCAATATCTGTTTATAGAGCCCTAAATTGTCTGGGGGGTATAGTTATCCTTTAACTCGTTCCTACTCACAGCTACATCTGATCTGCCAATCTTTAAATATAAACCAGTGTACTCTGGCTGCTGGTCATTCGGATCCCTTGTCATGAAGCCCCTGCGTTTATAGCTCCAGGGATTTCCTTTCTTATCTCATGACAACATTCACTGGAGTAACTATAGAGGGTCTCCCTGGCCATTCTCTTACCTTACTTTTCACGCAGGGAGGAGAACAGAGGATATCAGCAGCAGGGAACACAGGTAGGTAGTTGGCCAAAAGGAGGGAGGGCCAGGTAAGTGTGCCGGCACCTTGTGAAGTTTTTTTTTTTTGCAGGGTGGGGTCCAGTGCACCATTGTTATGCCACTGTCAATATTTAGGGAATTATTTATTAAAGTCCGAATGGTTAAAAAAAAAAAAAAAGAAGAGTTTTTTTACTATAAAATCCAAATTGTTAGTGGGTAAAAAACTTGAATTTTTCGAGATGTATTATACCCTGAGGCTGCAAAAAGTCAAAATCCATAATTCTCCATCTTCAACCTTTCAAGGTCCCGTAGAAGTCAATGGCAGATGTCCTATTTGCAATCTGAAGATATTATTGTCAGCACCGGGTTTCGTATGATAATCCGAGCATTTCTGGCTTTTACGATGATTTCACAAATAATTGGGACTTTTCTCTCAACAAATCCCAAACATTCAAATTTTATGTGCGACAATACGAAAAAGTCACGGTTTTCGTTAGGGATGCACCGAATCCACTATTTTGGATTCGGCCGAACCCCCAAATCTTTCCTGAAAGATTCGGCAAAATGCCGAACCAAATCCTAACCCAAATTTGAATATGCAAATTATGGGTGGGAAGGGGAAAACATTTTTTATTTCCTTGTTTTGTGCCAAAAAGTCAAGTGATTTCCCTCCCTGGTCCTTATTTGCATATGCAAATTAGGATTTGGATTCGATTTAGCCGAATCCGAATCCTGCTGAAAAAGGCAGAATCCCGAACCGAATCCTGGATTTGGTGCATCCCTAGTTTTCATGCGACAATCCAAAAAGTCACAGTTTTTGTCAATCCAATTTTGGGTTGTTTTTCAATGATAAATAAGGATAAATCGTGGATGCTATTTATTTTTTTTTATTTTTTTTAATTAATCAGAAAAATTTTGATTTTTTTATTATTTGTGAGTTAAACACTGCTGTGATTAGAGAGATCTGTGGAGAGAATATACAATGTCCACAGAAATGTTTATGGATATAATTCCATTCTTGGTGCTGGGATAGGATATTAAACTGAGGCAAAACAAGATTTTAACCTCTACCTACAGTAGGTACATCACCTAGAAATGAATCTTAGACACAGTACATGTATAAGATCTGTTATGTGGAAACCTGGTGTCTAGAATACTGGATCACCTACCATAGAGTCCATTCTAATCAAATACAGGTATGGGATCCATTATCCATAACTCGTTATCAAGAAAACTGAACATTTTGGAAATAATCAGCAATTTAAACTTTTAAAACGTATTTCCTTTTTCTGTGTGATAACAAAACAGTGCCTGTACTTGATCCCAGGTAAGATATAATGGTACAGGATATTTTTCTACAGAGTTTCCTTCTCCTTTAAAGCCAACAGTTGGTAGAATAACCAATATAAGTCTTTCAGTAGCAATAACTTTTACTAATTTTTAAAATTAATATTCCAGCTGACACATGGGCACCAATGTTCCCTCTAAATACAACATAATTACATCACCCAACTTTGGCCATATTTAATTTTGTGGTAATTCTGTATTAATTGATCAGGATATATATTCAAAGTTTAGAGCAGCCATTGATTTGTTGGTTTCTGTGGCTTTCATTATGGACAGACCGGCCAACTTAATCATATCCAGAGAACATAGAGGTAGCAAGAAAAAGAAAATTCTGCAAGACATTGTATTTTCCAGAATAGATAAAGATAAAGATTACAGATTTTTACTTGCACATAAGTGAAAATGAATATCTTGTGTTCAGTTAATGATCTGTTATTTGCAAACCTGTTATCCCGAGAGCTACTAATTATGACACAGCCATCTCCCATACACCCCATTTTATCCAAATAACTCAGTTATTTAAAAATGGTTTACTTTTTCTCTCAAACTATAAAACAGTTCTTTGTACTTGAACCAAATTAAAATATAATTAACCCTTCTTGGAGGCAAAACAAGCCTGAGATTAGTTAATATTTAAAAGAAACTATCCAAATTACAGAAATACTTTTATCTGGAGAATCCAAAGTCCCAAACATTCTGGATAACAGGCCCCACATCTTTATAATCTGCTTTGTCACTAGGAAATCTCATAGAGGCATACAGCAAATATAATGTAAAAATTAGAAGCTGAAATTAGAAGTTGGAATTTTAAAAACAATAAAAAAAAGACAAAGAAGCAAACATATTCAACATGAAGATGTCTGTGGTTAGGACAAGCTATCACAAATGATTACAATCCAAATAAACTCATCCACCTACATGATGAAGTTTAAAAAGCAGTTTAAAAAAGGGTCCACCAAATCTGAAATGGAATCAACAGCTATCGAATGACATAGAAACAGCAATGACATTAACGGGTTAACTGTGTCTTTGATGGTTTTCATTCATACAGGTCATGATAAACAGAATCTATTAGTGAAAAGCTTAAAACATTTGACCTTCCTGAATAATAATGAAAATGTTTCATCACCCATCTGAGCCGCTTCTTCAGTTCAGCTGAGTAGGGCTTCCTCAGCATTTTAAACCCCTAAAAAGGGAATGCAATGCATTCTATACACAATAATATCATATCAGTGAGTATGGATGAACAACTCTGCATAAAAGTATTAGGGAAAAATAAAGAATTATGAAATGCTGGTGTCTTATGATGAAACTGAGGCAGTAGCAAACCTCAGATCAGGTGTGTCAGTCTTTTGTTTGGCATGTGTCTAAACACCACCTAAGGTGTAAGGCATAAGGATACTTTCTATAGGCACAAATATTCAGACCCTCCTACCACCCTGCCCTGTTCACATTTCCTGCTTGCAGCCCAAACCTCCATCCACTACCCACTCCCCTCGAACCATTCTGATTTCCTCAACAGCACTTCTACTTTTCACACTCTTCCCCCATACCCATCCCTTCTCCTACCCTACTCCCCTGCACCTGCACCCTCCCTAATCGCCCTCCACCGCACAAACCGCTCCCCACACCAACCTGCTTTCTCCAATTCACCTAGACAAATTCAAGAGGTCCTCTGCACTCAACCCATTATCAATATATTTAATACATTGAGACATTTTGTACATACAGCTACTAAAAAATGCCTTTCCCTTTAAACAAAACAAGGATTGTTTGACCATATATTGCAATATATTTAAGCTGGCCAACTATGTCAAAGTCATCCCAAATCTGGCCAGTCCTACTCTCAAATTGCATCTGATTCATTAAGGATTCTATTGCTTCATTATGCATTTTACAAAGGGACTAAGTTTTACCTGCACCTTACTTGCTGCTTTCAAAGTAAAATTCCCAAACTTGGTTGCCCTTTTATTAGACACCAGTGGGATCACCTGAATTTGCCCCTTGGTGAAGTCATTTAAAACTGATTTTCCCCCATGTGCATCTATATTTGGTGCAGGAAGACCAAATAATAATTACAATAAGGGCTCAGTGACCAGTTAATCTTTTGAGTTGCGTCAAGTCTCATCGAATAATTTTATACTTTTTTTACCCCCCTGAATAATTTTCTGAAATGGAAAAGTTTCCCTCCAGAATTGTAGCAAACTTTAGATTTAATTTCTGTAAGCACCTACTGTTTCAAATGTTGGAAAATAATTTTGTTGTTACTATTACTACTAAAGCTAAAGATAATGTATGTCAAATGTCTGTATCTATATTATTGATCATTCTTTATTATGTTATTTTTCTTGGTGCATTCTCTTTCACGCTCTTAATCTTAATAATTCATCAAACGTCTTTTATCCTTTCAGTGTTTACTACTGTTTCATCCCAGTTATGTTTCTAAATCCCTCTGTCAGCTGTTCAAAAAATCCTTTTAATATTCATAGCACTTTTAAAATCATTCTATACTTTTTCTTTTTTCATCAATCCTCCTTCACTCATTCTTTATTCTACATCTTGTCAAGTTTAGACTATTTCTATTTTGTGTGTTCCCTTCTGACTTCACTTCAAATGCTCTCTCTTCAATCTTATCACTTCACTCTTCTTATATTGAAGACTTCATTTTTGTCATTTCCTCATTCTCTGTTCCCTTTTTCTTAACTTCCAGAATACATGGCTACTTTAGTATTTTGTTACATCTCTTTGATTTTGTACTTGATCCCAACTAAGATATAATGAATCATTATTGGAAGCAAAACCAGCCTATTGGGGTTATTTAAGGGTAACATGATTTTCTAGTAGATTTAAGGTATAACAATCCAAATTACAGAAATATCCATTATCTGGTACGATCCAGGCCCTGAGCATTGTGGGTAACAAGTCCCATTCCTGTGCTACTATTCTATAACTTACTTATGCTATTCCATATCACTCAGGCCCACCCATTGCCCACTTTTTGATTTACATTTATATAACTTGTTAAGTTGTAGATTGCATATCTCTTAATTGAACATTTTATAAATATACATTAGTGATGAGTATAAATTTCACCATGTGCAGATATGCCGAGAACTTCTGGGTTTCATGAAACTGCAGCAAAAATATGCTATTGCTCATTCCACTTTGTGCAGCAAAATAAAAAGAGATATGACAAATTAAAGACAAGCAACAAATGCATATGTCATTTTATCCTTCCTCTCTCCTTCCATATCAACCAAGGTGATCTGAGCGATCCCACCGTCTACATAAGAAAATACAAATTAATATATAGTTGTCGTTTTAATGTGGGATACAAAGCACCCAGATATTATTTGTCGGTGGTCAGATTTATTATTAGTTGGGCTTTAGATGGTACATTTTGCTTAATCAACAGCATCGTATTAGATACTGTTACCAGTTGGCCAGATATAATGTCAAAAATCAAAGACATGTTTTAAAGAAATTGGAGTTTTTTTTTCTATTGAAAAAGCAGTTGTAGCCTTGTGGATTGGTCCTCTAACAATGTAGAGGATGTGTGTAGTAGTATACTGAGCAAAATATGCACATGATTTAGCCATTCCTAATAAGAAACAGAAAAAACACCCATAGACTCCAATGTAGTTTGCAACAAAAAATAAACAAAGTTTTGCAAATTTTTTGCCAGTTTCGTGGATTTTTCAGCAAAGAAAAATTAGACAGATTTGATCATCGCTAAGACACACTAATCACTAATATACATATCAGTGACTGCAAAATTCATCACTGTTATGGCAGGGCTAGAACTAGGGGTAGGCAGCAGAGGCACATGCCTTGGGCATAAATGCGGGGAGTGGCAAATTTGGAGTTAGTGAGATTGCAAATTGCACCGGGCTAAGTAGCATTGCCTTGGGCACCAATACCACTTGGCATGGCTCTGCTTTATAACAGATGTCCCAAGAGGCAATTTTGAGTTGCTTTAGCAGCATCTATGTCTATATTAAAGGAACAGTAACACCAAATGATGGTATCATTTTCTCTGCACCAGTAAAACTGAGGTGTTTGCTTCAGAAACACAACTATAGTTTATATAAACAAGCTGCTGTGTAGCCATGGATGCAGCCATTGAAGCACAGGATATAAAGTAGAGCTTATCTGTTATCTGCTGTGTATCATGTGCCTTTTCTCCTTTTATCCTGCTTAAATGGCTGCCCCCACGGGCAGTTCAACTGAACTGAAGAAGCTACTCGGATGAGTAGTGAAATGTCTTCAATGATTACTCAGCAAGTCCAGTTGTTTTAGAATTACTTATACTGCATATGTGAATGCAGCACATTTGGATACTCATTGAATGTCATTTAAAAGGGATTCTGTCACAGGAGATTTTTAAATATTTGATTGTTAAATTTGACATGGGGATAGACATATTGTCAGTTTCTTGAATGCCCTCAAACAACTTGTGCTTAAATAAACTTTTGTCAATGTTTACTGTGTCACTGCTAATGGAGTGATATCACCCCCTCCCTTCCCAGCAAACCATCAGTAGGACAATAGGAATATTACAAGATACCAGCTCTGTGACACCTGCATTGCTAAAAATGCTCCCAAGTGGTAGGTATGTGAATAGCTTAGAATAAAGTCCTACCGTGACACCTCCAGTTACATTGAGTAGGAGAAACAATAGCTTGCTTGTAAGCAGTTCTATTGTGAAGTGCTTGTTCTTTCTGAAAGCACAGGATCAGCCACAATGAGCAGAGATAGCTGTCTACACACCAATATTACAGTGAAAAAAATACACTTGTTGATTCAGGAATTACATTTTACGTGTATATGGTATGGTATGGAACCAGTTTTTACCTGCTACCCGACCTGCAAGTGCTTTATCTGCAGCCCTATAAGTGACCCACTTACCATCCAGTAACAAGAAGTGCTGTTGTTGTAAACTGGAAATGACAGCATTACAAGTGGGGGTGGCCAGGAAAAAAGTTTTTACAAAATGTTTAAAGGATTAAAGCACACTATTGAGAAGCCCCTGACCTGCAGACCTGCAAACCTGCATCTATACCTGCACCCGAAAGTTCTGCTCGCAACCCAACTACCAATGGATATCCAACACACTGCAGGTCTCTAACCTGAAATATAGTGAAATTTAGATATAAAGATGAAACAATAAAAATCATGACAAAACACCTTTAAGAAGTGGGAGGGAAATGAGCATTAATTTGCATGCCACCTATGCCAGGCAGGTGTGACTGCAGGGCTCCATTATGCCTGACCGTCTTAGCCTTGTACCTGATTAATTACTGTAAGCACAAGCTGCAGCTCACTTCTGTATGAAAGTACAACTTATCACTGAATAACATGTTGATAGGTTACATTCTATGCTCATTAAAGAAAACTATACCCCAACATGAATGAACTTGAGCAACAGATTATATCAAATGAAGTGGCATATAAAAGAATCTTACCAAACTGGGATATATATTTAAGTAAATATTGTGCTTTTGCATCTCTTGCCTTGAACCACCATTTCATAATGGTCTGTGTGCTGCCTCAGAGATCACCAGACCAGACATACTATAATTCTAACTGTAACAGGAAGAAGTGTGGAAGCAAAACAGGAACTCTGTCTGTTAATTGGCTCATGTGACCTAACATATAGTTTGTTTGTGTGCACTGTGAATCCTATGATCCCAGCCCTTATTTTTTTTTTTAAATGGCAATTTTCTATTTATGGTTGCTACTAAAAAAAGTATATTATAATGAAAATGGCTTATTTACATGAGGTTTTAAATATGAGCTGGTTTATGCAATATATTTTCACAGAGATCTATAATGTTTGAGAGGTACGTATAACTTTCTTTTAATGTGCCTAACACTTCCATTATCACTGCATATATTAAACATGAAGCAAGGCCAGTACCTATCAATCCAAAAGAAATATGGGAAAGTACTTTATAAACCGAAGCAATATCAGTCTATAGAAATGCCAATGAGAACACCAACAATGTTGTATAAAATACAAGCCCTATGTGGTTCAAACACAAATATTAAATGTTCCCAGAGCCTGCAGAAATATTTTAATAACTCTCTTTGGGGAAGTTTATCAAATACTTTAGTTATACTGTGCTACTTCCTCAGGAATAAGTGGATACCACTCCCTTTCTACTCTGCCTCCACTTCACAGAATCTTAAGCCTATATGTGAGTCATACCGATTCTGTTCAAATTTGTTCACATAGTGACAGTATTCAACAAAGGTAATTGAGCCCAAACATGTTCCTTGAATTTGCAATGTGCCCACCCAATCTGTTCTTTAGAACAACTTTAAGCCTGCAATAAAATCCATTACTTTACCAGTAGGCACCCATACTTAATCCAAGATAATTGACCATTATGACAGATAAGTTTATTACATTTCTCTAAAATCTCCAAATGGGTTTTGGAAATATATTACCGTGCATATTACGTTTTTCGATTGCAGATTTCACCAGGAGATTTACCATTTCCTACCTGGGCAGATTTACAATTTAACGGGAACTTTTATTAAGAAAGAAAAATCTCTTTCCTGAAACTGCCAAGTTGAAGGTGCAGAGTGAGCACATACTGTAGTGATGCTGCAATACCCCAAAAGAGAACTGAGTGCTTGCATCTAGCCAGTAACTGCCGCATATGGGAATTAGCTGGGCTCTCATTTACTGACCTGCAAATATATTGCATTTCTGCTTCCAACACCTGGTCTTTTTCAAGGATTTCCTGCACCATACTGCTCTTATAAACTTTAAGTGCAATAGTAATGTTCCTGTGGAGATCTATATGGCAATCTTTGATGTGACAAGCAACATCTTTTTGAAATCATAAATGGACTGGCTAGAAACACATTCAGCAGTGATATCAAAGTATAGCTTAACTTGTCAACAAAATATTATATGTTTGTATGTGATCTAGCTGAGTCGCAACTTCATGCATCTAGCTGCCAACAGGGGGCCTGTATAGTGTGTCTCGTCTGTCAGTTGTGGCTCTCACGTACAGCCTTCAATGCCTAGGAGCCAACACCGGATTTCATGGGAGGACGCCCCTAGGCCGTGTGGTCCAAGCACCCACCCACATGCCCCCCTCCCCGTGAGTGTGCATGCACACTGAAGCCCAGTATTGGTACAGGCAGTGTTGAACTGGGGGGTCTGGGCCCACCAGGGATGCCACATCAGGGGCAACTACCCTGGCCTGAACTGAATGTCCCACTGAAGACCATGAAAACTATAATATGACTTGCTCAAGATAAGATAGTAATGTTGTATGTAAAAAGACCAAACATTCTTAATGCAAAAAAGAAAAAAATATAAGCCTGTATAACTCCCTGTAAAAACATTTTACTAAAACTGAAATGTTAGCCCCAAGTTTATGTTATATAAAATACAGTATGTAACATGCCTGTAAGGAACTTACCCTGGTGGTCTAGTGGGGGGACGGCAGGGACGCCCGCCGCATCCTGCTCCTCCTGCCGCCGGCTTCCCTCTAGGCGCACAAGGCGCACTTCCGCATTTATTTAAAGGTGCAGGCGCACTGACGTGATGACGTCTGCGCGCGATGGCGCCAAATTCAAATATTTAAGGGGACTGCAATTCACTGCCGTGATAGGTTTCTACCTGGTGCTCTTGTCTTGTATCCTGCTTTGTTAATCTGTTCCTGATTCCTGTGTTTTGACCCTGCCTGGCTTTGACTACTCTGATGTCTGTATCCTGACCCGTGCCTGTTTTCTGACTACTGATTCTGTCTCATCCTCATCTGATTGATTACACGGTTTGACCCTTGCCTGCCTGACGATCCTTGCTATCAGTCTGCCTCGATCCAGCCTGTCTGACCATGAATCTGCCTAATCCAGTTTGTTCCGTGACCCTCAGCCTTTAAAGACTCCTATACAGTCGTGCCCCATCGCTGGCCAGAACTCCTGCCCTGCACTTCTCATTTAAGTCCAGGTGGCATTTGAGTAGCTGAGGGCTCCTCCCGAAGCCAAAGGTGGTCACACTACTGGTGAAGCACAAGCCGAGACCAGGGTGCTTGGCATCCGTGACAGTGCCAAGTCAAGGAACCTCACTTAGGGGCAGATTTATTATTGGTTGAATTTCGAATTTAAAAAAATTCTAAATTCGACCATGTGAAGTAAAATCCTTTGAATTGGAAGGATTTTACCACAATTCGATCGATCTAATAGAAAAAAAAAATCGATTTTATCGATCGATCAAATTTTTTTTATTCGATCAAAAATAATGGTCCCCAATTTGGCAGCTTGGATCTGGCGAACTAGGTGTTCGAATAGGGGAAGTACTTAGACCATTGAATAGTCGAATATTCAAATAAAATTTTATTCGAATTAGAATATTCGATGGTCGAATTTTCCTAATTTGCATATTCGAATATTCAAATTCGAATTTTATGCAAATTCGATCGAACTTCGAATTCTTCACACAAATTTTGTAAACCTGCCCCTTAATGTGAGTTTTACACTGCCTACTGTGTACTAAAACTCAGTAGGCAGTGTAAGACTCACATTAAACTCAAACTACAAATCTATAGAAGCATTTTCAGTCATTGAGATCCCTGCAACTAATAAATGAATTTGACTGAATCCTTTCCTATAGGCCAAATGGCAGCTACAAGCAATACATGGAAAGGGAAAAGACAACAGCTATCTGTTGAGTTTTGAGCTATGATTTGATATGAATTTACCTAAACACCTGAATATTGCCATGAAAGGAAGCGTATATTTGGGAATCTGCTTGAGTTGCTAAGAAGCTTTGTATACACTGAATGGTACAGAAGGTAGGAACATATTTTAAACAATTATTTAGCAAAACTTGTTATACTGTAATGCAGAATGTAAAAAATAACATTGGCCATTCAAAGCAATAAGAGAAATCTAGCATTAAAAAGAGAATCATTGTCAGACATTGTCTCCGGTTTCTCTAATTGGATGATATACTATACTTTCTCTCCTTTCCTTTTTTTCTTGTAGAATTTCCATAGTGTAGTTCAGTTTTATTTTTTTAATCACTTAGCTATATTTTTGGCCAGGTTTGAAATTGCTGCTGGCCTGCTAGTATAACTAAGCCCTTTCAATCAATCAGTACCTGACATTCCAAGCCTGAGAGCTGCAAAACAAAAATGTTATTATTAGGGGTCATTTATTATGTGTAAAGAATATAAAATGCGCACATTCCACCATGTTTTTTGAACTTTATATCCTGCACATTCGTATGATTCGAACAATCGAACGATTCGATCGTACGAATGGTATTCCAGCAGGACTTAGTCTCTATTGCAGTTTGGTAGGTCCAATCTGGCGAAGTAGGCAGTCGAATATTTTTAAAATTTTGATTCCTTCGATCATCAAATGATCAAATTATCGAATATCCGATCATTCGATAATTCGGTATTCGATTATCGAAGAGGCCAAATTAGAATATCCGATTTTACGAAAAATTCCTACGATCGTTATTCGATCGAATTCGATCGAACTTCGATCATTTTACGTGAATTTTCATAAATCGGCCCCTAAATGTCCAGTTGCCTTTGCCCTAGTTCTACTAGATACAGTACTATAAAAGTACATCATCGGATTTTCTTGGATAACTGTGAAAGATCTAACCCAGCTTTTGGCCTTCAGGTGGGTTTATCAGGACTGTATCTAGGGTTGCCACCTTTTGTAATTTTTTCCAAAAAGGGGCAGATCATGATGTCAGAAAGGGGCGGCCATAAAAAGGGCCATCGTGTGATGTCAAAAGGGGGCAGGCCAGTGATGTTTTGGGGGTGTGGCCACGAAGCGGAGCCTGAAAGAAAGGGAAAAAGGTAAGTTTATAGGGTATTGGGGGCTGGTCGATGGGTTTTTTTTAAGGGTATTACAAATTTACCTGCAGCTACATTGCCGGTAAATCTGTAATACCAGCCCCGGTGACCCGGCCTTGGCAGGTGTTTTACCCTATCTGTATCTAATTACAGCTGGGGAAACTCAATTATTCTGTCCTCAATACTTGTTACCCTGGGGCAGTGTGTAGTTTGACACGCACCTAAACTCCTTCCTTCATTAATCCACTGAGACAGATAGTGAGCTTCAGTTGTATTAACAAGAGGAAGATGTGAAAAAAGGTGTAGAAAAATGACAATGTTTATTATAGAGCATAACATGGCATACTGATCAATCACTGTTTTGGTATAAATTATATTTCTATATTGCAAATAATTTACTAGTCGATGTAGTAGAGTAATAGAAAACCAACAGACCCAACAGTATGACATGCATGCTGCTGATTGTGTATAATCGAATCATTAATTGAGGCTTATTCAGAATAATAATAGCTTGTTCCAAATAATAGCTGTGTGTCAAGTAAAGAGGTCATTCATTCTATGAACAAACAGTTCAAATTATGGCCCTGATTTAAGGAAGGAAGTCAGTAAACTGTTATAGTGCATTTCTATAAAATGGGTTGTTCCAGACATTGTTCAGAAGAATGGTGTACATTCATTAAAAGGTTGATTGGAGATTGGAAAACATACAGTATAAAGAAGTGCAGAAAATGATAGGCTGCTCAGCTAAAATGATCTCAAATGCTTTCATTTGTTGTGGCTAATGTACAGTAGAGAAAATGCAAAACTGTACACTTTTTCGGTAAGGTGCAAAATTTACTTCCATTTTTCTAAATCCAAGAAATGAATAGAGAAGTTCAGTTATTTTATTCAGTTTGTGGGTTTACATCCACTTTAAATCTGATTAAGTGAGCTGCTATCACTCACACTTGGGAGTACCATTGTCTCACCCAGGACTAAAATGTTTTTAAGAGGATATGTCTGTGAAGGCTTTCATTCAGGTCATGATATACATTATTTATTATACATTCATAGCAATAAAATTGAAGCAACTGAGTAATCTTGAAAATGTGATGGGATGTTTGCTGTTTGACTCCCACCATGTTACTAGATACTATGTAAAGAGAATGGGAAACAATTATTGTTTTTCACCTTTGAGTTAACTTTTAGTATGATGTAGAGAGTGATATTCTGACACAATTTGCAATTGGCTTTAATTTGTTATTGTTTGTGGTTTTATAGTTATTTAGCTTTTTATTCAGCAGCTCTATAGTTTGCAGCGTCAGCAATTTGGTTTCTAGGGTACAAATTACCCTAGCAACCCTGCATTGATTGGAATAAGAGACTGGAATATGAAAAGGAGAGGGACTGAATAGAATGATAAGTAATAAAAAGTGGCAATAACAATACATTTGTAGCCTTACAGAGCATTTGTTTTTAAATGTCACTATATGCAACAAAAAGGAAAAAGAAATTTGAGATTAGGTTCTTTCTTGCAATTACTGAGACATAATGGAGAAAATGTGAATAATCCATTGCTATACAAACAGTTTGCCAAACTACTGATCATGCAGAAATGTATTAAGGCAAACTCTCTTATAGGATTACACGCTGGTTGGATGAGCTCCATCCCAATGATTCTAACATTTCTAGTCATAAGATAACTTCACCTGCAAATGAAAAAAGGCAGAATTTATTGAACAGCTTCTTACTGGATGATGCAATAAACCTGTTTGTTTGCCTGTTACATAGTTAAGTTGGGTTGAAAATAGACCATCAAGTCAATCAAGTTCAACACAAGTTAAAAAGTACGTTTAAGAGTAAGTAAATGCCCTTGACAGCTTCTGTTTGCAGAGAGAACAACTATAACCGTGACAATCTAATCCCCTCTAACCAATTTAGTTGCACATCTCTGCACTCTCTCAGTTCCTCAAATAAACAATACTTCAGAGTATCCTCTCAAATCCTCACAAACACAGTGCTCCCTCGCTCTCTCCAGAAACCTCAAGTGTCACTGCCATGTAGATATGTACTAAGAGACTGTCATTAGCCCTTCAGGGGGCCTCCTCTTCCAATAAAGCTACAGGTACATACAATCAACACACTTCTTCTGAGCTGTCTCGCTATATCACGTAGCTTCCCTCTAACCTACAACTGAACACTCCAATTCCCTAGCTGGCACACAATTGCTTGGGGCCCTACCCAAAATACTCATTCCTTGTCAGGACAACAGATTGTCCTTTCTGGCTAAACTGGCTATCTCTCACTCCTAGAGCGAGTCCTAACTCACCTTTTAGCTCTAACAAAGCACATTCTCTCACCTGGCCTAGCTATGCAGTCTTCAGTAGTGATGAGTGAATCTGTCTCATTTTGCTTCTTCTGAAAAGTAGCAAAAACTGCAAAAAAATTCACAAAATCGAAAGAAATTCCCGAAATGCATTGAAGTCAACGGGAGTCAAAAATTTGTCACAAATTCCCCCTACAGGCCAACCTTTTGGGTCACTACCACCTCTTGGCAGACTAACTTATTGCCTTACTATTTACACTGGAAAAATAAATATATATTTCACCTCCTTACAGGTGCAGCTATTTGATTGCCATTCTAGAATCACAAAGAGTTGTGTTCCAAGAGCAACCCACACATAAATGTGCAAAATGCCAAAACTGTGAATAAAGCAAGCACTTCATGTATAAAGGTATTTCAGTCACTAAGACCACACACACTTTAATTTCAAAAATGTAGTAAACATATTCCAGCTACTGCAGAGATATATTATGGGGCAGATTTATCAAGGGTAGAATTGAAAATTCGAATTTGTTAATATTTTTTATTGTCAAAACTCTCAAATTCAAGCTTTTTAAAAAATCGAATTAGATTTTTGATATGCATCATACTCTGGCCCTTTCAGAATTTTAATTTAACTATTCACCACCTAAAACCTGCCAAATTGCTGTTTAAGTCAATAGGAGAGGTCCAGTGATCAATTTAGAGATGTTTGCAGCCTTCCTGACACTTGAATTTTTTTCATAGAGAAAAACATTAAGGGAAAAAAAGAGCTTTACTTCCTACCCCCCCCCCCCCCCCCCCCCCACAAGATTCAAGTCCCGGTACAGCCTCAAGAGGATTGGCTAGGTTCAGTGTTGGACTGGCTCACAGGAATACCAGGAAAACTCCCGGTGGGCCCAGGTGTCAGTGGGCCCTCTTGCTTCTAACAATTTGGCCTATTTCATATTAATTCCCTATTTCTTTATGTGGAAAAAGAGTATAATAAGTAGATCTAAAAGAATAGTAGAATAAAGAGGTTAAGTGAGGAGAGAAGGAATAACAGTTTGGAAAGTTGGGCCCCTGGTCTAAGGTTTTCTGGTGGGCCCCTGGCATCCCAGTCTGACACTGGCTAGGTTGGTGGAAGAAATTTAAAGCTTCCTGCAGCCTAGCAGCAGGACCGGGACTTGCACTTTGAGGGGAAAAAAGGCTGAAGTTTAGTCCCTGTCTACTGCTGTGATTAGCTGTTCCTGTTCTTGGGTTATACAGTATGTGTCAGGACGAGAAACCAGGTACCATACTTTTCTTTATTGCTTTAATTCTCATCTGCCCCTTTACCCACTAGCCTGAAAACAGTAAAAGAAATAGTAGCACACGCATTTCAAGTTAGGGGAAAATTAAGTCAGAGCACAGAAATATGTAGGGAGGAACAAATGCAAAGGGAACTGTGAAGTGATAGAAGAGAAGATATAATGGGTAAATGAGAAGAACAAAGAGAAAGGGGAGTAAAAAGTAGAATGCATAGGTGATAGTGGAAAGCAGTATAAAAAGAGAGAAATAAAAATGATGAATACAGTAGTGGCACATGCAGAGGAGAAACTAGTAAGAGAGCAAAAGTATAAATAGATGGGCACATGGGACAGCAGAAAAAACACAGTACTTGCACTCATGGTTGGACTGGGCTGGCATGAAACAGAGAAAAAACCCGGTGGGCCCCCAGTGTCACTAACCCAGATCCACACCCACATTTACCAGATTCTTCCTGCTATGACCTCCTGCCAGTTGCGGCAAATGCTGCGTGGCAGTGGCGCATTGGCAGCGGAGCAGCAGGGGAGGGGCGGCCCTGGACAGCAGCTCAGGAGGACCCTGATTACACTTTATTCTATGACAGGCCCTGTGTTTACAGGACATAAGCAGAGAGGTAAAATTAAAGCATCCTGGCAAGGAGTGGGTTAAGTAGCCTTGCCAACGCAAAAATCACCCTCTGCCTATGAATGGATCTTTAGCCACTTTGCCACATGTTGGACTAAAACAAATATCTGGCCCTGAGCTTTGAGGTCAACCCCATACATACAGTAGGTCTATGTATTCCTCAGACCCCTTTCATTCCCATGATACTGAATGTGCAAGAATTTTTACTCTTTTAATAAATTTAAAAAATAGCAGTGACTTTAGTTATCATAGTGGAAATAAACCTTAAGACATCTTTTCAATAAGATCTTTAGGTGCTTTGTTGTAAGACCTTCCATCGTGCAGCAAGTAATAAAGACATTACAATAGCTGGCAGACTCACGCTGAAAGTTAAAAATAGCTCCAAAAAATTCTTTATGAAGTGAAGCTGTTTTAGCAGAATAAGACCTTTTGGTTCAATGTTTTATCCTAGAAAGAGCACAACTCTGTCACTGATAAGTTATGATATTGTAGATGTGAAGAAATCTATTAGCTGAGGTGCTCAATCATCAGAATTGGGAAAAATGTCTAGCGGCCAGACAGTGAGAAAATAATGAAAAGTATAATAAATAATCCCATAAGAATTCAAATGTAGGTCTTGGATCCCACCTCCCATTTTTTATGAGTCAAAGACAGAATATATTATGGGCACAAAAATACCTATTACTTGAACTTTTGGCTTAGATTGATTAGTATGCATACGGATTTTTAGACAAGGGCCAGAAAGTATGCCAACAAAACATATTCACTGGGTGATAAAGAAAAGAGTGAAAAATAGGCAAATTTTGGTTTGTTTTTTTAACAATATATATGTGGCATCACTATATAAACCCTCTAATTACAGTGTAGCATAGGGTTATTCTATCATTGAGTTTATATATTTATAGGCTTGAGTAAAGTAAGTTTAGTGTAAGAGTAAGTGGTCAGAGTCTAGAGTTCCTAATATAAATTAGTGCTGTGAAGGATGGCTAGAAATCCTCAGTCTTTTGCACACTAGTCCTTATGCCTAGAAATCCTGTGTGCAACTCCGTCTAAGTTGCATATAAGTAACCAAAAGTAGAGGGTACAGGATGCAGGCAAACCAGGCAGATTAACTGCTTCAAATTGTGTTTATTGGTACAACATGTTTCGAGCCTTCAAGGGCCCTTTGTCAAATGCTTGACAAAGGGCCCTTGAAGGCTCGAAACATGTTGTACCAATAAACACAATTTGAAGCAGTTAATCTGCCTGGTTTGCCTGCATCCTGTACCCTCTACTTTTGGTTAATATAAATTAGTGTATATTCAGACCTGGCACACCACGATCGCATATATACCTGTGCTGCCCTAACTCTCTCTGACATAACCAGAGAAGGTGATACAGGCACAAGTACTAGAAAAAGTGACAGTAGAGCGACTGTAGAGTACAGTGACATCACAGATGAAGTGGCCTGAACAACGCTAATTTACCTGTTGTGCTGGACAAATATTTCACAGTATAAACAGATATGATTACCCAGCAACTATTCTTAAGAATGAGGCAGAGGGTCCAGGTTTAAAGGATAATGTATGCACTGGGCCCCACCAAAGAATTTTTTGCAGGGAGGCCTTTACTTAGGCTTACCTTCAGAATTCATCTTTTGTCCTATCCAGTGTCTGCTTATGGGCATTTATAAGAATCCTAATCTGTAAATATTTATAGAAGGCTTTATGTTGTACAGTTGTGTTCAGAATGATAGCAGTGGGATTAAAAAGTGAATAAAGCTCAAAACCCTTATAATAGCTTTTATTTCTATACATGCAAATGCATTGGGAACACTTCACATTCTATTCCAAATCAAAATATGAAAAAAGTATCAAATTAGTGTTTGGAAAAAAAAGTGAAGAAAAGGGAATATTTGGCTTTTCAAATAAATAGCAATGTCTACATTCGTCTTTACAAACTCAAACAGTCACTGTTCAAAAATAGTAATGGTAAATAGCAAGACAAATCAAAAACCAAACAAGCCGAGGTCTAGGGGAAGGCATCATTCAAGAAGAAAAGAGAGTAGACAGGCCCGAGGTTGGTTTAGGCGGAGTTCGAGCAGAGTGCTAGGACAGGCCAAGATCGATCCAGGCAGAGTTCAAGTACAGTGATCAGACAGGCCGAGGTTGGTTCAGAGTTCAAGCAGAGTAATAACAAGCGGAGGTCATAAACAGTAGATCAAAATCACAAGAATAATTTCACAAAGCTAGGATTATAGCAAGCACTGAGGAAATCCTTGAGCATCTATTTAAGGGAGGTTTTCGCAATAAATGAATTGACGGACATAATAACGCTGGGCGTATTGATGTTGGACGTAATGAAGCTGTGCATGCTGATGTGCATGCTGGGATGTGCATTGACCTGAAACCTGGTGCACACATGTACTGTACCTACATGCCCATGTGTACCATTTGTGGCCCCGTCGGCTATGATCCTGCCAGTAAGTCTTACATACACTCATCAAACTAGTAAGTTTATCTAGGTAATTAAGAATGGTGCTACACTGCAGAAGTGCTCAGACAACATTTATTGTTACTGAGAAAAATAAATTACCAGGCCTTTCTTTAATCAATATTTCAGAGTTGGTCAATGGACAGAAGCCCAAACTATTGTCAATGCTTGGTTTTATTTAGATTTTAAGAGTTGACCATGTACTGTAAAAAGCAGCTTTAACCCATCTTATGCACGTGGACAAACAGAACCAATTCCCAATGCTAAATTCTGTCTTTAGATTGTAAATTCATTTAGACAGGACCTTCATTACCTCAATTGCATCTGTATTTTTCGAATGCCAATAATATGTTCATTTATTTACCAATTTATTGCACAGTGCTATGGAATATGTTGCTACACATTTCTACATTTGTTGGCAGGCACTGCACATATAAGGTGAAACTTTCAATACCATCCTGCCAATAGAAAGACTGCAAAGCCATTGCTTGATACTAAAGTCAACAGTACATTTTGCCACTATTTATGATATATTCTTTCCCCCAAGTAGTCTGGGGTTGTATTTGCACTTATATACTTTTTTACTATATGTCTTTTCTATATTTCTTTTGCTACAATAAATAGTAAGGCCTAAGGTGTGCACTCACCCAGTTGGGATCCTTGCTTGTTGGCAGCTAGAAACATGAAAAATAAATGCTGCTGGTATTAATGTGAATAGCAAAATGTATTACTGCTTTCCATAACCTCATGCCACTTAAAAGCTATAGAGGTTGTATGGTCCATCAATAGAAATGTACTTTTCTTTAGCAATTTCATATACTTTTGACATTTCTAAATGCAATTATTATATATGTGAAATATAATATATTTATATAACTCTCTGGGAAAATGAGTAATAATTTCTCTGCTCTGAGCCCTGGATAAGCTTTACAACCTCTCAGAAGTCAGTGATTTCCTTGACTTGGTGGCTTACGACCCATGGAGAAACATATTACGCTAGAAATATTGTTGTTTCAAGGTTATGTCCTTTGAATGAAATATGAAGCACTGTCACAAACCAGTGAGAGGATGACTGACGTACAGTAGATTTTTCTTTTGTAGTTAATTTTAGAATTCTTCCAAGCAAAGAACCTTAGAATTCTGGAAGCAAATATTTTCACAAATATCCTCACACAGGGTTTTCAGTAGAATAATTGCACAACTCATTTCTTCTATTCACTTAAATTCACTCATTCTGTGGAGTGTTTTCCAGTGTAAATAGACTTGGAGCTTAGACTAACGTGAGTATTTTTATGAAAATAAGTTGCAATATTGTGTAGGGACCCATAAGTACAATGGGCCTTATGGATTAATTTACCTCCCAGTGCCTCCTTTTCCCTATTGTTGGGTTAAAACCTATGTAACTTATTTCTATCGTTTGCATACCATTTCTATTGGTTATAGGTTGTGGCCACTTCCTGCAGCACTGTAACAAAGTGCCTTGCAGGTAGGGGCACTTCCTCATGGCCTGCAGCAGTTGACCTGGGCAGTTGTTCCACTGAGCCTGGATTCAACAAGGCCCCAGAATGTTAGGCCCTAAAGGGACATCCCTTTTAGAGAAGCCGGGTTATAGGGACTCCATTAACGAGGTGAAGCCAGTGTATAGGATAGCTCCTGTAATAGCACTCTATAGATAGAGTGAGACAAAGAGGCTGTTTAGTAAGAGCAGCTCAAGCTCCACCAAGGAGAACAGAGGGTGTAGCTCTCCCCAGGTTCTACTTTGCCTGTAGTGTAGGGACCACAGTACTGACAAGGGAATCAAGCTATGTTCTATCCCTGTTCCATGTATGCTGTTTGGGATCTGGTCCACATGAGGTACTGAAACCCTGGAAGGTGATCCCTTAAACTCTTCTGTGCTTTTTCTCCTTTGGTGCACTTCCATGCTGTGTATGCTAATCCTTGACTGTACCTGGCATGTGTCTGATCTACCTCAAGTTGTGAGTATTATCAACCCTGTTGTGCTTTGTATTGAATAAAGCCTGTTCTACCTGTTTGCAAATAACCCCTGGCATCCTACATCTGTTATTGTACTTCCCACAACTCTTGACTGCATTCTTTAGAATGGTACTGCCGTACAATCACTCCATTTCAATTGAATGCAGGTACTCCCAATGCTGCTTGCATCTCACCTCATCTGGGTTTGTGAGGCAACTCCTTTCTCAGGGTTTCATCAATGAGCCAATCCTCATAAGATGCAGCCACTTTTTTGTAAACCCACAAAGGAGCATAGGGCATAAAGTAACCCCAGGCTCTGTAAACTTGAAAGTTTATCACCCATTGCACTCGGAAAACAGACCTGATAATATTAGGGTCTGCTGATCCAGAGAGGACACAGAAATCTTTTTCCTCCTCTGGGCTTATCTTGGGAGGTGCAGTGAAGCTGTGACAACCTCTCTGGGAGCAGGTCCATCATTCAGCTCAGGGGTCTCCTCCTCATATTCCTCCTATTCTAGGGCAGATATTAGAAGTTACCTCGGAGTTTCATGACCTTCGGCCTCATGTTTTTATATGGTCATGAAACTCCTCGGTAACTTATAATATCCTTATAATTTACAACAGGGGTACTCTATTCACTATATATATATATATATATATATATATATATATATATAAAATACACAAGCCGTGAATATCCTTACAAACAGTGAGTTCTGATGTCATCAGTTATAAATGGTGAGTTCTGATGACTCAATGAAACTTGTACATTATAATAAATAAATCACCCCCCTTGTAAAATATGAGGATATTAGAAGTTACCAGGCCCCGGATTTGTGGAAAGGCTACCTAGGCCCGGGCCTAGGGTGGCAGGATTTTAGGGGCGGCATGCTGCCCAACCACACCCACATTGTTTCAGAAATTTTAATTTCCTGTGTGCCAATTCCCATTGCTCTATCCTGATGATGAAAATTCGAGCAAATAAAAGGGAGGGGACAGGGGCGACAAACATCAGCGGGTCTAGGGGCACCCGTTATGTAAATCCGGCCCTGGAAGTTAGACAAGGTACTGAATTGGGTCTGTGCTGTCCAGTGTTCTGTGTCTGACCCAGTGATCTTCATAAAAGCTACAGAAGGCCATAGATCATTATGAAAACAGCATCACCCCAACTGCATTAATCACTGCTTTGGCATTAAGAACATGGGCATGTTGCTGTTTTCAATTTTGGTTAGTGGGATCTCTTATACAGAAATCCATTATCCGGAACAAGTATGCCATCTCCCAAAGACCATTTCCATTTTAACAAATTATTTTAATTTTTAAAAATGATTTCCTTTTTCCCTGTAATAATAAAACAGTATTTATTGACGAGTCCGCTGCAAAAAATCAATATTGGTGACAAAACAATTCTATTGGGATTATTTAATGTTTAAATAGCGTTGCCAACTGTCTGGTTTTGAGTCAGACAGTTCAGTTTTTTATCATGAGACATATGACACGCCCTCAATGTGAACAGACATGTCCCCAATGTCATCAGACATGCCCCAACAATGATTTTAGCAGACCTAAAGATGATGATCCAAATTATAAAAAAAAACCTAGAAAACACCAGGTCCCAGGCATTCCGGATAATAGATCCTATACATGTACTATAAAGAAATGGGTTGAAACCTGAGTTTATTTCTATTTGTTTACAAGGCTAGTACAATATTGTAGCATTCGTGGCACATTTCTTTGTTTTTCATTACATTTCTGAAGGTCTTTAGGATTAAATATGGTTTACATTTGGAATTGATTTAGAGATAGCTTTGTTGGCACATAATCAATTTCGATTTAATCAAGTGCACAAGAAGGCATGCCCACATATCTGGGTGTTTTGGCGTGTGGCATGATTGGAATGAAATGTTGTTACAGCCTTATAATTCAGGTTTAGAATTACATTACAAAATGTAAATCGCATGTCATCTATAATAGAATGGGCAGGATTTCCATTAGTACTCCTTATACAGATAGTGTAATTACAGCACCACATAGACTTTTGCTTCATGTATTACACCTATTATACAAGGGAAATACCTATATATATATATATATATATATATATATATATATATATATATATATGTGTGTGTGTGTGTGTGTGTGTGTGTGTGGAATCTTTACAAAGTCACGATGGAGGGTTCCATTATAATGTAAATGTTCAAAGAGATAACACACAGACCTGCTATTGCTGGATTTTGCACCTACATTACGGACCATTAACACCAGAAATGAATTTTTTTTTTTTTAAATGAGATATCCATAATTGCTATTTTGTGCGGTTTTCTTGGAAGCAGTAATCCTGGTTTTATTCTGATGCCTGCATGAATACTTAAATACCTTAATACAATTCATACAATTTATTGCCAAAAATATAAATGTATTTTTTTGAGCACATTGGTCCATCACTAAGCAAGGGTATAGATGTGAGTAGAGCTAGGATAATGTTTAAACTATATCTATGGTTTACTGAATCGACCCCACTGGAACCATAAACACCAGCAGTGGCTCCACCCAATGGGATTCCGGAATACACCTAAGGATGGTCCAATTAGGAATAACATGACCCACACACTATATTTTATAAAATAAAAAACACAACTTTATATGAAGAAAGTGAAATTTAAAGGGGAAGTAAACACACAACACAACATCACACAGTAATAACCCACTCCCATAGGAACTTACGGCAGTCCATTTCCAGGCCCTCCTGACCCAGCAAAGTCCTTCACTACTCTACTGAGTACAATAAGTCCCAAGTACAATATCAGCCCAAATACCTCTCTCCGGATTAGTATTGGCTCCCTTGTGGCAGGCATAAAACAAAGCCCGTGTCATAAATGAAAACCATCCCGTATCCTCTCTTTTTCTACCCTCCCCAAAGGCACACCTTACTCTGGGGATTCACACCGATGGGCAGGCTCATCCGGACATCCACAGCGATTAATCCATTCTATGCACACAGTGAAAATTCAGTCAGCACTGAAACAACTCTGTAACAGTAACGGATCTGAAAACTGAGCACATGGCATCCCCTTTTATATTAGAGCACAGCAACGCATTGTGGCTGCTCTTGGGATCAGTCACGCTCCAATGAAAAGGCTCAGCCCCTGGAAACTCTGGGTAGAAACCCCATTCTCAGCCATGAGGCAGGGAAATTCCCTTAGACCATAGAATTAACTCTATGAGTCCCTACATATGTATATATAATATACAATACAACCCCATTTTATATTTTTTCAAGGAACGAGAAAACAGTGTAAAATCCAGGAAAATGTAAAATCAGGAAAACCTATTATGCATTATATATTGATGGCACCACAAATAAAGTGTAAAATAAGGGTGAAACTTAAAATCAGGGAATGTAAATCTGAGGTTTCACTGTATTGTATTTGTTGTTGATTCCATCAATCTATTTATATTTAGAGGCACATTTATCAAGGGTTGATTTTCAAACTGAGTTTTTTAAAACTCTCTTGAACTCAAAATTCGACCAATCGAAATGTATTATAAAAATAGAATTTTATAAACTTAAATCAAATGATAGGGCACCTATTGGATTAAATAAAATCCCCCCATGCTGGGGTGTGGGGGGGGGGCAGAGTTTCCAGTGGGGTGCAGGGGCCCCTGGGGCAGCAGCCCAGGTGGGCCCTGCATCCACCAGTCCCACCCTGGGGTTTAGTACAAATTACTTGTATTTGACTTTTACGCAGTCTACTTATTTTTATTTAAATTGATGAAAATCAGTATTTCTCCCAAGCCGCTGGTCTTACTTGGTGCAAAACACAAGTTGATACTGTAAGTTTTTCCACCAGCAACCTATACAAACAGTTAAGCATCTCCATCATTACAAGTGTCGTTAATCATCTGAACAATGCTCCAGAATTATTTATAAACTCAGCTGGCAGATCAATCAGCACTGAGCTGCGCTGGTTTTCATTGCAACGCACTATTGAATCTTCCAATGTTTCTTTTCTTTTTGATAATTTAGTTAAGGATTTATCTATAACAAATGTCAAATGTAATAAAACAGGCATACGAAATGTGAACTTGTAAACTTCTAAAATTACTGTAACAGATTTATACGGGTCTGCATTTCTCCCTATTGATTAACTATGTTCTGATTTAAGTACTTTCAAAGTCATTTTCTTTGAACTTTAGGTAGTCAACACTGTTATGAGCAAGTGTTGAGAGCTGTAGTAACCAACTAGGATAATTTCATTAGGTTTTTCAGGTGGAATATTTAAATGGAACACTAAAAATAAAAATAGTTCAAGAAGAGCAGACATTTGACCTTTCACTGTCAATTAAAGTTAAACAGGTGCCTATTAAAATATAGTGGTAATTCAGGTTACTTAAAGGAGAACTAATGCTTAACTAAAGAAGTAGCTAGGAATTTTGTACATTATGTTTTGGGCGTCTGTACTAGCCCAAAGCAACCACAGACCTATAGCAGGGAAGATCCCAGTAGCTCCCCATCTTCTTTCCTGCTGATTCACATGCTCTGTGGTGCTGTCACTTTCTGACCTTAAGGACCAACTCACAATATACAGTACACATAGAATAGAAATATAGTCACAATATAAGGCTGATTAGTAATTAATATGGATAATTACTAAATGGCAGCACAGAAACCAGTGCAGTTAGCATCAGAATATAATAATTAGTCCTGTAGCATCAGCTTACATTACAGGCAAACCTCATTTTCTGCTTGATAATTTGCAATAACCCCTAAGCTTAACTTTTCAACAGCTGCTCAGAGACCACTGAGCTTGTGAGTCTAGCAGACACTTTTAAAGATGCTAACCTGCTGTGATAAGTTTCAAGTCCTGGATTATTGCTGCAATTGAGAAGAAGAAACTTTAGGCTGGAGCAATAAGTTTATTATATAAAATATGGCATTTTTAGCCATATAAATTTTTTGGGGGTTTAGTTCTCCTTTAAGAAGCTGATCCATTAAAGTAACTAAAAAAGAATGGGGGAATGTGAGGAATTCTTGTCGTAAGGCTGTTTAAATATAATATAATAGAAATGGGGGGCAAAAGAAGACAAGCATTGCTTGCCTGGCAAATCACCAGCCGTGTAGAAAACATATGCAAACTAGGACATTTGCATTTCTTATATCAGCTTGTTCTATAAGAGCAGAGTAAGGAAAAACCAAACATCAGTATGAAGTTATTAAATCACCATGAGCTTATCTGTAACATTTCAGAAATGTGAATACATAACATTTATTATTTCTACATAAGTCAGAAATGGTAGATTGTCATTACACTAACTACATCTACATAATCTAGCAGGCATTACAATCTTTCTTCCCTGGGCACTTTCATATTTTTTTTCTTTGGAAACATTACACAGTATAGAATAAACATGCTGGCACCACAGAGTGCACAACAGGGTTTATATTTAAAAGGACACAATACACTGACATTTTCAGGCTTGAAAAATAAGAATTTCCATGGTGACATTATGTTACAAATCTCTCTGTACAGACATTAAGCAAACTTAGGGGTTCTTCCTGCTAATTATGTTGTTATATATAATGCTACAACTCCTTATTCCCCCACTTTGAGGATTGTAACAAAATAGCAGGGCTACAGGAGATTGCAACTTGACACAGGGATGTGAGGCACATCTAAAGCTAAAAGAAAGCCAGGCATAAAGGTTACAGGTATTCTGGCATGATTTTGTGGTGCTAAATTGCACTGATTACACCACCATTTACTCTGCCATGTACAATTTCATTCCTAACTCAACAAGTTGTAATATAGGTGTGTAGGCAGCTATCTCAGATCACGTTGCCTGGTCATTTGCTTTCAGAACTGATTTTTCACAGGCTGTTGTTAATCCTACTCAATGCAACTGAAGGAGTTACAGGGGGCCATGGATTTTTACTATTGAGTGCTGTTTTAAATTTACCAGGGAGCTGTACCTTGCCAGTGTTCTGTTGATGGGCTGCTGGGGGGAAAGGGAGGCAGGTGATATCCAACTTGCAGTACAGCAGTAAAGTGTGACTGAAGTTTATCAGAGCACAGGTCACATGACTGGGGATACCTGTGAAACTGACAATACAGATGCAGCCACTTGGATTTGTGTGTTAAATGCGTCGTGACTCAGGGTTAATTGAAGAAACTGTGTTATCTAAAGTCATCTTAACTCATTTAATGCATTTAACCTATTCATTAGCATACCAAAGCACCATTGTTTTCAATGGTGAACTCTTTAATTGGATGGGATGCTGTGACACAATATTCTGTGCTAAGTGGGATAAATGGGATATCTGAATTAAGTTATTCTGTGTCAAACACACAATCCAAAGTGGCTTCATCTGTATGTTAAGCCCGATGTCAGATTTGAAAATTAAATATAAAAAAATCTGTTTGCTCTTTAGAAAAACGCGGCACTGTTAATTGATGCATTTTAAAAAATAAATATGTTTTCTCATGACAGTATGTAAGGGAAATAGTGAAGGCACGTTTCCTTTTACCTTTTAAAGGAGAAAAGCTCAGGAATTGTATTTCTTATGTGTTGGGCTTCTTCTTCTGGTCAAGAGTAGGTGTAGAAACAGCTGGACTGCTTGCCTCCACTTACTCCTATGTCTGCAGACACACAGCATAGATTTCATAGATTCATACTTATACGTTTCTTCCTCTTTCTGCTCCTCATGTCTACACACAGAAGCAAGAGGTTCAGCTGTTTCTCAGCCTGAGTTTATAGCAGTGAAGATCTGCTGTGGACCAGTTTGCAGGAATAGATTGTTATGGTTATAGGGCTGCTTAACCACTTAAGAGATGAGAAGTGGTTTTTATGGAATAATTTTTATTTCTAAATTACACTGTTTATATTTCAAATAATTCACTTTACCATAAAACGTTTATTTCTGAACCAATAAATGTATTTTTAGTTGTTATATTGGTATGTTGGCAGCCATCTCAAGTTTTTGTGCCTGATCAGGTGCTTTAAGAAAGAACAAGCACTTCACAATGGAACTGCCTTCTGATAAGCTTTGTTTCATGTTTAGCTATTTTCAAAAGCCTACAAAAAAATTAGCATAAGTACTCATTTGCATCAGTTTACAATTTAGCAGTGTTTTACTGTTAACTACATAGCCATACTTTAATTGGCATTGCTCCATGTAGGAGCATATTTTTCTGTCTTCGCACAATTATCATACATTTCAGTTAACCATCCCTTTTTCTGAAAATCAGTTATAACAAAAGACAGTAAAACTATGCAGTAGTTTGAATAAATGAGACTATTTTGAGAAAGTACAACTCTGTGGAGACAAATGTTAATTGCACTTCTATTTTAATCACCAGAATAATTAGAGAACTAGAATGTAACAAAAGGATCCCTACTTAATGAAAAAAAATCACTCATATTCAATGTAGGGGGAATGGTCATACCTTTAAAAAAGCTCTTAATGATATAATAAAGTGTTTCTATATTTCATGGACTTCTTGGGTATAGAATGCTCCATTACTGGAGAATGTGTTATACTAGTTGCAAATGATACAGCCGAGCTTGCTCAACAGCAGGCTGAGACATTCTTGCTAAACAAGATGACTGTGCTGTACTAACTGTGTTCACACTGTGGCTAGTTCATTTATTTCCATTAGGACACCCAGACACCTAATTTAGCTCGAGATTTTAGAAAGAAATTACAGGAGAGCTTTAATAATTTCGGACTGTAATGTTTCATTCTTTCTCCCTCAGGATGGAGAAGCAGCCATGCTAATTCAAATTGTTTAAACAATGAACGGCCTGGCCTACCTTTAAATGCTTGGCTATAATAGCTCCTACAACACATTTTCAGTGTCAGTACGAAGGTTTATAATACAGCTATAAATGCAAATGTAATATAAATTAAAATCTACACACGGAAATTACTTCATGAGCTTTTGCTAGTATAGAACGTACAGCTAAAATACATGTTCAGAACTTACCTTAATGAAGGTTATAAGGAGCTGGAAACTAAAATTAATTAAAAACATATGTAGAGCTATAATAAACTGCTGTGACAGGGATCAGTTATAGCTACTTTCAAATGGTATTATACCATGAATGAAACTCTTTTTCTCAGGGATGAGCCCTCGCATCGAGGTGGAGGAAGAGCGTAGTATAACTGTAACGTGGTGCTATTTCACACAAATTGGGCGCCAGTGGTTTTCTTTAATGCTTGAACCAACTATGTTTATTAAACAGGGAACATATCCTCAGAGAGATCATAATGCGAGCATACAGTGAACATAATATACAAACAGCAATGTACTCAAAGTACCAAGTATAGTTTCAACCCCCTCTGGCATAGACTCAGATCAGTGAATGGAGGTGAGAGGTACAACCAGGATCCAGCTTTATCTTAAATGCAGGCAGAGTATCCCTATGTCCCTGATCTTAACCACTTATTTCCTGATCTTGGGTAATTAGTACCTGGGATGTTAATCCCTCTATTTCTCCTGGCGGAGCTTCAGCTGCTCGACTAACTATACTTTCTATCACTCCTAGAGTGATCTATGACAGGGTCTAACTCTCCTAGCTTAAGGCCTAACTCCCAAAGGTTAATACTTCTCCTTTCAGCCTGCAGGGCTGACTGAAGCAAAAGGCCCAGACTACATGGTTCCCATTACCTTTATACTTTTACACAGTGCCATCTAATGTACACTGTGAGAACTACAGGGGTTACATAAGCACCAAGGTCCCCATGCGTCCATATTACTAGGAATGTGCCTGTTAGAAATATGAGAGTGTGTCTAATTTTCACATCCCAACACATACGTTATGATATTTTTGGTATAACTAGGCCTAAAACATTTGTGAGCATATACAGTAGGTTCATGAACCATTTTTTTTCTTAATTCATTAAATACAAATTGTTCCTGGCATTTTGTTAATAATTAGGGAAGATACCGACAAGAATATCAGGCTCCATTTGTGCTATAGTACAGCAACCCATAGGAATTATAGAGTTCTAGGTTTTATATGTAGCAAACCGCAACTCTGAATGCAGGTTTGTACATGTGTTAGATATGACAGAACACACAGAACAAATACTTCTAGAGAGAGACATTTTTTTCAGGAAAAAAAAAACTTTTTTGGGGATTTATTGAAGTCCAATGGTGTTAAAAGTCAGATGAAAAAAGTACTCCAAATTAGACCTGCCACGAACATGTAAAGTCAATGGCAGATGTCCCACTTGCACTGGGTTTCTGAAAAAAATAATTTGACATGATTTGTAGGACATTTGACAAAAATCGTAGGATTCTGACATTTTTACGATTTTATTATGGCAAGAAAAATGTATATGTGTATATACATGCACACACACACAAAGTTTGCCATAGCACTGGACATACAAAAAAAGATAATATTTATAATTAGAGCATACATATGTGAGGTAAAATCTTTGTTTTTTTATGCTGTAATTATAAACAAACTTTGTGTGTTACCTATCTATCTAGGGTTTTGCAAATCATCTATCCCATAATATTCCATTGTCTTCCACAAATACACCTGAATATATATTATCCAGTATCTTTCTGCCAATGATTAATATTGTCAACACATTGCTAAATTAGAATTATGTTGCCTACAACATAAAACATAATTCATAAGCAGTCGAAGTAGAAACACAATGTTATGAATTTGACCTAGGAGGTCTGATTTGCAAGTTCACTAAATTATTTTAGCATAAAAGTTCTACAATGCCAAGCATCCTTCACATTTTGAGAAATGGTGTAATTTGTTATACAACAATAGCTGGGCACCAGTTAGACTTCTTTGATCTACTGCACTTCCCATGGATCACTGTGTTTATCAGAAATGGAACAGTGGTTTATAGAATGCACAACCTATAGGGCAAGTCTGAAGAATCATGACACTCATAAACAAGGGTCATTCACTCATACACTGCACTTTTAGCTTGGCTGCAAGAAGAGGGATAAACATACTATTATAATGCCACTGCCGTTTCTGCATAATGTTTATGTTGTGGAAAATAATCTGTCAGAAAGGTACATAGTGCTTCTCCAGTAAGAACTCAGAAAATTATGGAGTGTAAAATTGTTGTCCCTGGAGTCACGTTGAAGTAGTGCTAAGCACAGATTTATGCTGTGTGCTGTTCCCTGCAAGCAAACAAGAAACCAAGAGCTTTTAGAAACATAAAAGATTTGTTTGTTTTTCTATCATGTTATTTTTTGGTGTATTGTTCCTTTTGCAGGGAAAAAAGGTGCTCAAAATTGCCATAATTATTTAACTCAAGTCAGCAGGCAACAAATCTTTAATAAACCAGCTAACCAAATGGAGGACATTTATGATATGGCCAGGCAGAAGTGCCAGAACACTAATGGGGGCAAGGGACTGTCTATGAGGTGCACCTAACACTAGATAAAAAAATAATCCAGCATATGGTGCATAGTGTCTGTGGGCACAGGGCAACCCTATCCTTATCACTTGCTTAGAACAGCTGGCAAGAACAGGGCCCCATAGTGGTCTGCTTCCACTGTCTTTCCCTAAATTGCACAGGGGTCAGATGAGGAGATGCCTACATGTCTCCTGAATCAGCACTGCAAATGCAGGGGGTGCTTTGACATAGACCAGGCTTTTTTCAGCACATTGCACCCTCCCTGCCTGATAGTAAGTGAACCCTAATGTGATTTCTTGCTGTCATATGTGTGTGCATGTTTTAATTAAAGCTCAGATTCAATTTCAAGTGACGGAATATACTAACCCATTTAATACTCGTTCATTTATAGCTTTGAAACAGCAATGCCATTCACAGCAGATATATCTACAAATTCTGACCTCCAAAGCAGAAAAAGAAATGTGTTGCAATTGCATAATGATCCAGCAGTAACGCAGTAAAAACTCCTACAGTTTATAGTTTATAAACTATACATGTTCACATGGATTTGACTAAATGTCATTATAACACATATAATGGTTTTTCCCTGTTTTATTGCATTTTATATTCTTATTCTTTCATATCCAAACAAACAATATATTAGAAGGGTATATGATACTTAAAGAAACACACACAAATAAAAGTAGTGGAACTACTTGTAGAGCTAACAACCACCTGTAACCCCAAACACCTTCCTAGACCTTACCATTAGGGATGCACCAAATCCAATATTTTGTGATTCAGCCAAACCCTGAATCCTTCAAGTAAGATTCAGCCAAATTGCAAATGGAATCCGAACCATATTTTGCATAAGCAAATTAGTGCTAGGAATGGTTAAAGAGAACTATGTGTTAACATTTTTTGTAACTTACTTGTTTGTGTGACAAAAAATGCACACCCTGAACCAAATCGTGGGTTTGGTGTACCACTCCTTCCATGTCATTATATAGGACAATATAAAGCATTCTTTCAATAGTGCTTCCCCAGAACCTCAACTACTCATGAAGATGATTTTTCTCAGCATAGTAAACTGGCAATTTTCCAGAAAATAACCTTCTTTTAATTAAGAGGAGACACAACACAACTATTTATAATCTTAACAGCCTTCCTAAAACCATCACATTTAAGGTCCCCATAGACGCAAAGATCTTTCTCTGCCAAACGACCGATTTTAGGGAAGTCCGACCAATCTGTCAAATTATCGTGCGGTTAGTGGGATACCCACAATCATATATCTTATGATTTTTCATCAGTCTGAAGATTGATTGACCAGGTTAGAAAATCTTTATCGGTCCCCATGTAATCTACCTATGTTTGCAGGGCCAAGCAGGTAGTGATCCTTCAGTTTTGCTGGCAATATCGCCTGAAATGGTCTTTTTAGTTGATGGACACATTCAACATTTAAACTATCGTTTTGAGACAATCGTGGTCTCACGATAACCATTGGATCTTTCAAAAATCTTTAGGTCTATGGCCAGCTTTAGTTGTTTTATCCTTTTAGCAACCACTTTCAGTTTGCATGTTTTTTTCTTTTAGCAACCATTTTTCTAGTTCCCTGAGAAATGTTAATGGGGGTTCTACTGTATTTTTTTTTACTTTCACAATCTTACCCCCAGGGCTTATCTAGAAGTATTACAGTAGCTGAGTAAAAGTGGCAATCTTCTTCTTGGGAACAAAGGTCATGGATTCTTGCAAACTCAGCTATGCACACATACTACTGGCACAGTAGAAAGAACAATGGCAAATTATGAGTCGTAAAGTTGGTCATCAGAAGAAACCAGTGTATGTGCTCCAACTGGAAAATGCTAATATCTTGAATCTTAAACTGCAAACCTTAAACTTCTCACTGCTGCAGCTGGAACCCAACAAAGGCAAATACAATGCATAAAACGCAATGCAGAATGTTTTTGTTTTGTTTTGTTTTAGTTTGGAGAGGCAAGCTAATGCTATCTGTATGCAAAGTAAACTTTATAGTCATCAAACAGATGGCTAGGAAATGCTTTACATTCCCATTCGAGAATGAAAAAAAAAGAGTGATTTTGTAGCATGAGAAGGCAAAACATTCAATCATTTATTCACAAAAAGCCACGGGGAAAACAACAAGGGAATTTTGGAAAGGCTACTGTAGCTTTAATGATGCACACAGGGCAGTCCCATACATCCACACTACACTGCCATGAATGCATTCATATTAGGAAATTACTTTGGGAGAACAGACCCATTTGCTTTTAGCAGCAGGGTTTATAAACCAGCAAGTATTCAAGCTCTACTGAGTTTATATACATTTCCAAATACATAAAACACAATCAGCATGTAATGTTCACTTGTTCAGTTTGTTTGAGCTTCTTTACCCAGTACCAGTGGTAGTTAATCTGTATGCCTGGAACAGCTGCAGCATGCTATAGTAAGGGCTACAAATGGATAAATCCGAGTCCTAGTTTGCTGGCTTCTGCCTTACCTTGGAAATTACAGGCTTCCGGCAAGACACACAAACCAGCCACAATGCTACAACTTGGTGCTGAGCCACATCTACTAAATCGAGGTAAATAAATGTACTGCCTGGTTACTGAGGGAGCACACCAATGTGAAGATCTCCCTGTCTGGATCAACCTGTGTAAAATATAATAAAGAGCTCTGCATAAAACATTTGATTTAATCTAGAAACATCACAAGATGGAATGTACAAAAATAAATAAAAAATAATGGGTAATTTTTTTGGTAATTGCCATTTCCTAGCATCTCCCCCCCCCCCCACTCATATATATTTATAAATCTCAGGCTCTTATTTTCCTCTTAAATCTATTTAATTCTTCATCCCAAATTCTGATTACTTTCCGTTGCAAGGCTGTATTCATCTATGCTGTAATAGGTATGATGTAATACTGTAATAAGTGTAAAATCAATACAAAACGAATTTCCTTTCCAAAAAAAGCCATAACTATCATTAAAATAGGTAATTATCTAGTAAAAGCCCTTTCTTTATCTGCGTGAACCCACTGCAGATAAAAGCAGAGTGAAAAATGTGTTGTTTTTTTTAGCAAACAGAAGCAATTTGTTTAAATACATTAACTAGATGCGTTAAGATATAAAGATCTTTGTGTTAACTCTTGTCTCTATTTAAAGGATAAGAACAGCCTGGAAAAGTTCAAATGTATTTCATAAGAAAAAAATATATAAATATTTTATAATCTGGTATCGCCCTCTTCTTATTTGCCTGGCACAATATCTGTGAGATGCCATTAATGGTCCTTCTAGCGCAAAGCATTCAAACTCAAAAAGGGAATTAGAAGATCGAATTCTTTCTTAAGCCAGTTATTGACTGCTTTGTATGTAAATCTGTATGTTCAATGTATAAAATCATGTACAGTGTATTATATAGTGCTGTGCAATATGTTTATTCACAGTGAATTCCTGCGATTTTCAGCAGTTGAATAAATAAAATGCCAGAATGATTTTGCCAAGGCGAAAATTCGCCAGCGTCTTGTTTTGGACATGGGCGTCCGTTTTCGGACACCGGCGCCCATTCCCGGCATCGATAGAACAGCCGCCTGCATCCAAAAATGGACGCCCTCGTCCAAAACTAGAAATTCACAAAATTTCAGCAAAGCGAAACGCCACAGATTCGCCCATCACCAGTGCTTTATAAATACAGGCATGGGATCTCTGGAAACTCGTTATTCAGAAAGCTCAAAATTGCGGAAAGTCCGTCTCCCATAGACTCCATTATAATCAAATAATCCAGATTTACTTGATCCAATCTAAGAAAAAATTAATCCTTATTGGAAGCAAAACCAGCCTATTGTGTTTATTTAATGTTTACATGTTGACTAAGGGGCACATTTACTAAGGGGCAGATTTACTATTGGTCGAATTTGAGGTTTAAAAAAACCCTTTGAATTCAACCATGGCAATAGCTGGGGAATAAAAATCCTTCAAATTCGAATATCGAATTCAAAGGATAAACCCAATTCGGTAGCTTTGATCTGGCGAACTAGGCAGTCGAATAAAAATTTCAAGGGGAAGTACTTCGACAGTTGAATAGTCGAATATTCGAATAGATTTTTATTCAATTCATTGGAATCATTCGATTCGATCGAATTTTCAAAATTCACTGGTCGAAGTGGTCTTCAAAAACATTCGGAAATTTGAATTTTACTCTTTTGAAAATTCAATCGAACTTTGAATCCTTCATGTGAATTTAGTAATTTTGGGCTACTTCAACTATCATATAGCCAAAAATTCTATTCGAAATGAATAAATTTGAAAATTCAAATGCCCTTTAAAAATCCTTTGAATTCGACTATTCGCCACCTTAAAGCTGCCGCATTGCCATTTTAGCCTATGGGGGACATCCTAGAATCTGTCCTGAAAATTCTTCTTAATCCCGAGAAATCAAATTTTTTTTAAGAATCGTTCGATTCGAACGATTTGATCGTTCAATTTGAACAATATGATTGTTCGATGTGAACAATTTTAATTCAATCAAATACATCAAAAACGCCCATATTCGATCGAAAATCACCCCCCAAAAAAATTTGCTGGTTGAATTTTGAATTTTTTACCATAAGAAATTCGACCCTTAGTAAATCTGCCCCTTAAGGTATGAAGATCTAAATTACAGAAAGATCCGTTATCTGGAAAACCCCAGGTCCCGAGCATTCTGGATAACAGCTCCCATACCTGTATATGATAACAAATAATGAAATACTGTTTTAAAAATTAAATCCACCAAATAATAGTGGGTGCAAAACAAACAGGTTATAAAAAATTGTTGTTATGTTACATTATTTTTCAGATTCATAATGTATTTATCATATACTGTATTCTTTTTTGAGAGTTTTAGAACCCAACTGTACAGCGTGTGCTGAGTGTTTTATTACACTCCCTAGCCCACATTTTTGGCAAAATTTTGTCCACTGTGAAAAAAAACTATGCTTAAAAAAAACAGTAGGAGATTAGTCAGAAACGATTTAAACCATTAACAAACAATGTGGGAAAATGCATTAATTTCCCTTATTTAGGAATTGTTGTGTTGTCTGGCTATGTGAATACTGAGGGCATTGAATACATAGAAAATGTATGGACATTATGTCAGTCTAAATCTTTAAAAAGAAAATAGTGTCTCACCCACCCTTCCCAATATCCCCAATGCCAACTTAGTGGATTTGAAGAAAACATTAACTGTCCTTAGAGCTACATTTCCAGCACTGCTGCTAATTTTTTTTCTTTTTTATCAAACCACCTTTTCAATTCATATTACTCCCTTGCTTGTTTTGATAGTCTTTCTGTATGACTGAAGGAACTCAATGATGTCAGATGTAAACTACCATAAAATCCTTATTCCATATTATCATGACTTCCCTTGGGATAAATGAAAGATTTTCATCTTATTTTGACCAAACACTTGGTCAATGCATACATTTATCCTGCAACATATTTACATTATAAGCCAGTTATTAGAGATGTCTCACCTGTATTAAGCAGGTTCCTTGTCTTGAAAATTCAGAAACTTGGGGGCAGATTTATCAAGGGTCGAAGTGAAAATTCGAATTTAGGGACTAGGGAATAACCCCTAAATTCAAATTTGGACTATTCCCTAGTCCCAATTCGATTTGAATATGAAGAAAATTCGAACATCGAAATTTATCATGTACTGCCAATTTAATTAATTAAATTTGACTTTTGCCCATTCGCCATCTAAAACCTGCTGAATTGCTGTTTTAGCCTATGGGGGACCTCCTAGAACATATTTGGAGTCAACTGGTGGACTTTTTAAAATTTAAGTTTTTCTTAATATGATGTTACTTCGATTCCTTCGATTCGAACTAAAATGGCCTATTCTCCTTTTTTTATAAATTTTGGTTGTCCTTTTTTTATTCATATTTTGAAGTATAGGAGTTCCCATTACTTCGAAATCTGCCCTAAGGGTAAGTGTCAAATTTGGACCTTATGTGAATTTTTTTTACTCTAATAAATTTTAATATACTCACAACTCGAATGGGAGGTTATTTAAAGGAAAACTATACCCCCCGAACAATGTAGGTCTCTATAAACAGATATTGCATAAAACAACTCATATGTAAAACCTGCTTCATGTAAATAAACCATTTTCATAATACACTTTTTTAGTAGCATGTGCCATTGGTTAATCATAAATAGAAAATAGCCATTTTAAAAAATAAGGACAGCCTCCTGGGATCCTAGGATCCAACGGTGCACACTGAGCCAATTAACAGACAGAGTTCTGCCTTTTGCTTCAACACTTCTTCCTGTTACAGTTAGGGGCAAATTTACTATTATTCCCCAAAATTTGCTCAATCCTATTCGAAATTCGATAAGCATTCGACCATCAAATGCTTATTGAATTGTTTTAGGCTATCATTTTGCACGATTACGAAAAAATCGTGAAATTTCCTTCAAGCAACCGAAAAATTCATATGATTCGTACGATTGAATGCTTTGATAGTACGAATGGTATTCGAGCAGGAGTATCAGAAGCCTATGGGGGGGGGGGGTTCCCATAGGCTTCTACTGCAATTCGGTAGGTTCAATCTGTCGAAGTAGGCAGTCGAACAATTTTAAAATTTTGATTCCTTCGGTCATCGAATGATCGAATTATCGAATATCCGATCATTAGATCTATTTGATAATTCGATGATCGAAGAGGCCAAATTAGAATATCTGATTTTACGAAAAATTCGTACGATCGTTATTCGATAGAACTTCGATCATTTCACGTGAATGTCATAAATCTGCCCCTTAGAGTTTAAATATTTCTGTTCAGGTGATCTCTTAGGCAGCACACAGACATGTGAAATGGTGGTTCAATACAAGAGATGTAAAAGGGCAATATTTACTTAAATATATCTACCAGGAAGGTAAGATTCTTTAATATGTCACTTGATTTGATATAAACTATCTGTTGCTCAAAAATTCATTTTCGGGATATAGTTTTCTTTTAAGAAAAAACTTCAGCGTCTAAAACTCAAACTAATACTAAAGACCCAAAACTCAAATAGAATTAGACTAAACTCAAATCGAGTTTTTTTATCTGAAACAAACTCAGAAGGCTATTAACATCTTCAAATGGGTCACTGGACCTCTGGCAACTACATGAACTAGGCAGGTTTTATGTGGCAAATAGTCAAATCCGAGTTGTTATCAGGGTCCAAGTATGATAACTCTCCAATTTGAGTTTGGATTATTCCCAATCGAATTTGGGAGTTTTTACCAAAAATCCAACTCAAAAATTCGAATTCCAATTTACAATTCAACCCTTAATAAATCAGCCCCATAGAGGCTTAATTATTAAAGGTCACATTTTCAGGGTTGTAAAGGTTTTTGAAACCATGTCTAAACTAACAAACTCTAAAATCATGAATGTCACTGAAATTATTAAAAGATCAGAATATAAAATGCAAGAAAAAAGAATGGAATTCAATCAACCTCAAATAGAATTCGACTGAACTTGAATGTCAGGAAGGCTAATAACATCTTCAAATTGGTCACTTGCCTTCTCCCATCGAATAATACATGAACTAAGCAGGTTTAAGGACGAATAGTTAAATTTGAATTCAAAGGGTATAGGTTTGCTAAATATCAGAATTTGAATTTGCATTTGAATTTTAATCGAGTTTGGATAATTGACAACTCGAATTTGAGGGGCAAATTTACTATTGAATGCTTATCGAATAGTTTTAGGCTATCTTCGATTTCTCTGTGAAATCATACAATTGAATACTGATCTTTCGATTTCATGAAAAAATCGTACTTTTTCCTTCGAGCCTCCGAAAAATTTGTAAGATTCGAACGATCGAGGTGTTCGATTGTATGAATGGTGTCCGAGCAGGACTGAGCAAAAGAAGCCTATGGGGGGTTTAATTTGGTGAAGTAGGCATTCGAAGGATTTTAAAATTTTAAATCCTTCGATCATCGAATGATCAAATTATCGAATATCCGATCATTCAATCTATTCGATAATTCGGTATTCAATGATCGAAGAGGCCAAATTTTGCATATTCGAATATCCGAAAAAATCGTACGATCGGAATTCGATCGAACTTCGATCCATTCACGTGAATTTTGTAAATTTGCCCCTGAGAATTTTGAACAAAAAAAATTTGAATTTCAATTTACTATTCAACCCTTAATAAATCTGCCACTTAATAAATTTTAAAGTTTTATAGCTATTAAGAAACATAGAAAAAAAGACAAATTTCATGGAAAAGTCTTGAATGAGAGGTTCCTTAGAGACCCATTTATCAACATTCTCATTTTAGTGGTTTTAGAAACCACAAATAAGCCAAAGATCCAAACAAAAAAACCAAAAAAACAATTAACAGAACTTTTAACGATTCAAAATAAAACCCTTTAAAAGTCTGAATTGATTAAAACTAGTCCAATAGAATCAATGCAGCTTTCATTGACTTCTATAGAACCTCACCAGCTTTTACTTGACAAACTTGTGTATTAAGAGTTTTTTGTGGCTTTTACATAAAAACCAAATATTTAAAGGACAAGGAAAGTCTAAAATAGAATAAGGTTATAAATGCTGTATTTTTATACTAAATATAAACATTAACTTACTGCACCACAAAGCCTAATCAAACAAATGATTTATGCTTTTAAAGTTGGGCACAGGGGGTTATCATCCTGCAAATTTATGATACATCTTTTCAAGACCAAGACTGTGCACATGCTCAGTCTAATCTGGGCTGCATCGGGATCATCATAAATTATCATTAACAACAACAACAACACAAGTCAAATAATATCTGCCAGAAGCCAGTACAGTATGACTGATTAATAATCAGAATATAAAGACTGCACTGGGTCCTGTGTTGTCATGTAATCTAATGTGGATTTTATAGTTTTTGTATTGTTTAATACTGACTTTCTCAAACTATGCAGAAATAATCCTCCAAATAGAATCCCAGTTTATCTGTTTAAATCTGGCTCCATGATCTTTGTCCCTGCAGCTGGAGTTGGAAACAGTAAAGGGGATATAAAGGCAAAGAAAATTCCAATACCAATTTCGACACAGTCACCGACTGCAAGCTGCTGGAGTTCTGCATGGCTGGGCAGTAAGGCGGGGGTTACCCCTGTCTGACAATTCCTATAAGCAGCAGTAAATGAAGGGAGCATTTCTCTGAATGCAGTCAGGTTTCTTATAAAAACGCTACACATTTTTTAATAAAAGTATAATGGAGATAGATTTCTTTTTAATTAAAGAAAGTAATAATGGGATTTAATTTTTTTGCCTTTCTTTGTCCTTTAAAGATTAGTGAGAAAAATAGAAATTTAAATTTTAGTAAATAAATGGCTTATAATTCCAAAATTTCGTGCTAATTATTATGCTAATAGCTGACCATTAAATCTCATTCTGTTTCTTTGTGTTACTTTTTTTCTATGATTTATTGTATAAATGACCACAACTTCATCTGTTGCTGAAAAAAACACACATGATACAGTATTCTAAGCTAGCTGCTCCACTGTAGTGTTATTTTCAAGTAGACGCTGTTATGGTAGGTATTTTGTTAAAAGAGGTGCTCACCTTTAAGTTAACTTTTAGTATGTTGTAGACATTTGATATTCTGATACAATTCACAATTGGTTTTCATTGTTTTTTTTAGTTATTTAGCAAATAAAAAAAACTATACAAAAAATAATGAAGACCATTTAAAAAGTTGCTTAGAATTAGCCATTCTATAACATCCTAAAAGTTAACTTTAAGGTTAATTTTGTCAGCTAACTCAATACATACAGTACTAACTCAGTTTTTTAATATGCATATTATGATCAAGTATTTTTGGTCAATGGTCTAAAACCAGGCTGAACTTAAAGGGGAATGAAACCCCTCCTGGCACAAACCAAAACCCCCCACCCCCCCGTAGGCCCCCCTCCCTACAACCTACCTCTCCCCTCGGGCTATTGCCCCTAAGTCCCTACTTACCCCTTAATGCAGGTCCCCTCCAGCGATGTTCACAGGGTCCATCTTTTCTTCAAACGGCTTCTTCCGGGATCTGACGGCGATGGATGCGCATGTGCAGTAGGACGTTGGTACTACTGCGCATGCACCAAAAGTTCAAGGAGTTCGCCGATTGAACTCAGTGAACTTTCGGTGCATGGGCAGTAGTACCGGCGTCCTACTGTGCATGCGCGCCCAGCGCCTTCAGTTTCCGGAAGAAGAGAAGAAGAAGAAGAGAAGAATCGGTTAGAAAAGAGAGAAGGGAGAAGATGGTCCCTTAGAACATTACTGGAGGGGACCTGCATTAAGGGGTAAGTAGGGAATTAGGGGCAATAACCCGAGGGGAGAGGTAGGTCGGGGGGAGGAGGGAGGGGGGCCTACGGAGGGGTGGGGGTTTTGGTTAGCGCTGGGGGGTTTCATTCCCCTTTAACTACAATCTATATGTCAGGATGAATGCTAATCAAACACGTGCTTTTACTCTGAATCTGCAATTAAAATAAGAGGCAGCTGGAATAAACAATACAATAGGAGGACATGCAAGTACCAGATAAGGGTTTCATCATTAGAACAGCTGCAGGAACTTGTCTTGTGGCTACAGATGAAATAAAGGCTCATTATGTATTTTCCTTATCACCCACCAAAGCATTTAAAGTAAACTTTAAAACATTAAGCTAGCTGCTTCACAAACAAGCAATGGAACTGAATGTAACATGGAACTTTGCAAGCAAGAGCTTTAATTGCATTAAATTCATTGCACAATGGATTCAGCAGCAAACAAACATCCCATCGAATTCCATGGTTTGTGGAACACATTACTCGAGATATGAAACATTTGCCTATTAAAGGGGTTGTTCACCTTTCAATTAACTTTTAGTATGATGTAGGCAGCGTTATTCTGAGAAAGTTTGCAATTGATTTTCATCTTTTCTCATTTAGCTGAGATTTTTGAGTTATTTAGCCTTTTATTCAGCAACTCTCTGTGTTGTATTCGTTAATAATGGGATTCCGGTTTTGCAACAGCAAGTTATTTATTAAAATACAGTTCATGAAAGAAGCATGCCTCGCTGACTACAGCTCAGTCTTTCTCCTTCTAGAGCTGGCCCTGCCTATGTGCTTTTTTTATGACAAACCTTATTAACATCAACAATCATTCTCTTAATGGGTTACTGTCATGGAAAAAAAATGCATCAGTTAATGGTGCTTCAGAATTCTGTAATGAAATCCATTTCTCAAAAGAGCAAACAGATTTTTTTTATATTTAATTTTGAAATCTGACATGGGGCTAGACATTTTGTCAATTTCCCAGCTGTCCCTGGTCATGTGACTTGTGCTCTGATAACCTTCAATCACTCTTTACTGCTGTACTGCAAGTTGGAGTGATACCACCCCTCCTTTTCCCCCACCCAGCAGCCTAACAACAGAACAATGGGAAGGTAACCAGATAACAGCTCCCTAACACAAGATAACAGCTGCCTGGTAGATCTAAGAACAGCACTCAATAGTAAAACCCATGTCACACTGCGTACTATTCAGTTACATTGAGAAGGAAAAACAACAGCCTGCCAGAAAGCAGTTCCCTCCTAAAGTGCTGGCACAAGTCACATGACCGGGGCAGCTGGGAAATTGACAAAATGGCTAGCCCCATGTCAGATTTATAAAAATCTGTTTGCTCTTTTGAGAAATGGATTTCAGTGCAGAAGTCTTCAGGAGTAGCACTATTAACTGATGTGTTTTGAAAAAAACATGTTTTCCCATGACAGGATCCCTTTAACATTTTAACATCAATGGTGCTAATAACAACAAACATTAAGGGGCAGATTTACTAAAGGTCAAATTTCGAATGAAAAAATTTTTTAAATTTTCTTAGTGCAATTCGATCGATCGAACAATTTAATATGGAAAATTCGATTGATCGAATATTCAAATCGAAATCGAATATTCAAAGATTTTTAGCGATCAATCGAATTTGAAAAATCTTAGGGAATGATCCCCATTTCGGTAGTTTTAATCTGGCGAAGTAGGTGATCGAATTTAAATTTAAAGGGGAAGTATTTGACCATCGAATTTTTGAATATTCGAATAAAATTAAATTCGAATATTCAAATCATTCAAATTTGAATATTCGATGGTCGAATTTGCCTAATTTGCATATTCAAAATTAGAATTCAAATCTTTTTGAAAATTCGATCGAATATTCGAATCCCTCATGTGAATATATGTGAATTTAGTAAATCTGTCCCTAATAGTTGTAACTTAGTACAGGTGATTTGCTATAATTATATTGCTGTAAACAACTGTTATTTGAACACTGTTCAACAAGTCTTTTGATTTTTTGATCACATGGCCATAACGTGTTTGTACACCATGGGGCAAATTTACTAAGGGTCAAATGAAATTCAAATTAAAACCCCTCAATTCAAAATTTAGAATTTGAGGGGTTTTAAAGCAATTCAAATTATGGAATGATCGAATATCAAAAATTTGATCGATAAAATCATTTGAATCGATTTTAAGCATTCAATCAAATTTTTTTATTCGATCTAAAAAAACAGGAAAAATCCTATGGGAGCTTCCCATAGGGATATATATCAATTCGGTAGGTTTTATCTGCTAAATTGGTAGATGTTACTGCATGTGACTCAAATCCTGGTCCTGTGGATTCTTTGACTGATTACAGTGCTAGCCATTAAAATGAGGTACACTTGGGGGCAGATTTAATACATTCAAATTAATTCACATGAAGGATTTGAATATTCGATTGAATTTTCAAAAAGTTTCGAATTTGAATTTTGAATATGCAAATTAGGCAAATTCGACCAAATTTGACCATCGAATATTCGAATCCGAATGATTCGAATATTCAAATAAAATTTTATTCGAATATTCGAAAATTCGATGGTCCAATACTTTCCCTTTAAATTTAAATTCGATCACTTACTTCACCAGATTAAACCTACCGAAATGGGGATCATTCCATAAGATCGAATCAGAAAAATTTGTTCGATCGTTTAAAAATTGTTTGAAAATTCTATTCGAATTCGAATCGAATTCGATCGAATTTCCCTGTAAATTTGTAAAGTGTTTTTGTACTTTTACTTTTGTCTCTCACACATGTCTTGTTTCTGTTGTCTGTACCATTTATGTAGTGTCTTATCATTGTGGTAACAATGCAGGTAACTTTGTCTGTATTTGTCTTGCAAGTATAGCCCTCTTCTGCTACTGCATGAGATCTATGTCACATGTACTTGTATATGGCGCTACAGGAGTCCTGTGCCTCCACAATATGGGAGAGCAGGTACACTATGAAATGGTGTGCCTCCATCCTGGGTCAGGACAGGCTGAACTGTAATACCCCTCCTTGTGAACTTCTCAGATCCAAATACACAGTGGAAAGGTTGATGGATTTATTTGGCAGACCACTATACTTTTAAATGACAGTGATACATGTTGCCTGCCAGCCAGGAGCAACTTCACTGTATTAATGCAGCAAGTGATCTCTGAACTGCTGAAGGAAATCCTCACTTATGTGGCAGTTGCTTCAAAGTCCTGAGAAGGACTCTCTTTGGCTTTCCGTGCCCTGAGAGGAGCATGCTTTGCTCTTCAGAGCCCTGACAAGGACCCCCTTTTCTTCCGCTACCTAACATGCTTTTCTGCCACTGGGGGTCCTTACTAAGTTTCCCACACACAAACTCTGGGAGCGTGCACACTTTACATGTATTCTGCTATTTCTCTTTCCCAGCAGCCCTTTCTCTCCCTAGCAGCACTTCCTCTCTTCCTTCCTGTCAGCTCACAGAGGGTGTCACTTAATGCATCTAATATCAATTATGTAACACAGTATTCCCCTACTGTGCATCACATATGTTACATGAAAATGCAAGTAAGAAGCATTTTATCTTGCCGTTGCTACAAGGTGGTTTATAAAGGTCCAGCCAGTATAATGAGCTGCTCCTCATCTAAAAGCCTCATAAAGTTTTATTGTTTGTTCTGGACTGGCAATTTGTTGTAAGAACCAAGATGTTTTTAGGACACTGAGTTATAGTGCAGTCTTTTACCCTGTATAAGTGCAAAAAAAAAACCTTAATAATAATTAATGAACACAACGTTGAAAAGGTATGTTTTAAAAGGCTTATTCATTGAGCTAATGTTGGTAAAGAAGGTACAGTGGTGTGAAAAACTATTTGCCCCCTTCCTGATTTCTTATTCTTTTGCAT
>CM044444.1:78112400-78155660 GCA_024363595.1 Xenopus borealis
GCAAAAGAATAAGAAATCAGGAAGGGGGCAAATAGTTTTTCACACCACTGTATACTACACTTTAAATAGGTATTTAGTTAATAAAGAATTATACTATAAATATATTTGACCCCATATAAGTATCTATATATTTAAATATACAATTTCTTCTCTTTATGGCTGCATTTTATTATATTACCTTAGGGAAATTTTGTTTACATATTTGTGATACTTTTTCACAAAATATATATTATTATAACACTTTTTTCAAGTGTCTTTTATCTGTACAGATCTTTAACACATTTTTGTCATTAAATGTTTTTTTTGTGCTCTGATCACCTCACTGAACCAGTTCAAAAACCAAAGTAAAAAAAAAAAGAAATTCTTGCAGGAGAGCTTAACTCTGATGGTGATTAGACACGGTGGGAGAAGATTAGAAGCATATTAGAAGATAAAACGCTGTAATTATTCTAGGTGCCACATTACATTTTGTCAAAGCAGTTCTCTACGGGTAAGTAAAAGATCAAAATAATTCTTTTTTTTTTTAAAAAAGGAGAAAAGCAACTACTTTAAGTTCCATGCACTGATATAAAGAGCACATAAACCTTTACTTTTCCTTTCTCTAAAATTACTCTAAACAGCCCCCACAATAACATACCTTTGTCTCTCAGTTTAGATTTATTTTGTTTATCTGATACAAGCAGCAAAATTGCAGGGTTTTACCAATTTTCTTTTCTAATGCTCCCCCCCCCCCCAAGCACAATATTCCTCTCCGACACTGAAGACCTTAAAGAGGTGCATGCCTGATTGAGATCCATTGGCAGAACAGAGGCATGTCCAGTAGACACATCTTTGAGGTCTTCATAGTCAGAGTGGGAAGGAGAGCTCAGGGGGTGGAGCTTCATGCTAGACAAGGAAGTAGCTAACAGATCTGCAACTCAGCTGCTTGCATTAGAGGAATGACATATAACTAAATGAATGAATGGATTATGCTATTCTGGGCAATGTTTCAATTCATTTAGGTGATTTTCAAATAAAAGGTATACCAGTATTGCAAATATACCTACTGTACAAACAGGCAAACATACAGCACAATAAAGTACATTTGTACAATGTACTATATATACTAAAGAAGAGCTTGTTATATAACTATTCTTACCATTTTTCTGGAATCACAGATAATATTGGTGTCACTACTACACACAGGGCCGCCATCAGGGGGGACAAGTGTCCCAGGCACGGGCCTGAAGGGGGGCCCGGCAGTTCTGCACTTTTCAAACAGCCAGACCCCCTTTACGATGTGCCGCACGCGTACTTCCTTCCGATGTCCCCAAACAGCTGAATGCGGAAGTGCTGAACAGTCGAATGTCCTGAAGCGGCGGAAAGACACGAAGTCACAAAGGAGCCAACACTGAAGTCTTGAAGCGGCGAAAAGAAACAAAGTCACAAAAGGAGCCGAAACTGAAGTCCTGAAGGGGTGAAAATACGCAATGTCATAAAAGGAGCTGAACCACGTGTCCTTAAGCCACAGTTCAATTCTACTGACACCAATGTGCATTTTTTTTTTTTTTTAATCCCCTGGCCACCAATGTTTTATTTTAATCTTTAGGCCCCTGCCACCATTTTTTTTTTTTTAAATATTTTATGGGGCCCCAATTTTTTTTACCTAGTAAGGGGGGCCCTGGCACCAATGTTTTTTAAAATTTATTTTTTGGGGCTCCAATTTTTTTTAACTTGTAAGAGGGGCCCTTGCACTAATGCTTTTTTTTTTTTTTTTTTTAACTTTTATGGGGGCCCCTGACTTTTATGGTGGCCCTGGCTACACACTTGAAGATCAGGTTCCCAACCTGGAGTACAAACTGGAGCACCTAGGGAGAAAGTTCTAGATCACAAGAGATCTCATGCATTATTTTAAATTGAGTTTATAAAAAACAAACATATTTACTTCAGTTTACTTCAGGTGATGGGAGAATCTGCACTAAGGCTGTCCAGTATGTAAGAGAAATTAACAAATACTGAAAAGTGAGTGGTAATTTGGTATGTAGTTTGACAAAAAATGTACTTAAATCAAAATGGATGGTATCCCAATGCAAGCTGTTTTGATTCCAAAGTTATCACCACGCCATAGACCCAGACTTCTGGCAGCAGAATGACTTAAAGTGCATACCTTCAGATATAAAGTGGGTATGCACATAATAATGGCCAGTTTCTAACAATCTTTGTGGAATATGTGGCTGGCATTATGTTTGATCCACAGGTGCAGCAAAGATGCAGCAGCTAAAAGAATAACCTTCATATACATAACATTTAAACTTTCTTATGTGTGACATGCTATGAATATATGAATATTATATATCTCACAAGTTTCATCTTCTGTAAAATTGATTTAAAATATATTTTAAATGTGTAGGGGATCAGACAAATCCTTCCCCTGTTTTTCTGTCTGTGACATTGTCCAGCCCAGTTACAGGCTGAAGAGCCATCCGATTGGCTGGGCACCCCAGTGCATGTACTGGGTCTCCAACAGAACTTAACAGGGATTCTATGCTACAGTATCCAGCCTGAACCAGTTTTTGTGAGACTGTCCAGTGTAGAGAAGCTGCTGCATCTTGTGCCCATCCTGTTCCCTGCCAAACTGCTACAGACTCAGGAGGTGAAAGGTGCCACTGTAATCTCTAGTGTGACCCCAGTGAGTGAGCCACCCAAGGGAAGATACTCCCAATTTGAGAACAGGAAGAAGTACTTTTGAGAAAGGTAGCACTATCTGGGGTATAAGAGCTCTGGGGAAGGGACATTCTATTTGATCTGAACTGTGTGGTTATTAATCCCTTCCAGGGACTCAGGGACCCTAGATTACTGAGGGTTAATTGCTATTTAAAGAGACAGTAACCAATTAGGATTATAAATGATGCACATAAAAAAGGGGCAATTCTAGCTGCAGAGCACAGCTGTAATTAGTCGGTCTTGTTCCTTTCCATTGATAGGCACACAATCATGGAAATGGACACTCCCCTCAGTAGGACTGCATAGGTAACCATCCATTATGAAATTCTGTTAATAAGGCAGTATACCATCTTGCACAACATGAAATAACAACAATAAATAGGGCTTGTGCTGAACATACTTTTTGCCTATTGTTTTAATTACAAAAATGATATGGCTTTTGCTATTTTTTTAGCTAAATAGGCAAAAGGAAGAACCGAAGCTACTCCATGTTTGGTTCTTGCACAGTAAATAATTCGTAGACACAGATAATCCCATGCATCATGGACTTCTACTTATCTGTAAATCAAAGCAGTCACAACAGACAATGAAACAAGGGGGTTGTTTATGCAAAGCTCAGTATTTTTTGTTAACTAACTGAGATAATTAATTGTGAGACAGTATACAGAATGTGAAAGTAAAATAATGTTTTGCTTTTACAGGTATGGGATCTGTTAAGTAAAAGGCTTGGGATCTGATCTTTTCTGATCTAAGCCTACTTAAAAGGTACTAGGGACAAAGAAAATTATTTTTTAATAGAAATTTTTTAAATTGTTTGATTATAATGGAGTCTTCCGAACATTACCTTTCTGTAATTCATAGTTTCCTGTTAGTGGGTTTCCATATGATGGATCTCATAACTGTAAGTAAAATAAATAAAATGCATAGGCAGCATTCAGCATAAGTTATACTTATTTTGAAAATGGGTTAAGATAGGTGCAAACTACCCCCAAGCAACTCTTTTCCTTTATTTCTGCAAATTCAATAATATTCTCAGTAGAAAAAAAATGTATTATTTGATCTAAAGCACTAAAATGTTCACTGGCCCAGCACCAATTAAAAACATGTAGTGTAAAAAAAAAATCTGTTTTCTCCTTTAAAATAGAAAATGAAAAATCTAATCACAAACTAAACTATAATGGTGAGGAAATGTCACAAACTCTGTAGTTCTCCCACTGTGCAACTATATTGTAGTAAAATATTAATAAAGTAAGAAACTAAGGAAAATAATAAACATGAATCCGCTGTGGGATTGTTCCGAGGTGATGATTACCTACTAATAGAAATGCTCCTTTGCTATTTGAAAGATCGTCATATTAAGCTGCTGACTGCTTTGTATTTGTTTAAATCTCCTGTATTTTGAAGTGTGTACCATGGAGGCAAATGAATTGATTTTTTCAGAAATGTCAGTTCTGGGTGATAAAATCGAAATGTCTGATCAACAACATGCGGCTGAGGTTCAATGTTCACTTGGAGAATAGCAATGAGTTTGCCATCTGATGTCTTGAAAGACATAATCAAGGACATAATTGGCAGCATTATGTGAAAGCAATATAAAAGTGAGGCAAAAAGTCAAGCAAGGATAAGTACTGATTTATTGGTCTCCCTACCAAATGAGTGCACTTGTGTTTGGTCATATTCTGTTTTAAGAAGAAAATAAGCTGTTAGATGTTCATACACAGAGATCTGGGAAATTACTGTTTCCCCTGTAAGAAGTTCAGTCATTGAATTTTTTTTACCTATTACCAGCAGATAATAAAATCAATTCAAATTTATAAAGTCAAATAGATGATGATGCACCTGGACAGGCATTTAAAATAAGCTGATTCTGGTGTTCATAAGGAAAGAGTTGCTGACAAAAAGCAAATCGGCTTTTAGAAGCATCTTTAATAGAAGTGGTCACACTGTGTCTGCACTGCAAAGCTGATGAGTTAAGGGGTTTTATCATAAATTATACCAGGGCCATTAAAAGGATTTCATCCTTTACCAGGCATGGTGTTTATACTGATCCCATAAATGTAGGATCTACAGCACAAACACAATTCTCAGAACAGTAACCGTGGCAGGTAAGGGGTTAAATGGTGAAAATAAAGTTTGAAAAATTATTAATGAATATGCCTGTTGCTAGAACACCATGGAAAGTAAAATTGCATTTATTATGGTCTGATTTAATGTTCAAGCCTTTGAGCTCAAGCATTTGGGTTCAAAAACTCATGTATGGTATATTCCTTCAAATACCTCAGTTTTCTGCAGGTTTTAGGAACCAAGTTTTTTATTATTTCAAAGAACCTGTTTGGGGGGGACCTGGATGGCAGGAAGCTGAGTTATTTGAAGGAAGAACCAAAAGAGAAAAAGGCAGGCACTCACAGATTCCACAAACAGGCTTGTAAAAGAACTGAGAACTTTATTTATGCCACAGAGTAGAACACCACATAGCCTTACAAGTTTCATGCCATTAGGTACTAAATCATCGGTATTTGAAGGAAGAAACCACATAGAGTTTAAGAACTCTTGCATGTTTTTTGGACACAAACAGAAGACTGCCTTTATATTTAGTATCTTATCCCTATTTGTCTCTCCTAGCCTGTGCCTTCATGAACATAGCAATGCCAAAAGCAATCACGTCAAGTTATCCAGCAAAGGTGATTGATCTCTAGAACTGTGACTTTGGGCAGCTTGCACTAGTTTTGCACTCTGCATCCTGCCCCACCATTTCTAAATGACAAGGGATACCCCTATGAACAGATATACAGTACTGAAATATCTCTAAATCCCCTATGAGAAGTCATCCCAGTGATGCCAAGCACAACTAAAGAATAGCAGACTCTGAGGGCAGTGGAATAGATGTAGAATAGGAAACAACAGAAAGGCATAAAGTAGTTATTTGAAGCAGTAACCTGGCTTCTCAGGGAAAATGGTGGAGAATAAAAAATCACAAAAGATAATTCTAATTTTGGCCTCATTTACCATCATTAGACAACTGATCAATAGGAAAAGAAAACTTTATTGTCACTTGTAAAGTAAATGGATTTTGCAACTGTAAAATAACAATATTGTTGTGTGTTTATCATCTTACTGAATAGGACAAACCATACAACAATATTTTAAAAACACTTTTAAAATCCCTTTACCTTAATCCGTTGGGAAGACATTGTGTTTGAGTTTTAGGGGTCGAATTGAAAAATCTAATTTTTAAATTCGAGTTTCTAGCTAATTTTAGAGTACTTTGACTAGGGAATAGTACAAATTCGATTTGAAAAAAATTGCAATGTACTGTCTTTTTAAAAATTCAACTTATGCGCCATCTAAAACCTGCCAAATTGCTGTTTTAACCTATGGAGAACCTCCTAGAATAGTGATGTGTGGACCGACCTGATACCCACGGGACCCGCAGGTTTACCTGAGGGTTGGCGGGTTCAGGTTGACCACGCAATGCTTTCTGTAGGACTTCCACCTTCAAATGCTGTCTTCCAACTTTTATAGTGGTACGCCTGATTGCCCTGCCCCTTTTGTGACATCACCGGCAGGGTGGATCAGCACAGGTCTATAAAAGGAACCCAGAAGGGCAGGTGCGGGCTGCAGGTGAGTGGGTTAGGAGTCATTTGGTGGACTTTGAAAAACCGAAGGTTTATTTTTTTTTTTCTTTTAAATCCTGCTAATTCGACCTGTAGTCGATTAAAATTATATTCACCCGAAGTTAAAAAATGCAATATTTCAAATAAATTTTGATTGGTCTTTTTTTATTCGAATTTTGAGTTGATGGGAGTTTAAAATAACTCCCATCACTTTAAAATTCAACCCTTGATAAATCTGCCCCATACAACGATAACTGTGAATGTTTTCAAAACGATTCCGCCATCAGGTCCCGACAACACATCAAACAAGGAACTTGAGCAAGATTCCATCAATAATGATGTATCCTAGTTCTAGTGTAAATTTTATCATGAGCGCAAAATTGTTACCGTTCAATAGAATACATCTTATTATTTTTAACAACAGAAGGGTACATTCAAACACACACACCTTCAAAGAATCCCTGCTATTCTTCTACATGGAAAGGCCTTGAAAGTATCAGCATTAAACATAATGGATTGCTACTTTTCTTAAAAGGAAAATAAATATTCATTTTCTAAGGATTCCAGTGCAAGTCATAACATGAATAGATAAAGAATTCTCTAGGTCAACGTTGTAAACAACTTTATTCACTTTGAGGTTTTTTTATCCTCTTACTTGTGTCACTCAGTTTAGTCTGTGTATATTTTTACTTTAGTAGTTTTCTTAAAGGAACAGTTACACAAAAAATATTCAAGTGTTTTACAGGAATGACATGAATGTACCATTGCCCTGTATTGGTAAAACTGGTGCGTTTACTTCAGAAACACATCTATTGTGTAGCCATAGGGGCACCCATTCAAACACAGTTCTGAAGAATCCCATTGTAAACTAAAGAAATATTATCTGCTGTATCTCCTATGCCTTTTCTCCTTTTTCAGCTTTGAATGTCTGTCCCCATGGCTACACAACACCTTGTTTATATAAACTATACTATAGTTTCTTAACCAGTTTGTCAGTGCAATGCAATCAGTGCATTATATTTTTATAACTTTAGTACACAAATTTTTTGGTGTTATCGCTCCTTTATGTGCATCGGTCACCTTTCATGTAAATCACTAGTGATGGGCGAATCTCCCGCGATTCGCTTCGCCTAGAGATTCGCGAATTTCTCTATATCCATTACATTTTTGGATAACTGACTACATTAGAAACATGTTTTATTTTGCACAATCTTTCTATTTATCCAGATTTTATTTTTACACTGAACTGTGCCTTTAAATTACTAATGGAGTGATAGTTTAGCTGTGGATCACTACTCACCAACTAGATGTTCCCCACATTAACTTCTCTTGTCCTGGTTTTAAAGTATTAAAGCCCCTTGGAAAATGTTCAATGTTATATTATGTTCCTTTGTAATGCTTACATAATGTTTAGATAATGTACAAACCTACAGCATTATTGTATGATCTACACAAAAAGTCTGGTATTTGAATGGGAAATGAACTGTCTCTTTTGCCTCCAGATATAATTGATGAGTAACAATATACACCTGTAGGTGTAGCTTCTGCTGTGGATTTGTGGAACGTGTTTGACCCGGCTAACTGTTTAGCTTGTGCCCAGGACCCCCAGTGTACCCGTGCAACTCCCTGCAACTCCCGGTACCTGGTGTTCAGTGCAGCAGGAGATACAGTCAGACACAGTTCTTTGCAGCAAACTTGAACTTATTTATTGAACAGACAGCGTAGTAGGATACTTTGATAATCCCTCCAGTGGGATGATACAGACAATATGCAAGATAGACTGCACGCAGCAATGATTCACATTTCAACAGGATAGTTACCCTCTCACTAGGTAATGTCTCCTCTCAGGTGGATAGCACTAGGTCCTGGATTTCACAGCCTGGGGTCTTGGGTCTTGGCACCCTATCTGGTCCTCAACTCACCCACTGTAATCCCTGATCTAGTGGTGTACATACCACGGGGTCCTAACCCCACTATTTCTCCTTGGTGGAGCCACAGCTGCTCGCTAGCTACCCTGAGCTGCCTTTCACTTCTAGAGTGACTATCACATTAACTACTACCATTGGCTAAACCTAACTTTAGAGGAACCAGACCCTGGCCCTGTAACACCTCTCTGGGAGGCACGGTCCCAGGAGTAAGACACTGAGCACATGGTGCTATCTCCTTTTATATTGTTAAACAGTGCCATCTAGTGGACAATCCCCAGGAACTAATATGGACCCAGGAAAAGGGACATAGCTGCCTGAGTTACTTAAGGACCCTTAGGTGTCCAAATATGAAGGGGAAATTGCCTGAGTAAACTACACCCAAATCTCAGGGTCCCTACAAATATTTGGCTGGACATGAAACATATGTGCCTATATAGGTGTTACTTTACTAGTAAGCTCCTTAAAATGTTTCCATTCCTGGTTATCAGTGATAACCCTCTAAAAAAAGTAACAAAAATGGCTGTGTTCATAAAATGTGGTGTTTAGAAATCAGTATGAATCATATACTCAGTACAGGGATATTAAGGATTCTATTAAGGCTTCTCCTAGCAGAAAATGATCACAGACTCCCTGCATTTTAATTATCACATGGACTGAAAGGGAAGTATGCACCTTAAAGGGATTCTGTCATGGTTTTTACGGTCTAGTTTTATTTCTAAATTACATGGTTTACACTGCAAATAATTCACTGTACTGTGTAACGGTTAATTTCTAACCCAACATGTGTATTTCTTTAGTTGTAATATTGATGTGTAAGCAGCCATCTCAGGTCATTTTGCCATGTTCTTTCAGAAAGAGCCAGTGCTGCACTATCGATCTGCTTTCTGTCATGCTGTTGTTTCTCCTACTCAATGTTAATTAAGGAGTCACAGTGGGACATGGATTTTTACTATTGAGTGATGTTCTTATATCTACCAGGGAGCTGTTATGTGGTTACCTTCCCATTGTTCTGCTGATGGGCTGATGGGGGGAGAAGGCAGGGGGCCGATATCAGTGCAGCAGTAAAGAGTGACTGAAGTTTATCAAAGCACAAATCACATGACTGAGGGAAAATAATAATATGTCTAGCCCCATGTCAGATTTCCAAATTAAATATTGCAGATTAAAATTCTGAAAAATGGGTTTCAGTGCAGAATTCTGCTAGAGCAGCACTATTACCTGATGCATTTTGAAACAGAACATGTTTTCCCATGACAGTATCCCTTTAACTAGAAAGCTGTCAAGCTGATGTGCCAAAAGCCCACCAAAAAGCCAGAAACCATTAACTTAATTTTCTACCCAACTTCGGACCCATTATTATCATAATGAACAAATATTTATAAATAGCCTACATTCTGCATAGCAATGTGCAATAAATGAGTGTATACATTACGGGGTTGATTTAGCAAAATGTGAGATTAGAATTCACCCCAGAAAAACTCACCCATGTTCTATTCATTCCTATGGGATTTTTATAATCATATTTTTCAATGGAGTTCACCATTTGATAAATATACGTAACACGTTTTTGGGCTCAATAGCAGCCTTCCCAGACTAATACCAGTAGAACACCAGTTACACAGGACTCTATCACCAAGAGTGGGCCTTCGCACAATGGAAGAGGAAGGTAATGGTGTTCTGCAACTGCACCTCTCATGCTGCTATGCAGAAAAATAAAGACAGAGGGCGCCAGAGGTTCTTGCATATCACAACAAAAAGGTTTTATTGAACATCCACAGGGCTTACTCACATCACAGTGGTTCAGAGACAAGTGGTACAGGCACATCACATGCAGAGCGTAATCACAGGATGACACTCCCCTGGGACAGATTGGGCAGGAATCTCACTTCACCTCTGTGACACACCCCGTAGTGGTCTGGATGACCTCAGGAAAATCCTCTATCATGATTCCCTCTCCACTCGGATCCCTGCACTACAGGCAATATGGCCTGGGTGAGATACCTCCAAACTGCCACTCCTATTTGGAGCTTAGAACTGCTATTTTTAGCTCAACCCTAACTGACTTACACTCCTAGAGTGTACTGTTACGGCAGCTACACCTGCCACTATCTAATGTCTTATTCATGGGGCCCTGTACCCCAAATTTACTAAACCCATGCCCAGGCTCAGAGCACACATCCACCCTGTTCCTCAGGTGGAAGGCAAAGAGGAAGTGCCACTCCTTTCCTAGCACTATACCAAAGTGATGCAGGAAGTGGTCACCCTACCTGCTAGCCAATAGCATCTCTATGCAAATAAACTGATACATGGGCTTTTGCCCAGCAACTAGGCAAAAGGAGCAAGGGTAGGGAATTGAAGCCAAATGGACATATTTAACCCTATGTGTCTCTACATATGCTTTTCAAAAGAATGAGTTATATTGTGGAAAGCTATAAATTCACATGTTGATAAAACTGCCCTTAAATATGCAGATTATAAAGAATATAACTGATACAAGAGGCACAGAGGACCCTGCTGAAAGGTGCGTAAACTAAATATATCTTGTCAATAAGTATTATTTTATACCTCTTGTAGTCTCTATTCCTCTCTACTTTAATCCAATTCCTATTTAACATCTTATTCTTACTTAACTTTAACTTGTTAATATGACCTTTTCCATTTCTTCTCATATCAAGCCATTTTCTTTTTACCTACAGATAGAGTCACTTGGATTTGTAAGTTAAATGCGTCGTGACTCAGGGCTAATTGAAGAAACTGTGTTATCTAAAGTTATCTTAACTCATTTAATGCATTTAACCTTTTCATTAGCATACCAAAGCACCATTGTTTTCAATGGTGAACTCTTTAATTGGATGGGATGCTGTGACACAATATTCTGTGCTAAGTGAGATAAATGAGATAGATGAGTTAAGTCACGACGCATTAAACTTACAATCCAAAGTGACTGCATCTGTACATAGTGGAACTCTGTATCACAAACCCTAGGACATCCCCAGATGCCCATTCGTCAGCTGTACCTACATAGTTCAGTCATGTCCATGCTAACAACTTTGTGCCTTGTTGAACCATCACCTTCTATCTTAATTTAACTAACCCAGTCCTCTGTTTAATGACTCCAGATACAATCTGGTATCATCTACTTTGGCACATACTCATACCGTTACTTCCAGAAATTTCCCTTCTTCTATCTATTCAGCAATGCTCTAGATCACATAACAAATTATCATTGCTTTCTGTGTTTTTTTGACTTCTGTATTATTTTACATTTCTTTTCTATATTGAGTCATGGAAAAAAAGCTGGTGAGTTAAGACTCATATTCGTATTTGTGTGAGCAAATATGGTACATTCCAGCACAAATAAACATTGCCAGTTATTTCACTCTACCATCATCTTCACACTTGTTCCCTTTCCATTAAACCTTTCAAATGCCCTTGGGAAAGGACACACACCAGCCACATTTATTGAATGGTTTTCTAAAATTGTAATCTAAAAAAGTCAGAAAAGTCCATAATAGCATTACCTCTCAATATAGACAGTTTATTTGATATTGTAAGAATTTTCTAAATTCAAAGAACTCTGCAGTACTCAGTGTAGCATAGACAGTGTAATTTGAGGTAATGGCCTGATTCAGCATACTAGAGATACATTCTGGCTTGGTGCGTTCTCTGTATGCTTCAATGATCTGCAAATCTCTTGTGTGCTGAGTACGCTCCTCATGTTGAGCCTAGAAACAAAATGAGAAGCGAAACAGCTCAATATCTGTGTTATATAAAAATTTACATTCCCGTTTGGTTTGTAGGAGGGAAAAGTCCCAAATACTTATCTTTAGTTAAATTGACTTTTCTCTAAAAGCATGTTGTCTCATCTGCAGTAAAAGAAAACCAAGTTTATAATTGCTGATGCCAAACTCCAGTAGGCCTGACGTATAGCTATATTGTTTTACTAGCATGGCAGTAATCGTATGGAAACACACAACAAACAATGTTAATGCAGGCTTTTTCATTCCGGACCTATCTAGCTATCCCCTCATGTCAAAAAAAAACAAATACTATCTGGTGGAGAAAGACCTGGCATTTAGTTCCAAGCTACCTGTGAATTGATAGTAGGACTCTTTTTCTTTTTTTTCTTTTTTTTACCTGCCTTAATGCTAGTTGATGCAGGGATAGTCATGAAGCAGCAGAGACACATTCAGGCAGTGGCCACATTTGCAGGGGTAGACATGGAGCTGCAGGAACAGGAACAAGTAAGTAGCTGAATTTGCAGATGCAGAGTAGGAGCAAGAATTTCAATGAGGAAAAGTGCAAGAACAGGGAGAGTGGAGGTGCAGCACAGATATCTTTGCAGGGATAGGAATGGAGCTGCAAGGATCTAGACAGGTAAATAGCTCAGTTTGCAGGATGAGACATGGAAGTGGTCACATACAATATACATGATTAAGTATGGAACCACAGGGACAACATCAAGTCAGTATATGAATTTGCAGTAGATGCCACAGGGCAGATTTACTAACCGGTGAATTTTCGTCAGTGTCCATTTCGTACCCATTGCAACACTTCTCCAGGTGCAAATGCGCTTAGAATACGCCAGTTCACTACAGTTTGTCCTGGGCGCCAAACGCTGACGACTTTTTTTCTAGCGGTACTTTAGCAATGCAAGTATTTGATAGTGAAGATACACTAGCTTTCATTTATGCCTAGCAAAAATTTGCTAGTGATCTTGCGCCCAGGGCATTTTGCATAGGGTTGGAAATTTAAAGTTGTATGGACGTCTTTATGTTAAATTCTGGTGCAAATTCCATTTTTTAAAACACATGTACAGGGAACCTTAAAGAAGATAGAATTATTATAATGCCCTACACGGGTGCCCACTGTAAAATGAATGTTCCATATGTTTGAAAATGTATGGGGAAAACCGGTTATGCAAAAATACTTTAAGCAAGAGTTTTGCAGGCAATCACGCTGAAAAAAGGAAAAGTCGCCAACGTTTTTGAACTTTGATGCATTTTCGGCTCACAGGATATGATGTAAGTGAAGATTAAGGAAGATCTAGCTACTTTATTGCACTTCACATCTGGGGCATTGGTGGCAACTCTGGCGAAAGAGGTAACGATCAGTAAAATCTGCATTTTAGTGAATTTGCTGAGTAAAATGGAAGAAGCAGAATTTGAAGGAGCAGGTGTTGGGTTGCAGGAGCAGAAACAAGTGGTTGGTTTATTTGAAGAGCAGGAATGGAGATGCAGGGACAGGAGCATGGAAGCAATTGAATTCAGTAAGTAGTGGAATTTTCAGGAGCTGGCATAGAACAGGGACAGAGGCACGTGATGCACTTTCAGGAACAGTGATGGAGCTGCAGGGATTATAGAAGGTATGTGGCTACATTTACAGGAGCAGCCATGGGGCCGCAGGGCCAGGAGCAGGAAAGAAATTTAATTTTAAGGAGCAGGTATGGAGCTACAGGAGTTACTACATTTTCCTTCTATGAAGTGGAAGGAACAAGAGCAGATAAGTTTAATTTGCAGACTTGGGCATGGAAAAGGATCAGAAGCATGTCATACATTTTCAGGAGCAGTGATGCACCTGCAGGGATAGGAGCAGGTGTGGAGCTACAGGGACAGAAGCAGGTAAGCTGCTGAATTTCAGGAGCAGGCATGGATCTACAGAGAAGAAACATAATTTGAAGGAGCAGGAATGAAGCTGCAGGGACAGGTGCAAGTGGATAAATTAGCAGGAATGAAGCAGCAGGGAGAGCAATAGTAGCTGAATTTGCAAGAGCAGGCATGTAGCAGGCATGTCATGTCATACATTTGCAGTAGCACCGATGAACCTGCAGGGATTGGAGCAGATACAGATGCAGTCACTTTGGATGGTGAGTTAAATGCGTCGTGACTTAACTCATTTATCTCACTTAGCACAGAATATTGTGTCACAGCATCCCATCCAATTAAAGAGTTCACCATTGAAAACAATGGGGCTTTGGTATGCTAATGAAAAGGTTAAATGCATTAAATGAGTTAAGATAACTTTAGATAACACAGTTTCTTCAATTATCCCTGAGTCACGACGCATTTAACTTACAAATCCAAGTGACTGTATCTGTAAGTAGCTGCATTTTAGGAGCAAATATAGAGGAGCAGGTAAGCAGCTGAATTTGCAGAAGCATTCCAGTGCGGGAGGGACAGAAACAGGAGTATCTGCATCTGGAGGAGCTGCCATAGAATTAAAGGAACATGAACATACAGTACAAGTAGCTGAATTTTCAGGAGCAGGCATGATGATGCACCATCAGGAACAGAGGAATAGCTAAGTTTGAAGTAGTAGTTATGCAGAAGGGACAGGATTATGGAAGTGTTTTCATTTTCAGGAGCAATAGAGTGGCAGGGACAGGAACAGGTTAGAAATGGATTTTATAAGAGTAGGAAAGTATGGAGCATGCATGGTGGGGCAGCTATAGCAAACTTTCACAAGAGTTTTCTGGGTTATGGGACAGATTTGGGTTGAGCTCTTCCTTCTGCTTTCCCCACCCGCAACCTTAAACTGGTGACTTCTGCCTCCAGTATGCGCACCTACCCCACTCCCTGTCACAAATAGGCAGGTCAGTTCTAGTCTATAAATAGAGGGGGCTTGCCAGGTTGAGGTGGTTTTGGGCTGTGAGCAGGCTGGTTATTGTTGGGTGTGGGTTGACATGTGTTAACACAAACATCGCTAGGACGAGGACCCCCAGATTTGTATGTTGAGATGACTGTGTGTTTATTTCACATTTAGAGCAGCTGGGACAGCCAGTGATTTACCCCAATAGGCATCTCATGTACTAGGTAGAGGTACAGAACCAATCCCATAAAGAACCATACAGAAACATAATGGATCCATACAAATAGAATAGAATTCCATGCTGCATTTTATAATGTCTTTACAAAAACAGTAACCCTAACATTTCAACTAATGTACCAGATATTCACCATTTCTGATATATAAAGGACCAGAATCTTCAATACTTAAAGTAAACCAGTCTACTATTTACAAGGATCAGCAATCCCAATAATTCACTTATTGACTATTTACTCTTCATTATACAATATTTTCTTTTAAAGCAACAGTTCAGTGTAAAAATAAAAACTGGATAAATAGATAGGCTGTACAAAATAAAACGTTTCTAATATAGTTAGCTAGCCAAAAATGTAATGTATAAAGGCTGGAGTGACATAACTGTTCAGTGAGTTTGCAATTGATCCTCAGCATTCAGCTCAGATTCAAAAGCAACAGTTATGGCCCATGTCCCCCCCCCTCAAGTCACTGATTGGTTACAACCTGGTCACCAGGGTAACTGGTTAGTGGAAAACAAGAGAGCTGAAAAGCAGTAAGTAGTGTTCTGGCTATTATGTTAGACATCCACTCACTCCAGCCTTTCTACATTACATTTTTGCCTAACTAACTATTTTTATACTGAACAATTCCTTTAAGAGAGATAAGGGATAGAGAGATAATAATTCAGTTCTGTTATTTTAAACTCCTTTTTCATTGTTAGTATTCAGTGTATAATATAATAGGGGAAGAAATGTCACAGTTGGTTATTCACTTTAGTGAGCCATGTCTTTAGTGGAAAAGATGTTCTGATTTTATTGAATTAACCTTCATATTAGGGAAGGGTATTTGGATACTGGTTTTTTAAAGGCGTTATGATAACTAACATGCAAATGAGACCTTTATATGCAAAGAAAAGCTTTGCTGCAACTTGACCAGGGAAATATGATGAACCATCTAAGATTCCCCTTAAGGTGCAGGGCTGCCCTCAGGGGGCACGGAGCCGGCAGTTACCAGGGGCGGCAAAAAAACGCCTCTGGTAACTTTAAGAGCCGAATTTCCAGTTTTTAAATAGCGATGAGCCCCCTCCTCCTACCTGTATCCGACGATAAAAATTAGAAACGTGGAGCAGGAAGGGGGCATCAGGCATCCCGTGGAATGCCCCTGTTAAGGTGGATATAAAAATTTGAATCTTTCCAAGAAAGACTGTTAGTTTCACTACACTTGAGCTAAATTGTTAGATATACAGGTAGAAACAATAAATTCAACCTGTATCTGATGATTCCAATGTTCCAATGCCTTCAAAGGTGCCCAAGAAAATTTTCCACCTAGGCCAATTGAGGAGTTGACCGATATCCAAGTCTTATGCCAATATCAATCAGCTTGTCTCCCTCCATACACTCACCAAATATAATAGAGGTGCGTGTATGGCCACCTTTAGTCCAATAACACGTTTAGCAGTACTCCTGCTCCACAGATAAGTAACAAAAACCAGAGCATTGGATAACTTCACAACCAAAAGGAAGTGCATGTTAAAATCCAGTGCTGGATTTTTCAGAACCTTACTTCCTGCAACTGGGCATAGCTTCCCAACTCTCCCGATCAAAACATATGATGACATTGTTGGTTTTTGTGATTAAAATGAATCTATAACCTACAGTAACTAAATCAATCTTTAATAATGAATTTCTTTATAACCATTCAAGGATTTTGCTTTTTTCCTAGTGGATAAATAGTACATAAACATGTTTTAGCCTGGCACATTAGAATTGTATTTACACACAAATAAGGGCAACTGACTGGTTGAAGGGGGGATACTAGGAAATGTAGTTCAGCCACAAGAATCCCCTTGCTTGCCGAGTGATGCTTCTTTCATCACCTGTGCAGATCTTATTCATATAACTGAAATGTTGGGGCACAGGGACATGCCATTTCATTAAGTTGGGTAAAGTCTCATGCCATTGGCAAAACTAGATATTACTTGGCCCACAAAATGTCTAGAGGTTGACCTGTTTTGCCAATATTTATTGAAACTGTATATTTATTAGGGCCTTGTGGGGCCCCTATACCTCCTGGAGCTGCAGGGTCTTCTTCCTTTATATTTACGTCTCTGTCTCATGCATTAAACCTCTATTTAAAGGTTATAATTTTCCTTCCAAAACCACTGCCCTTTACCTTGGAAGGGGCATATAGTTTGCCAGCTCTCAGCAGGCTGCCCTCCTGCTCTAATCTCAGAAATTCTTCTAAAATCCCAGGTCCATAAACCCCCAACAGCCCATGCCAGACAGCCATGCTCTTCTTACCTACTGTACAGCAGTCTCTTCTCCAGCCAAGTCCATTGATACACTTATGTTTGCCACAGGACTCTTTTAAAAAAGTGCTCATTCCAGGGGTGGAGCCCAAAACATAAACTTGTGTGGAATAAATGTACCAGCTTTATCCACACTTAGGGCCAAATTTACTAAATTCACGTGAATAGATCGAAGTTCGATCGAATTCGATCTAATAACGATCGTAGGATTAATTCGATTGGTCGAATATGCAAATTTGGCTTATTCGATCATCGAATAGCGAACGATTGAATAGATTCGAATGATCGAATATTCGATCGTTCGATCAGCAAAGGATTTAAAATTTTAAAAATATTCGACTGCATACTTCGCCAGATTGAACCTACCGAATTGTAATAGAAGCCTATGGGAGGGTTCTGAGGCTATGTCCTGATCGAATAGGATTTGTACGATCGAAGTCTTCAATCGTTCGAATCGTAGGAATCATTCGAATGATCGAATAATTCATTTGAATGATCGAACTATCGTTATTTGATCGTTGAATGATCTAAGATCGAATAAAAGGGTAGCCTAAAACTATTCGATTAGCATTTGAAAATCAAATGCTAATTGAATATCGAGGAAAAACAAATATTTTTTGTGTGAATTTAGTAAATCTGCCCCTTAATATTGTAACATTTGTAGTAGTGACTTCATGAACATCATTAGCAGAACTACAGCAGATCCTAGCAAAATTTACATTTGCGGCACTGTACAGCTTTTGCAGGACATGTAGCATCATTTTGAGTGTTTTATGTTGAACCACAGTGAAAACAGGATTTTTAATTTATATTTGCTGCATGGTTTTGCAGTGAATCCCTTTCCTTAGTACTGTATTTTGCTTGTGACTGTGCATTATTAGGCCCCAGTGCTGGATTCACAGTCTGTAAATTCCCAGCAGTTCCCTGACTGAGAGTTTTAGCCACTGCTGTTTCAATTTGGCTAGCAACTGTAATAGCCTTTGCAAGGGTTCTAGGAGCAGTCTCTATCTAATACATGGTAAATTTGTTTTTCCTCTATTCGGATTCCCAAAGTCACAGGTAACAACTAAATCTCTCAAAGCTGCTACAAATTGTTCTGAGGATTCACATTGGTAGAATTTATATCTTTTAGCAACCACAATTACTCTTTGCACTAAAAAAGTTCTTTATAGTAGTAAGTGCAGTTTTATAAGTCTCATCAGGTAATGGAAATGTCCCTCTGCTCCCAGGCAGTGAATAAGTAAAGCACACTTTCTAGTAGCAGAAATCTCCCCTTGGTCAGCAGCAAAAATTTAACTGTCAAACATATGGATCCAAGCAGTAAAATGTATGGTAGGCTCACCAGGGTATGGGAGAAAAGCTGCAGGCTGCTGCAGAGGTAGAAGAGACATCTTGTTGCCAATTTGTTGTGTTTTGATAGCCGAGGATGAGCAGAACAGTGCTTTATTAGCAGGCTCATGCAGCCATTACACAACAGTAATATGTATGCACAGTATAACTGATGTGCACAGTGACATACACAGGCCATATGCACCACACTAAGTAGTCTTCAGGGTGAGTTCCCAACACTTTTCCAGGCCCCAGACAGCCCACAAGTTTGGAAATCAGTGCATTAAAGGAGTTGTTCACTTCCAAACACTTTTTTCAGTTCAGTTGTTTTCAGATTGTGATCCCCTCCCAGAGCTGCTACAGAAGGTGAAAAATGAATTTTTATACTTCAATATTAGAAAACAGTCACAAACAAAAAATAGATTGTAATTGTAAAAAGTCTTTATTGCTGGTGAACAATCTGAAACCAACTGAAAAAAGTGTTCGAAGGTGAACAACCCATTTTAAAAGAGAGATGGCATTGAGAAAACATGTGCCATTTTAGTGAATTCATGGCATCATGGAAACAGGTGAAATAATTACTTCCAATGTCTAGTGTTTTACACTGTGCAGATCATTTTTCTTTGCTGAAATAGTTTTAGACAATGTAATAAAAAAACTTCTTACTGGAAAAACATTGAGAGAAAAAAATGTGGAGCACCATAGCTCTATAAAAAATAATACATGTATGTTGCCATCCTCATGGATTTATGCTAACTTAATTAAAACCAATTACAAGTTACAGTCTTATTATTATTATTATTATTATTATTATTATTAAGGAGAAACAAATTAGACAAAAGTGAAGACTTGTTTATAAAATAGGGCAATATGTGGATCTGTGTGGCCATATTTAAGAGCTTTTTGGATAACAGAGTCTATATTTCCCTCAAATCCTGAACTGAGCTGGGATGTTTTTAAAGCAAGAAAGCAGAATATAACATTTCTGAACAACAATTTGAGACTATTCCTTCTCTCTCATCTCTAATGCAGCCTCCAGTGGCTTTAAAATGCACAACACTAAAAGCAAGACAACTTCAAAGAATTCCAAAATCTTGTTTTCGGCAGCTCTCTAATGAAAGTCAGTCTGAGAATGAAATATAACAGAATATTTTACAGTTGCCCACAGTTCAATCCATTATTGAGTATTATATCCCTACTTAACAGAGAATACATACATAATGCTGAAATACAGAACTATAAGGAGATTCCTGGTGGAAATATCTTTTTCTGCCCTCTATGCCCCCAATCCACACTAAAGCAGAAATTATTATGTTTATAATAATATAATTAAAGAGCTGGTTGGCACTTCAAATCAATCACCTATACATCATATGAAGCACACCAGAGAACATCTATCCAGCTGAATCTCAAAAGGAAGGCCCGTAAAAACAAACTTTCAAGAATAATGTTCTATTATACAATGTGATCACAGCCGATGAGTTACCAATTGGAAAATGAGATGTGGAAATGAATTCTGCTCAATCAGTGGCTTATTGTATTGTGACATTGTAGCAGATAGTTCCTCTCTGAAGTCTTCAGTAGAAGACATGAGATAAGGCAAAAATGTTAGCAGCACCATCACTTAAAATTGCATTATATGTCAATTTGAGCATAATGTGTCAAAAATGTACTGCAATATTGGTGAAAATAAGGCATAGATGATAAAATGTCAAAGTGACTGCTTATCATTATAATGTTAGTTAATTCGCCTGATCCTGGAAAAATAATTGCTTTTGGCAAAAAAAATTGCATTGACTCTCTTGTCATATTGGCCAATTTTCATACTGGCTTAATTACTCCCGGGTAAAACACAAAACTGCTTGCCAGTTTCGAAGTTATACACCAATACTGTTTATTATTATTCAATTGTCACATTCATTGCAACTTTTTGTATTTGTCACTTTACTATATTTGTTGTTTGTATGTGCTAAGACCTTTAAAGGTAAAATTCACTCGCCCATGCGACCACTTCATCACACTCCACATCCCTTGGCCAGGTGCAATTTTTCACTTGGCCAGCTGAACGCTGGTGAATTTTTGCATTACTTAGGCTGGGCGACATTTCATGGTGAATTTTCACTAGCATTCATTTCTGCCTAGCGAAACTTCATTATGTGCTTAGGTTAATTTGAGTAGGGTGGGTATTAGTGATGGGCGAATCTCCCGCGTTTCGCTTCGCCGAAAAATTCGCGAAACGAGTTGTGTCGTTTTCGGCGCGTCGCGCGACTCGTTTTTTAGGCGAATTTTTTCGGCTGCAAATTTTTTATGCTGTTTTGCGAATTTATTCGCCAGCGGCGAATCGCGGGAATTCGCCGCGAATTCGCCTCTGGCGAATAAATTCGCCCATCACTAGTGGGTACCTAAAAGTTGTATGACATCTTTATTAGTAATGTTGGTGCAAATGCTTGAAGTGGCCACTTCTTCAAACACATGTCCAATAAGCCATAATAAAGAGAAAATAGATATTTTAATGCCCTAGACATAAGCCCAACCTTAAACAAATGTGGAATGCCCCTCAAATTAGGTTTAAAATTGTTCATACATAAATATTTCATAGTTTGGACTTTTGAAGGCAATCGGGCTTTAAAAAAAGAAAAGTCATCTGACAATAATGTGTGAACAAAAGCTAGTGACAATCTCATTCGCTAGCAAATTGTCCTCTACGTCTGTTAGTAAATTGGCAATGTTCCTGTGGATGAGATTTCTGGCAAATTGTTGCTAGCAACAGCCACTTCACCCTTAAGTGAATTTGCCCATATGGATTTGAATCATTGTATACATTTTTAAAAACTACACATATTAATTTCTGGAAGTTCAGATAGTCAACCTGAATGACCGGGTGAGCAGGAAATTCTGCTGTGGCTCCTCTTCACTTCCACATCTGTTGAAACACCATCCACTGGCAGATTAGATCTTCAAACGTGCACAGTCGACGAATCAATTGATAACTTTATCAATATATACTGCCCAACCTACGACTATATGTAGCCCAGGAAAACTTGACTTTCACCGAATCAGAGTTGTTCAGCAACAATTTTTGATTTTAAATACACAGGGGCTCATTTATGAACTTTGCGTAAGGCAAATTGGTTCGCAAAGTGTATATATTTGCCCTGTGCCTGGTTATATTTATAAAGATGAATAAGAGTGTGCAAACAGATTTGCAAATTTGTTTTTCACATTGCAAATGTCTGTAAGAGTTTTTTAAGTATGGAAAAAATCGCAAATTACGAATATTTATGCAAACACTCTGCATTTGAATTATGCCACAACTTTGGTGATGGAGAAAACAGTTTAGCAAATTGCGAATTTAAGTTACTGTCAAAGCTATTTTCACACAAAACCTCGCAAAGTGCCCGTACTCACGCAAATACCGTCTCATTTGCAAGTCATTTGCGAAAATGTATTCACAATTCACAAAAAACGGAAAGACAGGCACAGCAGTGCAATATTTTAGCGTTCAGGAAAAATCATGGGCAAAACAACCATTTGCGAACAATTGTGAGCTGCGTGGACTTTATAAATGACCCCTTGGGGTTAAGAAATAAGGATATATAGAATAAAAACATTTTAGCAGTATAAAACCTTTCTGACACCATCATATGAAATGTTTGTTACTTTTACAAAAAAAAATCCTAATCTTTCCCATGCAACCATTTAAAGTATTCTATTTAACTTATTAGAGGTGACATTTTAGCTCCGACGGGTTTATGATTCTGTGCATCATGCTCTCCATATGCTTATCTTTCACTTGCAGGCAAAGTATGGAAAGTATGATAATGGCAATTTAACTTTTAATATAGCTAATCTTCACCATAAAGATAAGATGTCACAGAGACACATTGTTTTGCTATGCTTTACTGCAGTAAGTAAATGAGAGTTCCATGGCAACTGTTTGAACCGTCTACTTCACTTTTTATATTTATTATTGGTTTTCTGCAAACTATTTAGTTGTGTTTTCAAAAAGTAGATTTAAGCAGTATACATTCTAATATATATATAGTTCTGTTACAGTCAAAGATGCAGCAAGGACATTGAAGCTGCAGTTCACCTCAAAAGTTACTTTTAATATAATCTAGACAGGATACAATTTTTCATTTCTTAATTGGCTATGGTACTTATTTTGGTCTGCAAAACTGCCAGGCTTGGAATTTCAGCTGCTATGTTTTTCTAGGGTCTATAGGGGATCTAACTCCCACTGAGCACTTTTGTTTTCATTTTCTATTTTTAGTGGTTTCTGAAATATTTACAGTTTAGAGTTTGAATACCAGGCTTTTGGCTCAAATGAGAATCAGCAACCTTATAATTAATTATTTCAAGGATGTGCATAGACAGTGTACAGTAAAAAGAATATTGCAGCAGCTCCTCTTTGTTGCAAAAGTGAAAGTTGTGTTTATTCGGTCAAAAAAAACAGGCAGCGTTTTCAACTAAATCTCACTAAATCTTGCCCTGAACAGGCAGTTTGGGTCATGACACTATTGGCCTTTAAAGTGCGCTGTTAAGCAGAGTAAAGACACAATATAATACGGTCTAAAACTGCTGATAACTCAGAAACCATTAAAAAAAAGAAAATGAATGTAAACCATAAAAGTGCTGAGAGAGGTACTCCCCTTATATTACAGTAGAAACATTAGGTGGCAGTTTGGAACAGGCCATTTAAAAAATATAAGATGTTTCTTGGGTCAATGGCATGGACAAAATGTTGCATGGTAGATATTGGTAAAATAGGAACACAAAATCATACAACATAAAAAATGAAAATTTGCTTACAACCAGTCTATCTATAACAAATTAAAAGTGAACCAAAAGGTTGATATCCCCTTTTCACAGGGAGATTTTTATGGGCAGATTTACTAAGGGGCACATTTACTAAAGGTTGAAGTGAATATTCGAATAAAATTTGAATTTAAAAAAAAATTTAATTTCGAAGTAATTTTGGGCTACTTCGACTACTAAATAGGCCAAAATTCGATTCAAATAGAAGTACTGGCCCTTTAATATCCTTCGAATTCGACACTTCTCCACCTTAAAGGGGAATTCAACCCTGCCGGTACTACAACCTGTCCTGACCTAGGAATATGAAGGATTCTGCACAAAATCATTCGAATCATTCGATTCAAACGATGCGATCGAACATTTTTTATTCAATCATAAACTGACATATTCGATCGAAATAGGTCCATTTTCGATCTTAAAAAAAGCCTTTAAAAAAAACTTGGTCAAATTTCGAAATTTTTTCACTTCGAAATCCGACCATTAGCAAATCGGCCCCTAATGGTCGAATTTTGAATTTAAAAATTTAAAAAAAATTGAAATTCAACAATCTAATTTCTTTCAAGGGTATATTCAATCGAAAATGGATCGAATAGGTCTGTTTTCGATAAAAATCGTTCGAATTGTTCGATTGCATTGTTCGATACAAACGATTTTGGCCAAAATCCAAAAATTTTCAAGAACTCTTCTTAAAGGTTCCAGGAGGTCCCCATAGACTAAAATAGCAATTCAGCAAGTTTAAGGTGGCGAAGTGTCAAATTCAAATTTTGTTTTAAAGAGACAGTACTTCGAAATTCGAATAATTCGAATAATATTCCCTGAAACAAAACATGACAAAAAGGGTTTTCCTCATACTATGATGCCTAATACACTTTCTACAGTTATCTATTGAGTAAAGTTTTTTGTGGGGTGACCTGGCGGGAGGAGCTTGGGTATAAAGCAATTTGGTGTACTCCTGTCATTTGATCTGGTATGAATTTTATATAATATAAAACTTTATTTGTAATGCTTGTATCCGGTAAATGTATTTATGTACTGTATGAAACTGGTTATTTAACTTTGCAACATAGTGGATGCAAATGAAAACTGCTGTAAAGCTGGCTTCATGCTCCTAGTTCCTTCTTCCTGGTCAACATACTTGCATCTGTAATTACATTTTGGTCCCCAATTTTAGAGAGTTAAAGGAACAGTAACATCAAAAAAAAATTATGTTTTAAAGGAATTAAATTAAAATGTATTGTTACCCCCCCCCAAAGGTAAAACTAGTTTATATAAGCAAGCTGCTGTGTAGCCATGGGAGCAGCCATTCAAGCATAGGATACACAGTAGATTACAGGTAAGTTCTGAAGAATCTCATTGTATACTACAGAGCTTATCTGTTATCTGCAGTGTATCTTGTGCCATTTCTCATTTTTCAGCTTTGAATGGCTGCCCCCATGGCTACACAGCAGCTTGTTTATATAAACTATAATAGAGAAAACATACAAATTTTACCACTGCATGGCAACAGGACATTGTTTTTTCATTACTTTAAAGTAAGCCTTATCAGAAAGGTCCACCTAAATATAACAGTAAACCCTCAAAGTAGTGCTCTGTCAATAGGGTTGCCACCCAGCCGGTATTTTACCGGCATAGCCGGTAAAACACCAGCCAAGGCCGGGGGCCGATATTACAAATTTACCGGCAATGTAGCTGCCGGTAAATTTATAATACCACTTTAAAAAGGCCCTTACCCTGCCATAATTCCAGTTAATACTTACCTTTTTTGCCGTCTTCAGCTGATCGCTCGATGTGGCTCCGCCCCTATGATGTCACGACCCACCCTTTTTTACTTCGTGCCCCGCCCCTTTGTGACCCCGCCCCCGGTAAAAAATTTTACAAAAGGTGGCAACCCTATCTGTCAAAAGAAACACCACATTTTTTTCTTTCTATTGTGTAAACATGGGCTTCTGTATCAGACTTCCTGGTTTCAGCATAAACCTCCTTGCCCCATACATGAGCCTGCTCAGTTTGCTTCTCTTCCCCACGCTCCCTTCTCTGCTGTAATCTGAGCCCAGAGCAATGACTGAGCAGGGAGAGACTCAGACAGGAAGTGATGTCACACCAAGCTAATACTGCTGCTGCTATCCTAAAGAAACAGAGAGCTTCTAGAGCATTTTACTCAGGTATGGAAAAACATTCTACAAAATAAATATAGCAGTCAATCTATTGGCAATAAAATACCTCCATAGCTCTTCTTCAAAACACTTTTATGTTTTTGTGTTCCTTTAAGAGGAGCTATGGGACAGTTTTGTAGGGTTCAACTTCTACCTTTAAACAATAAATATATATCTGTATCAGCTGAAAAAGAACCTGAAATATTATGTAAAACTGACATTTTCACTTGCTTACTCTTGTAATAAACACTTTTCTGAATAAAAGAGGTATCATGTGTCTGGTGGAGGTAAGACACACATTTTTACTGATGGAAAACTTGCAATATAATCAAATTAGTAGAACTAAATGTAGATAAACAATCTTCCAACTGTCCCAGACTTTTAAATACTAACATACTGAGTTAGTTGGAATCAGTGTATTTTCCATTTGCTTATTTTATAGCTGATATTACTGTCATCTTGCAGAATATCTTTATGGCCACTTGCTAGGAATCTAAGGAAATAAGTATGTATATATATTTGTTTTTGAAGATCATCTATGGGAAAGCACAATTTATATTACATTTTCTCTGTCACTCAATATTATAGTGCTTATCATGAACACTAATAAAGCCAATTGCTAATATTGCTAAGATGAATTTGTCGAATAAAAACTAAAAAAACCACTTCTGGGAAGATTTGCATTATAAATGCTTAGCCTTCAAAAGGGGAAATCATTAACGTTAATACTAAGTGCTGTAAGTAGGTGCAATTAAATGAACATTTAACTTTTTTTAAACCACTCGTGTATAACAGAATATTAAATTGCATTAGCAAAAAGCAGAGGGTTTTCTTGTGTATTTGATAATATTGAATCCAGCCTTTTGGCCTGTTATTTGTAATTCTAACAGCTACCTAAAGTTTTCAATACTGTATTAAATAATAGCAACTTATTTTGCTCTAGGTTTAGTAATCCTTTACAACCAGCACTAGCTATTAGACCTCTAATTACTATTTGCTGAATAGCTGATATAGAAGATTGTCTCAACCTGTTCTTCCATAAATCACCATCATATTTCTAAAAAGTAGCCTTCAGAAAAATTCATAACTATGGGGCACATTTACTACGCCACTCTACCAGGACTGGACTGAGAATTAAAAAGGCCCTGGCATTTCAGGTACACAAGAGGACCATCAGCCCACATAGAGGCCCAAACAGTCCCCACCAGCCCACTAAACACTGACTTTCTATGGGACCTTATAGCAGCCCCTCTGGCATTTGCCCTAACCCACAAATGGCCAGTCCGGGCCTGCACTCTACAATTCAGACTGCTTGCTCTGAGGTCAAGAGTTCTAATGAGCAGCATTTTGTATGTTACTTAAGGACAATTCAACCCTGTAAGAAAAACCCCGTACTCCCCACCCCACGTAGGCCCCCTCCCCTCTCCCCCCAGCTTAACTGCCCCCGTTGAAATACCCCTTACTTTATACTTAACTCTTGGCGCAGATTCACGCAGCAGAGTTCCACGCAGCCAGCTTACCAAAGTGGTTGAAGATGGCTGTATGGAGCACCGCTGCCTGAATCTGAGGGAAGTATAAAGTATGGGGCATTTCCCTGGGGGGGCAGTTAGGCTGGGGGAAGGGGGTCTACATGGGGTGGGGGGAATGGGTTTTTTTTACAGGGTTTCTGGCTTTCCTAGTAGCCATGCTCTAAAATGCACATTTAGCAACAACAAAGTTGAAATTATTAACAAAGAAATGCATTTGTATGAATATACCTGTTGCCTTCTATCCCTAAAGAAATGGAGCTTGCAATCTTATTAGCCACTTCACACCACTTCGCCACACACAAATTCACTTTCACTATGGTAATTCACTACTGCAAAGTTCCATCTTGGCAGCTGAGAATTTCAGAGTTTTTTGGCTTCGAAATTCGACCATTAGTAAATCTGCCCCATAGGGGCTGATTTACTAATGGTCGAAGTGAATATTCGAATAAAATTCAAATGAGAAAAATTGAATTTCGAAGTAATTTGGCCCAAAATTCAATTTGAATTGAAAAAATTAGAATATTCAACAAGTTGAATTTTCGAAGTACTGGCCCTTTAAAATCCTTCGACTTCGACACTTTGCCACCTTATAACTGCCGAATTGCCATTTTAGCCTATGGGGGACCTCACAGAACCTGTCTTGAATATTTTTCTAAGTTCCAAGAATTCAAACGATGTTGCACAAAATTGTTCGAATCGTTCGATTCGAATGATGCAATCAAACGATTTTTATTCGATCAAAAATGGACATATTCAATAGAAATAGGTCCATTTTCGATCGAAAAAGCCCTTTAAAAAAACTTTAAGGGTCACATTTCAAAGTTTTTTCGCTTCGAAAATTTGGCCCTTTGTAAATCTGCCCCATGCACTTGGATTGGATCGGAAGTCTAGCGAATTTTTGCTAGTGATCGCCATTTCGCCCTTCAGTAAATCTGACCCATTTTGTGTAAATGTGACCTGCTGCAGCATTTACCTATTGCTAATTAAGCTCAGTGCATGTATCCTGCACACACCCAGTGCTAAGGTATTGCTCACACTATACTGAATGTAAACACATAGAGGCACATTTGTTAAGGGTCAAATTGAATATTAGAATAAAATTAGAATTTAAAACAGTCGGATTTTGAAGTAAAATATTTGAAAATTCAAGTACTGGCCCTTTAAAAATGCTTCGACTTCAACTATTGCCAGCTTAAAGCTGCCGAATCGCCATTTTAGCCTATGGGGGACCTCCTAGAGAAATCAAAGGATTTTTGTGAAACGATTCAAACTATTTTTCATTCGATCGAATATGGTAGTTTTTGACCAAAAATGAAAAATGCCAAAAAATGAAAAATGCCCATATTCAATATAAAATGACCCCCCCCCCAAAAAAATATTCTATGGTTGAATTTGATGTTTGCTCACTTCGAAAAAAACATCCTAAGGTTCAAATTTCGAAGATAAAAAACTTCGAAATTCGACCATCTAATTTTTTTAAAGGGCATTTTCAATTGAAAATGGACAAAATAGGTCCGATTTCGATCAAACAAAAATTGTTCGAATCATTCAAATGAAAAAATCTCAGTGAAGGTTCCAGGAGGTCCCCCATAGGCTAAAATAGCAATTCGGCAGCTTTAAGGTGGCGAAGTAGTGAATTCGAAGTTCTTTAATGAAACAGTACTTCAAAATTCAAATATTTAAATTTTTCCAATTCAAATTGAATTTTGGCCTATTCGAAAGTCGAAGTAGCCTAAAATGACTTTGAAATTCAAATTTTCACTTCAACCCTTCGTAAATCGGCCCCTACATAAGTAAATCGGTCCCTACATAAGTAACATTTTTGTTGGCTTTTTTTAATGCTGCGTAAAATATGGAGAGCATAGTTTATTATTTTGTCTGCAGAGGGGAAAAGGGGGGACTGAAAAAGAGGTTTGCTGGCCAGCAATAGAGAAAGGGAAAAATGTTTATACCTTACATACAGGCAGACAAAATAAATCACTGTACATACAGTATACTAACATTCCCTAATGTAATATTATTTTATATGAAAGAGAAATGAATAACAACAAACATCTTAAAAATATGACAAGTCCTTTAATAGTGAAATGTAGTACCGATAAATGTGCATGTAAATTATGCATGCATGCGCTTACTTCTTTGCTCATTTTAAGCAAATTAGTAGAAAAATACAGTTATTTTATGGCAACAGATTTCATGCTGACTCTGTACTCAGTTAGGCAAGAGTTTTCCTTTTAAAGAATTAACTGAACCTCAAACTTACACAAGAGTTCTTTGCACAGGGAGATTTTAAATCTGTCCAATTCCAATGCATAATGTCGTCATTCCATATACACAGAGATCCTTTGAAGCTGTAGCTTAGAGGCACATTGAAATGAAATGTATTGGCATCAAAACACTACCGCAAAATAAATCAAATACATGATTTTCCAAGTTTTCTTAATGAAATTGCTTTTTAACAAGACACGGAGGGCCTCATTTACTAAGTGGGAATATGGCAATGAAAATTTGTAGTAAAAAATTCAAACTTTTAGGCAATAGTCCAAATTCGATAAGAATCAACTTCAACCATTTGAAAACCTGCTGAATTGCTGGACTTTGAAAAACCAAAGTTTTTTTGATAAAAACTTTGAATCGAACAAACACAGCCTATTCACCCAAAACCTTTGATTTTTTTAATAGAATTCGTTTGGTCTTTATTTTATTCTAAAACTGATGTAATGGGAGTAAAATATAACGGCCAATACTTCTAAGTTCGACCCATGATAAATCTGCCCCTATGTGTATTGCATCTAAATAGTGATGGGCGAAACTGCCGCGTTTCGCTTCGCCGAAAAATTCACGAATTTCCAGAGAAATTCGCGAATTTTTCGCCGATTCGTGAAACGAGTCGCGCGTCGCGTCGTTTCCGACGCGCGTCGTGTTGTTTTTGTCGCGTCGCGCGACTCGTTTTTGGTGGTGAATTTTTGGCGGTGAATTTTTCTGGTCGTTTCGCGAATTTATTAGCCGGCAGCGAATCACGGGAATTCGCCGCAAATTCGCCCCTGGCGAATAAATTCGCCCATCACTACATTTAAATAAAAAAACAAAAGTTTGTGCTTTTTTACCCATTGTTGCACCTGCATTATAAAATGGTTAGTTTGTAAAAAGAACAACAGGTACTGTAAAGGACCTTTTACCCAAAATGCTCAGAACCTGGGGTTTTTCTGGATAACTGATCTTTCTGTAATTTGGATGTACATACCTGGGGAAGCACATTTATCAAGGTTCAAATTTCTATTTTTTTTTTTAATTATTAATAATATCAAATTATTCCAACCCAGACTAATTCAAACGACCCAAATATTCAATAAAACTTGAGTTTTTTCTCCAAAAAAGTTTGAATTCTTGAAGGCCCAGAGTATGATAAATCTCAAAAATCAAATTTGAATTTATTTAAAAAAAAAAAAAAACTCGAATCAAGTTTGGATAACTCCCTAGTCGATTTTGAGAGTTTTGACCATAAAATAAATGTGAAAATTCCAATTCTAATTTTCAATTCAACCCTAATAAAAATACCCCTAAGTCTACAAAAAAATCATGTAAACATTAAATAAACCCAAAAGGATTAATTATTTCTTAGTTTGGATCAAGTATAAGCTACTGTTTTATTATTACAGAGAAAAAGGAAATCATTTATTTGGATAAAATGGAGTTTATGGGAGATGGCCATTCCATTATTCCCAACATTCTGGATGGTGGGTTTCCAGATAATGGATCCCATACCAGTACAGGTATGGGATCCATTATCCAGAAACCCTTTATAAAGAAAGTTCCGTATTATATAAAGGCCGTCTCCCATAGACTCCATTATAATGAAATAATCCAAATGTTTAAAAATGATTTCCTTTTTCTCTGTAATAATAAAACAGTAGCTTATACTTGATCCAAATTAAGATATAACTAATCCTTATTGGAGGTTATTTAATGTTCACATGATTTTCTAGTACACTTGCGGTATGAAGATCCAAATTACAGAAATATCCATTATCCAGAAACCCCAGGTCCCATGCATTCTGGATAACGGGTGCCAGGTGTATTAAGCCAATTTACTGACAAGTAACAAATGTAAACATTCCTTAGAACGACAATGCTTGAGAAAAAGCATATTCCTGATTTAATATTTTGAATACATCCTTTTTGATATTATACTTCATCTGTCCTCTCATTTATGCCATTTTCTTTTCATCACTGGCCATAATCAACAATTTCTTTATAAACATATTTTATGCTCCAAGTAGAAATGGTTTTCATTTTCTGGACGCAAACATCTCATTGAAAATATTCAGCGATACACATATTTGTGCATAATTTATGTAGTTTAATTATAATGCAATCATCTAATTATAACACGGAAACATTGCTTTGCATAACAATGCATGATAATTGAAGTTTGCCTATGCTGATGGCTGTTATACCTGGGTAAAAATGCAGAAGGAAACGATTGAGTGCACTTTATTCAAAGAATAAGTAGAAGGCCTTATCCGCATAATACCAAGGACATCCGGCTTGTATCCCAAGTTAGGTATTGCAGAACTTCTTTAAGTCAAAAACAAAAATCCCAGTCATTTCTCACTTCAATCAGATAAAAATGTATATTACTGGTATGGGATCTGTTCTGTATTTGTTAAAATGTTAGTGGTGCTCTGGGGTCTGATCAATCTTTATATTTGCTTTTGGTAAGTATTATACAAATACCTGGACATGTTGTGAAACAAATGGGATACATGAGCTTTAATAACAAGAAGACCATCTCATCTAGCTGCTCCTGAATCACAAAACAATTATTTGGAAGTTAAAAAATTTCTAAATATGACCAAGCAGGTCCATTTTCGATTGAATTGAAATCATTCAAATGCATTTGATTCGAACGATTCAACCAATTTTCTGCAAAATCCTTCGAATTCCTAGGACTTAGAAAAAACTTCAGGACAGGTTCTAGGAGGTCCCCCATGGGCTAAAATGGCAATTTTGCAGTTTTAAGGTGGAAAAGTCTAGAATTCGAAGGATCTGAAAGAGACAGTACTTCGAAAATCAAATTTTCACATTTTTTTTGTTTGAATATTTACTTCGACCCTTAGTAAATGTGCCCCTAACAAATGTATCATATTACGGGCTTAAGTTTTGAATAGCATTGAATCATTTCAATACAAAATCATTGCAGTGTAAAATCCTTTTTTTTATCTGTTTCTCTCTTATCTTTTATCTGTTCTACCAGCAGCAACGATCAAACTGCCTGCTACCTGCTTTCTGTTTTCATGAAAGGTTATTTTGAGAAAAAAATCTGTGTCTATGCATGTTTTTATGGTCCAGTTTATGGGGATTGAGATCCCTGTCAAAGTGGAAGGAATCAATGGTAGTGGGCATTCAGATTACAACGATACATAAACGATTTTTGTGGGTGTAATATATAAATCAAAATGATTTACATATAAAGTTCTGTAAACCATAAAAACAAAAATTGTAAAATGTACTTAAAGTGAAACTATTCGCCTAAACATTACGGGGCAAATTTATCATTATTCACGAATTTGAGAGCTTTTAGCCATCGAATTTGGCAGAAATTCGACTGTCAAATGAAAATCAAATAGTTTTAGGCTATTTTTCGAATGCTATTCGATTTCTTGGAAAATTGGTACGATCGTACAGCATTTCTCAATTTTTTTGTGAAATTGTTCAATTTCACGAAAAAATCGTGAAATTTTGTTCGATCGTTCGAAAAAATCATACAATTCAAACGATCGAGGCGTTTGATCGTACGAATGCTATTTGACCAGGTAATAGAAAAAAAAACCTATGGGGGGATTCCCATAGGCTTCTATTGCAATTCGGTAGGTTCAATCTGGCAAAGTAGGCAGTCGAATAAAATTTTAAAGTTGAAGAACTTTGATCATCGAATGATCGAATATTTGATAATTTGATCTATTCAATCTATTCAATACGATCGAATTTTGCATATTCGATTATCAAAGTGGCCAAATTTGCATATTCGATAAAATCCTATAATCGGAAATTCGATCGAACTTCAAATTATTCACATGAATTTAGTAAATGGGCCCCTACATGTCTCACTCAAAATCTAAAACAATGTTCTAGTAGTATGTGCTACTGGATAAGCAATTTTAAGGGAAAACTAAACCTAAAAATAAATATGGCTAGAAATGCTATATTTTATTGAACTTATTGAAGCAACCCAAAGGTTCAGAATATTTATAGTAATGATCCAGGCCTTCAGAGTTGTCAAAGGAGTTTCTCATCTTGGATTATACTAAGAATATCTGCAAAAGGAACATGCTCTGAGCAGCTGTTGAGAAGCCAAATTTAGGGGGCGTAGTGGTTGCCTTGGGCTAGTTCAGAAGCCCAAAACATAATGTACAACATTTCTAGCTACTTCTTTAGTTAAGCTTTAGTTCTCCTTTAAATTCTAAAGTCCATCCCCTCTGGCTTATATGAGACACTGTGCTAAAGGACAAATGAACTTCACGGATTTATAGGCGTGATTAAATACAAGGACGGTAACTGAAGATACTTTACTTTGTATAAATACCATGTTAATATACAATTAAAGCAAGCTTCACAGCTGTACAATTTTCATTTGTTAAGAACCACCCAAACTACCCTAAGAACACATCCTAGAAAGAGTAGTACTTACCAACATTCCCCATGAGTATGTGAAGTCCAGTTTGTTTATCTGTGCCTTGCTTTGCTGTGTCTTCACTCATCGCCATTAGATCTTGATCATATTCAGTAGTTATTATGACTTCAAGCTCATGAGACACTTGCACTGCAGTTCGACCCTGGCGCAGTAAATGCTTCAAAACAAAAGAAAACAAGTAGAAATGCGTATATGTTTTTATAAACCATACATCCTACGTAATAGCAATGTGTTATGCTGTTACTGAATTTTTGCTTACTTTTTTTCTTGTCTCTTTTGAATTAAGGGAAATGCTCACATATTAGGTAATCACCACAGGAGATTTTGTAAGATGGTGCCAGATCAACAGCTTGCGTCCTACAAGTCAGATTTAGTAGCATGGGTCAAAACATAAATGGAAAAAAATCTGATGGAAAATGTTCCATCCAAAGTGACACAACTGTAAGATTCAAATGCAGAAAACTGCGTCTTCATCCTACAAGATAAACTTTTTATCCATTGAAATGCATTGAACTGGTAGATCTCTATCTACCTTTTGGACACCACTGCTGTAGGGGGATCAAATTTTGTAGGATCCTACCAATCTCATGGCATTGCATGGCAAGATCAGATAAACTACCAGGATTTAAAGCAGCTACCCTAGACTAAAAACAGATGCACCTGGGATTTGCCACTTATAACAGGTACAAAAAGGTACCAGGCAAGGGCATCACAAATGATAAACACAACCATCTTACTATGATCTCCTTGGCACAACTGGTTTACAAAGAGAGACCTTGTAAAATAAATTAACCTTTAAAATGCTTTTGGGTGCTCCATGTATAGTTGCCAGGTTACACAAGGAAGGTTCTGTAAAACTTTTATCTCAAAGCAACGTCTGGTAATAGAGTCAGTAGAAATTTATGACCAAGCTTTGCAACTTAGTGTCCTATTTATAATTTAAAGGAAGAAAATAATGGAAATGCAGAAAACTAAATAAAATATTAAGAATTCATTAAGAAGAATGCTCAACAGTCATATATCTTGTCATATAGCAGATTCATAAATAAAACATTCTTGATTTGTAATTTCTCAAATGGAATAAACTAAAGAAAAATGGTAACATTTTTAATTTATGATTTCATGTAAAGTGGCATAAAGTTAACTCTAGTTTCATATCTATGCACACATGCCAGGTTAGCAAATGAAGCTTATTGATGTACCGTCTTCATCCAAGCCTAAGTGAATGAGTGTATGAAGATTATGAAATCGTACAAGGACTTGGAAAGTCAAAACCATTGTGGTGGGCAATTTTCATCTACTGAAATAAGAATCATTCTAAATATAATCAATTAAAGATTCTGAACTTTCTCAGACAATCAAGTTACTATTCGCTATCTACCACATAGCATCTGTTTCTCTTCATTTGCCGGAGTCTGGTGCGAGACTCTGATTGACAGACCTAATATAGTGTTGGGGTTGGTTCCTTTTGCCTAGAAGTTATATTAGAGCTCACTCTTTAAAATCACCAGAAACCTTGTCTCTCTACATGCAGGAGCTGTTAAATTTAGTTTAACAGTTATTTGAGTGAGCTCTAATACATCTGCTATGAAAGACAAGTTAAACTTGTCAATCAAAATCAGACTCCGGACTTTTCTGCACAATGTGATTTATATTACAGGTATAGGACCTGTTATCCATAATGCTCAGGATCAGGGGTTTTCTAGATAATGGATCTTTCTGTAATTCTGATCTTTATACCTTAAGTCTACTACAAAATCATTTCAACATTAAATAAACCCAGTGGGCTGGCTTTTCCTCCAATGAGGATTAATTATATTTTAGTTGGGATTAAGTACATTAAAGGGGTGGTTCACCTTCAAGTTAACTTTTAGTATATGCTAGAAGGGCCAATTCTAAGAAACTTTTCAATTGGTCTTCATTATTTATTTTTCATAGTTTTTTAATGATTTGCAAGTTTCTTCTGTTTCTTTGCAGCTTGCAAATGGGGGTCACTGACACCATCTAAAAACGAATGCTCTGTAATGCTACAAATGTATTGTTATTGCCACTTTTTATTACTTATCATTCTGTTCAGTCCATCTCCTATTCACATTCCAGTCTTTTATTCAAATCAATGCAGGGTTGCTAAGGTAATTTGAACCCTAGAAACCAAATTGCTGACACTGCAAACTAGAGAGCTGCTGAATAAAAAGCTAAATAACTCAAAAACCACAAACAATAAAAAATGAAAACCAATTGCAAATTGTCTCACAATATCACTCTCTACATTATACTAAAATCTAACGCAAAGGTGAACAACCCCTTTAAGTACCCCACTAAGAAAATTACAATTGAAAGCAATAATTAAAATAAGACTGAACATGCACATTATATACATGACTAAAATGCTTCAATGTAAATATCCTGGAAAGTTCTCCTGATAAAAATCTTCAAATGTTCCAAACAAAGCAATGCATAAATCCAGTGAACTGTAGAAGTCTTTATTTGATTTTATATTATTAGATTTATTCTTTGATCTCCCAGCCAGCCCCTGTTCTCTGTGTAAGAATAATCATGGTGATTTGACCGGAGTAAAACTCTAAAAGCAAATGACGATAAAGGATGCTGTATTTAATAGGAACCTGCTGCTAAGACTTCAAGCTAACAACTGAGGAAAATGGCACAACTTTTGATATGCAAAACCGGCTCTGAGATACTTAGAGCAATTATCAAACTCTTTAAAACAGTAGACAGATGGGATTAGCTGCTGCTGCGTAAGTAGTGAAGGAAATTTTGCAAGGAATTACAGATAATTCTTCTGCCAGCATCAGGTACTTATCTGGAATCTCTGTAAGTAGCTAGAATTGGACACAAGCTGGATGAGCAACACCAGTATATCCATGTTTTCACCTTGAGACCCCCCCCCAAAATTCTGCAAATGTTTTTGTTAAGGGCGCTATATCATTATATACTTAGTCATATTTGTATTTTACCTTTAACAGCCTAGCTCCTGTATCTATCCAGTGTTTACATCTTTGTTTCATTCTTTAAAACAATATCCTACTCAATGGCTGTCACGAACGGCAGCCAATACCAGAACAGTTGCTAAGCACCTTGGTCTCAGCTCGGCTTCCCCAGTTAAGTGACCGCCTTTGGCCTCGGGAGGAGCCCTCAGCTTACTCAGATGCCACCTGGATTTATCAAGAGGTGCAAAGCTAAGAGTTCTGGCTAGCACAGGGGCACGATCGTCTCAACAAATACTGGGTTGAAGAATACCGCCAAGTGGAACAGGCGGGCCGGACCAGCACAAGCGGAATAGAATAGTCAGACAGGCCGGAATCAGGATTAGCGAATGAGGAATAGTCAGGAGACAGGCAAGTGGTCAGGATTAGTGATGGGCGAAACGGGCGCGTTTTGCTTCGCCGAAAAATTCGCGAATTTCCAGAGAAATTCGCGAATTTTTCGCCGATTCGTGAAACGAGTCGCGCGTCGTTTTTGATGCGCGTCGCGGCATTTTCGGCGCGCATCGTGTCGTTTTCGGCGCGTCGCGGCAAAAACGACGCGCGACTCGTTTTTGCGCGGAAAATTTTTTTGGCCGAAATTTTTGGGCAGTTTCGCAAATTTATTCGCCGGCGGCGAATCGCGGGAATTCGCCGCGAATTCGCCCCATGCGAATAAATTCGCCCATCACTAGTCAGGATAGAGATATCAAAATAGTCAGGGGACAGGCAAGAGGTCAGGATTGGAGATATCAGAATAGTCAGGCAAAGCAAGGGTCAAAAACCAGGAGAACACACAGGAATCAGTAATAATAGAGAGAGAGAACGGCGCAGGAAGAAGGAGGATGCACGCAGCGAGCGTCCCCGCCAGAGGCACGGCGAGTGCTCCCGCGTGCTCGAGGGGCAGTCGCTAGACCACCAGGGAAACCATAAGCCCTTACAATGGCATACTGCAACGTTCACAGTGGGAAGCCGCTGTAACTGTGGTTAGCCACATACTGGGATGTCGGAATGGTGGAAGCCCAGGAGGATAGCCATAAGCAATGGAAGCTGACATAGTGAATAGCAGGTTTAATGGCAACAGATAAAAACACAGGAACAGGCAAAAATCAAGATCAAAGTCAAGCCAAGGTTGGGCAAGGAATACTTTGCAGAAAGTAAAGGAAAGGGAATACTACGTTGTTCCAAAAAATAGTAGTCTCTGCAGTGCCTTCTTTACAAATTCAAAGATTCCCTTTATGAGTCATAAATAGACCCAACATCATAGTATGAGAAACATTTCCATGGCATGATGCTTGTGTCACCATGCTTCACTTCACAGTGCAATGTGGCTTGAATTCAGTGTTTGGGGGTCATGAGACAAACTGCCAGAGGCTCCTAGACCCAAAAAGATCAATCTTCATGTCATCACTCCAGAAAATGTTGCACCATTTCTCTTTAGGCCAGTAAATGTGTTCTTTGGCAAATTGTAACCTCTTCAGAAAGTCTTTTTGTTATAACAGTGGGACTTTGTGGGGGCTTCTTGCCCATAGCTTGGCTTCACATAGATGTGTTCTAATTGTAACCGTACTCACAGTAACTTTAGACCTTCTTTGCTCTTCCTGGAGCTGATCAATGTCTGAATCTTTGCCATTTCCAAATGGTAGTTTTTCACTTTCTTCCACCACCTTCAGGTTTTGGTTGCTATATTAAAGCATTTGAGATCATTTTAGCTGAGCAGCTTATTATTTTCTGCACTATTATGTTAAGAAGGTCTCAATATGTAACCGAAATTTTGATTTTACACAATAAAAAGATTTTTTATTTTTTAGGCAAGTCTTGTGAGTGCTGAGTTATCACTGTGTGTAGATATATATATATATATATATACTGTATAGTGATGGGCGAATTTCATGGCGATTCCTGCAATTCAAAAAAACTGCGACGCTCGCCAAAGATGGCGCTACGCGTGTCAAAAATGTGACGCAACTCGTTTCGCAAATTTTTTGCCAATTCGCAACATTCGCTGGAAATTTGCGAATTTTTGGGCGAAACGGGATAGATTCGCCCATCACTAATACTGTATATACTGTACATGTATCGAACATTTTGGCTGTAGTTAGGGCCTTTATCAAGGAGAAAGTACAAGTGCACAAGTGGCTATTTAAATCGTGCCATTATGTAAAAATTTAAAGGGAAATTGTCATGGGGAAAACACATCAGTTAATAGTGCTGCTCCAGTAGACTTCTGCACTGAAATCCATTTCTCAAAAGAGCAAACAGATTTTTTTATATTCAGTTTTGAAATCTGACATGGGGCTAGCCACTTTGTCAATTTCCCAGTTGCCCCAGTTATGTGACTTGTGCCAGCACTTTAGGAGGGAACTGCTTCTTGCCGGCTGTTGTTTTTCCTTCTCAATGTAACTGCATAGTACGCAGTGGGACATGGGTTTTTACTATTGAGTGCTGTTAAGGTCTACCAGTCAGCTGTTATCTTGTGTTAGGGAGCTGTTATCTGGTTACCTTCTCATTGTTCTGTTGTTAGGCTGCTGGGTGGGGGAAAGGGAGGAGGTGATATCACTCCAACTTGCAGTACAGCAGTAAAGAGTGATTGAAGTTTATCAGAGCACAAGTCTGTATAGATATACACATCATGAATAATCATTGCAGACCTATATACAGTATAATGATAATATATATGTAAGAAAACAATCACTTTTTTTGGGTGCAACTATCATTAGATCTACAGTTTCTCCTCACAAGTTTAACATTTTTTCTACCAACAAATATGTTTTCTTCGTTTGCCAAATCAGTCTATTAGAATTAATTCAAACAGAAAATGAGCAACTTGGAGTAGATTTGCCATATAATTATACTTAACAGAGAACATTCATTTTATTTATTACCCCTGTAATTTGGTTTGGTTAATTGTTTGAAAAATTAGTGTAAAATTTATCAACAGAAATACATCTAATTACCCTAACACTGTGTATTGTCAAGTCTTATTAAGCAATTTTACAACTTGAAATGAGACATCGGCAAAGCTCAAGATAGCATTTTTATTGAAATATAACTGTTCAAAAGGATTCCAAAACCTAAATAAAATGGATCAGTATTCAGAATTCAAAAATGTTGTGTCAGTTGACTAGAAATTACTCTGATTACCATATTTAAGCAATTTAATCAAGAAAGGTAAGAGATAAAACTTACTAAGTAAGCACTTAAACAAGAGCAATCTAAATGAATACATGCAACTTTAAAATCAATATCAGGAAAAATACTGTTGTTTCCAGGTATGTGTTCTTAAAAAAGAGTTGTATGGGTAAGTATTGCTGCATTGGAAAGGGAGATGCAAAAACATATGTGGAGAAAAAGTTGATGGGAAAAATTACACTTTATATGGGCAGGCTGTCATCATCATGATGGGAGTAATACTGTATTTAAAGGAGAACTAAACCGCCCCCCAAAAGTGTCTAATAGCACTTTTATTTATCCCCCTCCCGCTTCCTTCCTGCAAAATCCACTGCAGTTCCTTGTCCTACTGCTCCATTGAACCCCCCACCTATCCATGGCCTCACTCTGTTCACTTTCCTCTTTTACCCTTCTCATTCTGCTGAATTACCCCCAAGCTCCCCTCTCTGTCTCTAATAACCCTCTGACTCACTCTATTCATTCACTGTCCTCTTTTACCCTTTCCTTTCTCATTCTGCCCGCACTCAACTCTAATGACCCTCTGCCTCACTCTATATATCTGTATAGATAGAAATATCTATAATATAATAAGAAATATTTTTGCATCTCAACCCCCTCTTTCCTCTAGACTGAAATAGAATATATGAAAATAGATTCTATACTAATGACATTTTGTTGTGCACAACCTCTTCCTGCTGTTGTTACTCTACTTTATGTACAGCAGAACATTTTTCAGGGGACCAGATAAAATGCTGTAAAGTCAGGGAAATGTATTATGCATTATATATTGGCGGGACCACAAAAAATGGTATAACATAAGGAAAAACGTAAAATTGGGAGGCTTCACTGTATGTATCCAGCTGTAACTAGAACTGTAGAGGGAATAACATTCTGCAACCCGCTGGCTAGTAATTATGCTAAGAAAGTAGAAAATACCAAGTGCTGGAGTTTGTTTCACTAATAGAATGGTAATGTTATACATGTGCAACAGATGCTACTTTATGTATTTATAAAAAATCTGTTAGGTTTGTGGGGAAACCGAAATATGGGTACAAGTCATTAGTGTTATATGTCTTCTTCCTTGCTACCCACCTGGAAAATTTTCTACAGACGCCCATGCTCTAGGGCAGGGGTCCCCAACCTTTTCCACCCGTGAGCCACATTCAAATGTAAGACGAGTTGGGGAGCAACATAAGCATGAAAAATGTTCCTGGGCATGCTAAATAAGGGCTGTTATTGGCTATTTGGTAGCCCCTATATGGACTAACAGCCTACAGAGCATTCTATTTGGAAATACAACTAGTTTTTATGCAACCAAAACTTGCCTCCAAACCTGGAATTCAAAAATAATCACCTGGTTTGAGGACACTGGGAGCAACATCCAAGGTGTTGGGGAGCAACATGTTGCTCACGAGCTACTGGTTAGGGATCACTGCTCTAGGGCCCACCAGAAGGGCATATCGGGCGAGAACCCACTGCTTAGTGACTTCACCAAATGAGAAGATCTTTAAATATTTTGTCAGCTTTAGGCTGGACTAGATGGAGTTTGTACTTTTTTGGGGGGAACAAATGTATTGTCATGGATTATTTGTCAGTATTTATACATCTAGGGTCTTATTTTTCCCAGTAGTGCTTTACAGAGTAAAGTACAAGACCAGATGGTTTACATGTACAGACCAAGCATTTCACCAAAATTGAATCACTATTACCATTGAATATTGTATAGTGTAGAGGGAGGGCCATGATTGTGAGAGCTTACAAGAGGGAGAGGAGGTGAGACATAAGAGTAACTAGTGTGATCCTATTGGTAATGGTAAGTACAGAATGAATACCAATAGTTAGCGTATGTATGAAAGAAGGGTAGGTGGTCAGGGTCTGGGTTATATGCTGGAAAGGAAGAGTGTGTTTTAATTGACTGTTTATGGAATGTAGAATCTGAGATTGTCGAATTGGGTGGGGCAGAGCAATCCAGGTGTTAGGGCAAAAAAATTAAAAAAAATTTAAGAAATGAAAATATACTGTACGGTTGTGCTGCATTGGTACAACTAGTGTGTTAGTTTCAGAAACTGCTATAGCTTATGTAAATAAGCTATTGTGTAGACATGCAGGCGGCCATTTAAAGCTTAAAAAGGAATTTCCACTGAACCAAAACCCAGCCTAATTATATAGAATGGTGGGCTATACTCAAAAATTAATCCATTGAGGCACATTTTACAACTGCTATTTGGAGACAGTTGGACTGGCCTGCCAAGATGCAAAGCTGATCCCCAATGTGCCAACGCTGAGGAAAATTTCCCATTAGCCCATTGTTATTTCTACATTCAGCCTATATAAAAAACCTATACCATTTACAACTAGCTATAGCTAATTGCTGTACTACTGGGCTCAGGGTGTCAGGTTTTAAGGTGTGACCTAAGGGACCAAGTCTAACACTGTAAGGGATGCACCAAAACCACTATTTTAGGATTTGGCCAAAGCCTCAATACTTTGTGAAAGATTCAGCCAAATGCCTAACTGATTCTAATCCCTTTGCACATGCAAATTAGGAAACCAAAGGGGGGGTTGACTTCCTTGTTCATGTGACAAAAAGTCAACTGATTTTGTTGGATTCGGTTCAGCAAGGCACTTGGGTTGAGTCCAAATCCTGCTGATAAAGGCTGAATCTTGGACAAATACTGATTGTAATCCTTGATTCTTTGCAAGCCTAGACATTGTATTTGGATGTCATCTTAAATGCTGGTTTTCAGGGGTGTAGTTTTTTAAGTTTAGTAACATAAACTCAAGAAACTATATAAAGTGATCTAGCTTCATAAATAATGATGGACGAATCTGCGGCGTTTCACTTTGCCAAATTTTTCAGTGGTGAATAGTGGAAATTTGTCCCCATCACTTTTCATAAATAAAAGCCAAAACACAGATGTACTTTTTCCCAGCAAATTATAGTTTCATAGGGTTCTAAAAACGGCCAACTAGCAGGATTACATAGCAACATAGTGTCCAGCAAATGTGTCCAGCTATGTATAAGCCTGCAAGAAGCACGGTGTAACTTGTCTGCATATTAATATACAGTATATATATATATATATATATATATATATATCCCTTTAATATATAGTCACAGGACTATTTTAATACAGCATCTAACGGGTACCATGATTTTCTGAAAAATTCTTTTTTTTTTAATTAACTTTTTATTGGCATTTTCTCTTTTTACAATCAGTAAATGCAAAT
>CM044444.1:78161696-78189493 GCA_024363595.1 Xenopus borealis
GTCTACTTGTCATGAAGTATTGGACATTCACCAAAGTTTGAGACTAAATTTTGAAGAAAATTCAGCATAATTTCCATCAAAATTAGAACTTCTTAGTTATGAAGTTAAAGTTATGGTCAGGTCAGGTGGGGTTTTGGGCTGTTTATTTAACCTTGTTGTTTTGTCTAGGTTCTCGTTGAGATAGTGGCGTTTGAAAACAAAAACTTTTGGTACATACATCTTGAGTTCCATAAACCATATTGACAAGGTCGTTAAAAAGATTTGTAATCCCTTGGGAGTAGTATGAAGATTGTGGTCAGGTGAAGGGATCTTTGTGTCGTATATTGAACAATTGTCAAAAGTTTGATAGTAAAGTTTAGAATGAACTTCGATATAACCACCAAATAATGTCAAAAATTTAAACTTTAATCCAAAGTGGAAAATCTCAACACAAAAACAAATGGTGCGTGCATCTTAAGTTCCATATACCATGTTGGTAAGGTCATTAAACGAATTTATAGTTCCATAAGAGCAATATATCGGGCCTTCAGAGACATTCTTTTGGACTGTTTCCTTAGTCTTGTTGTTATGAATGGAGCTATGGTCAGGTCAGGTGGGATTTTGGGCTGTTTCTTTAGCCTTGTTGTTTTGTCTTGGTTCTCGTTGGGTTAGTGGCGTTTGAGTTGGTGTAGGACCATCTGACCATGATGGACTAGGGGGGTGTGAGTTACGTGAGGTAGAAGGTTGTTTTGGTGTTTTGTGATGGTGAAGACCATTTAATGTAAGACAGTCCATTGTTTCCTCTGGGGTAAAATGGGAGAATTGTTTACCTTTGAGGGTAAAAATTAGTTTTAAAGGAAAACCCCATCTGTATCGGATCCTATGTGTTTGTAGGATCATTAATGCTGGTTTGAAAGCTCTTCTCCGAGCTAATGTTTGAGGTGCTAAATCAGCAAATAGTTGGACTTTGTGGCCTTGAAAAAGAAGGGGTTGTCTATCTCTAGCTGCTTGCATAATTGCTTGTTTAGTTTGATGGTAGTGTAGTTTCAATATAACGTCTCGTGCTTGGTCGGACGTGGGAGGTTTTCCCAGTGATCTATGGATCCGATCGATATGCAAAAATTGTTTTGGTAAATCTGGAACAAAATTCGTCAACCATTCTTTCACATCGGTTTCCAAATTTTTGTAAGTTTCCGGGATACCCCGTATTCTTAAATTGTCTCGGCGAGATCTATTTTCAAGGTCCTCCAATTTTAATTGGAGGTCAAATACTTGGTTACGAAGGTCTGATAGATCTGATTCTTGCGCTTCCAGTACAGTTGTTGTATCATCCATCCGGGATTCCAAAGTTTCTGTTCTCTGTGCCAACTCTTTAATTTCAGAAGATAAAGCATTAGTGATGCGTGTGGTGGCTCTGTCCATTTCAGTATGTAGTACCTCTTTTATTCTATGTAGTAGATCTTTGTCGGCTTGGTCTGTCAATGAGGGACTTGTTTGTATTGCTTGGGCAATAGGGGACTTTGACTCTTCTGAATCGGAATTGGCAGTTGAATGTATTTGGCAGCCTGTTTGTCTTTCCAAAAAAGTGTCTATTTGCTGAGTTGTAATAGTAGGGTGAGATTTTGTATCTTTTTTTACCCGACCCATAGTTAAGTATGTAATGATTTCTCCAAAAGGTTTCTTAATTCGATGTTCTCATACAGTTAACGATGTCTGTTTGTTAATGTTTATTTTTCCTTTTTCCGTAATTTTTCTTTAAGGATTGATGTGCCACTCCATTTGAATTTGTTATGCCTGGACCATAAAATTTTTGAGTCTAGAGCATTTTCATTTTGTGTAGGATTGCTTACTGTTTATGTAAAAAGCAGTTTTCAAGCCTTTTAGTTAGTAATGTTTCAATCTGGCCGTTCCAATTTGTAGTGTATTTCAGTAATTCAACTTTCAGGGTGAAAGTTAATAAAATGGGGTGGTATTGCCTGTATTTATATTAATGTTGGTAATAATACAGCAGTGGGAATGAGTGTCAGATAGAGAGAGTACAGTGCAGGCAGGTACGATGTAAACCTATAAGGTTAACAGTCTGGGAATTGTTGCTGCGTCACAGCCAAAGGGTTGAAAATGAATTGTCAGTGTGCCCTTAATAAAGTTGCTGTTAGGGGTATAAGCCGTGGAGGGGCCGAATCAAGGCAGCCAGTGGGCCTCTGGGTAGCACGAGAGTGTGACCTAGCTGTAAAGTTGGTCACTAATATTCCCGCAAGGAGCCTTAACTGTTGTGGCCTACCTTATGGCTGAGCAATGGGACAGTGCGTAGGTCTCCTTCCGTTTGTTCCTGTATGGCCCAGGTCCTCCACAGCGCCCAAGCCTTCTCATCAGGAGCAGCACTGGCTACAATGCGCTCCTTCCCGCAACAGAATCAGCTGTGCTGGAGGTCAGGACTCTCTTTGTGCTGTAAGGATCCCCTCAGGCAGCACCGCGTTTGGCCTCCGATCAGCCGCAGCAGTGAAGTCTAGGGCCGCAAAATGGTAGGTCCGGAGTTAACTCTCCTTTTCAAGTCACGCGATCGGCTCCGCTCCTCCGATTCGGTCTTTTAGGAGTTAGGGTTGATCGGGGAGCACGGATTCGCACTCTTAGTTCCCTTGATTAGGGCAATTAGGCTCCTCTCCGCAGAACTTGTTCAGGAGCTCCCAAGCCACACGTCCTGCTCCTTAGGCAGTTGGCCACGCCCCCCTCTGAAAAATTCTTTAGCCATCAATAGGCTAAATAATAATCACTGATTTCAATAAAAATAGAAGTCACAAATACACTGTACTTTCAAATTGCCAAAGAGCATAATTAATTAATCATTGAATTCATGAATGTATATGAACAGGAAATACCTTAATCTCAACAGCAGCTGATCCAATCAGAAGCAGGGACTCTCCATCCTAAATGTCAATTTGCAATGTCCATTCACCTGGCTTCAGAAATCCAGGATCAACTTTGTACTTGATTTGATAACCAGGAAAACCTTCAATAAAAAAGTAACAGCAAATCTGTTTTACTGGGTTCCGGAGAGATTTTATTTCAACTGTACTTGACACACTGATTTCATTTACTGGTGTCCATAAGAACCCTGAGGGTGGTGTTTACATGGGCTGCCAATTAGAAATAGAAAAAGGCAATGGCTAAGTAGGGACACATGTTGTCATGACAAATAGTCCATACACACTACTGAACTATTAAATTAGGGTTCAGTGGTAGAAACACTGAAATAAATCATTCAAGTAAAGGAAAGCCACACTTGCCTTTCTTAATGGAGCCAACCTTGTTAATCTGTACTAAAACATGAGCAGAAGCAATATCTGTAGATTCTAGATGTAAAGGTGGCCATACACGGGCAGATAAAAGCTGCCGACAGACTGTGTCGGCAGCTTATCTGCCCGTGTGGGGGGCCCTCCGACGGGCTTTCCCGATCGATATCTGGCCGAAAGTCGGCCAGATGTCGATCGGGCAGGATTAAAAATCCCGTCGGATCGCGGCCGCATCTGTTCGTTGATGCGGTCCCGCGATCCGACCGCCCGTTCTGATCCGAACGTTGGGCCCTAGGGCCCACGATCGGATCAGCCCGATATCGCCCACCTCAAGGTGGGCATATCGGGGAGAGATCCGCTCGTTTGGCAACATCGCCAAACGAGCGGATCTCTTCGTGTATGGCCACCTTAAGAGCTGCAGTCGGGGAGTAGTTACATGATGAAAACGATAAAATTGAAAAGGGAAGACAATGCTCTCAGGCCATATTGTGCTGCTATCGTGAATCCTAAAAGAGATTTATATTAAGTTAATTGTATATAATTGCAGAAACAATAAATCTAACAAATACAACAGAATCATTCTATATTACTTAAAATAGCCAAGCAAAAATTGAAAGGTAAGTTCATGACAAAGGAACATACACATTTCAGTATGTTTAACCAATCAATGATCATTTGATAATGCATGAAACATAAAACTCATTAAGCAGCTTCATTCATTCATGTCCTACTCTTGAGTCATTGTAATGTTAAAGGCTGAAAAAAGGTATGGACACTATTGACTACTAACCATATGTGGCTACATAAAGTCATTTTTCTCATTGGTCAAATACAATATTGTCCAGAAAAGATTTTACCAAATACAGAATCAAAATTCAAATCCTAATTACAATATTGAAATTCCAGGAAGATTCTTATCCCCTTCTGTTGCCCAGTGCATTAAAATTACATGACCTTTAGGTTTCAGATTTGATTCAACTTAGCACAGAGGAGTCACCTGAATCTGAATCCTGCAAAACATGCATTGATTTTGCAAAATTCCAAGTCTAACATAGGATAGGTAACTGTATTATACTCCTACCCATTCACAATTAATTCAGACCTCATAGCAAGGAATCCATTTTTCCCAGATAAAAATATTAAATACATTATTCTAACCCAAAAAGTGGAAATCTAAAGTATACTTTAAGCATCCAGCGCTACGAAACAAGTTGGCGCTATAGAAATACATTTTAATAATAATTGTTAGTTTGCCTAAATAGCTCTAGACCCATTAAGAAAGTCCTGAATTGAAATGTAATTCAGAATATTGTTACGTTCCAAAGAATTGTCATTTATTAAAGAGTATGAAAAATGCAATGGCTTTTTTGAATTTTACACAGGAACCAAATGTAACAAAGATCTCAGTGTTTAATAATGGTCTAGTAACCCATTACAAGCAATCAACACCCTGCTACTGTACATCTAGAATATATTATAATATGTTTAAAGGCACTATGTTTGCCTAAGTACAGTAACCCATAGCAATCAATACAGTATGTGAGTTAAACAGGTGACCACAAAATGTTACCTGCTGGTTGGATACTATCCCTGGGCAAACAGGGAGGCCGATTTATCAAAATAAAAATGTGTGAACTCTCTCACCAAATTTCAGTGTATTTTGGGAATTTTAATTTGTGAGTTTTAGCACAAAAAATCCCCAGCGGTACAAACTTGTTAATAAATCAGCTCTTTGGTGCAATTTATTACATACCCCCATTAAATACATTTTATAAATTCCTCATCAGTGAAAGTGGAGATAACCAAAGTTTGCATATACTAATACATGCTTAGGCCTTTTTATAAAAAAAAATTGAATTTGTGCAATGTTTTCTCAAACAAACTCGGAATTTTACAAAACATGTTTGCTTATTTAATAGAAACTTGATTGAATAAAACAGAAGTTGAAGAATTCGAATTGAAAAAATTGCTCAGATAAACTCGCAATCTTTTAGATGCTGAAGTTTATTTTTAGCTCTTTCAGCTTTTTGTGCGTAATAAATACAAAGCATTCAATTTTTAAAACTATAACTCAAATGTGTGTGTTTTAGAGCATACAAATTCGATTAAAGGCCAAAATCCAAATTTGACCTTTGATAAATTATCCCCATACTGTATCATTGCTTAGTGAATGACTAGTTCAATATATATGGTAAACGATAATTAAGTTTCCAATTATTTCAATGCAAATGGTTTTTTATTCTGAATGCAGTCAGCTTTAACTTTTTGTGTAATGATGGTATGCCATCATCAGAATTAGAGTTTTTTTTACCTAGATGTCTAACAAAGTTATGAACAAAATGCTGCCAATGCTTAATATGTGCAGAAGTCTAAATCAGCCATTCGTCCTAAAGAAATTGCACTAATTCTACCTTAGCTATTACTTTAACCCTATCACTTTAAATTTCAAGTAGGCAAATGACAGGGGAAAATAAACAGTTGCCCTTTAACAATTGTTTTTCTCTATCCCTCACCGTGGTGATCAGTCAATCGGCACTTCATTGCCATGCCCCTCCCCGCTGCATCATGACCCCACCCCTCCAGATTTCTTTCTGGGAAAAGGTCGCAACCCTAGACTGGATATCTAACAGTATAGCCATAATAGTGATGTGCGGGTCTGGTTTTTTCCAACCCTAACCCGCTCTCCCTCAGCTCATGCCCACCCGCATCTGACTTCTGGGTTCCTTTTATAGTCCCACACAGACCCACCCTGTCGATGACGTCACAAGAGTGGCGGGGCGAGCAGGCGCGCGACTATAAAGCCCGGAAGCCAGCATTTTGAAGGTGGCGGGCGGGTAGAGAACCACCAGCGAAGAGGAGTGCTAGGTTGGCCTGAACCCGCCCAACCTGTGGGTCCCACGGGTATCGGGTCGGCCCGCACATCACTAAGCTAGAACACTAATTCCTGCTTTGTAGCTCTCTTGGTTTCCACTGATTGATTACCAGGCAGTAATCAATCAATTCGCCCATCACTAGCAGGAAGTAGTGTTCTGTTCTGTTCGACGTCCAGTCATTCTAGCCTTTATACATTACAACTCTATATTAGAAGCATTTTTTATTTTGCCAGTGCAGTCCCATGTTAAAGTTTATCCTATAACATGGGGCAAATTTCACAAAGTTTTCTCATTAAATTGAGATGCTAGTTTCAGTGATGTAAGGAACCATGGGGACAAAGATGTAGGGGTCAAAACTGAAAAATGGGAAACAATACAACAGCTCTAAAATCTAAAACAAAAAAATAAATCTTTGTTCAGTGGATTAAGTTATACTTTGGTTGCCAGAATTTGAAAAAAAAAAAACCTAAAGATTCTTAAAGAAATGGCAGTGGCTTATTTACAGCACTGATTATTAGTTAATACTACAGTAGAGTGACTGTTATAATGATGTTTATGGATTTCTAATCCTATTATAAACCAATGGGAGCCTGAACAAAATCTCTGTTGGAAAGGAATTGTCTAAACTCAAAAAAGTCTGCAAGTTGCTTTAAGGCTGATAGCTGTTTTTACAAGATTAATGGCAATATCAATGTGCATTACAGACTCCAAAGAAGGAAGGAAGGCAAGATAAGTATGGTTGGTTCAAAAGAAAAGACAATTGACTATCGTATACAACATTTATGGCGTTTATGGCATTTTCTATCAAGGTAACCAGGCAATTTCTGCACTTTGATAAAGCTAAAATATATCACATATATGAAGCAAACAGCAACAATATCATTTAAGCAAGTTTACATCACCTGGTGAAAGCAAGGACCTACAAAACAATTTTATTACATAGTAGATAATTGGCCTCTTCCCACTGAAGATTGAAGTTTACTGGGTTTGATAGATCAACCACTTCTGCCTTATTTCAAGGAATTCAACAGAGTGAAGACGTGCCAACGAGGCTCGAGACAGAAGAGAAGTGGCACTGTGAAGAAACAAAACACAACCTTTTAAACACAACCTTATTAACAATCCAATAATATTTTGGGTATAGGGGGAGTAGTGTTAAGAAACTGATCCACCTGTGTTAAAGATCTCTGGCAAATTCAGAATACATACTATCTGCATTTATAATATTAATAATATGCTACCAAAATAAAGGCAGCAACTACAAATATTACTGAATGCTAACAATGCTGTTCCATTTAAATTTCCAGGAATAGAACATTTCTGTAATGCTGCTGCTAAATATCTGAGCAACTACAGTAAGCTCATTATTTAGGCTTTCATTTTCCTTAAAACTGTACTTATGTATACATAGAGGGGATTCATAACATTCAATCGTCCAATGTTTCTGGGGAGAAGTGCTGCAGTATGTATCTGATTTGGATCTCCTCTCCTGTGTTGAACTCTGTTACTTTCAGCTCCTTAAAGGGCAAGGAAAGGCAAAGAAATAAAATCCCATTTTTACTTTCTTTAATGAAAAAGAAATCTATCTCCAATATACTTTAATTAAAAAATGTGTACTGTTTTTATAAGAAACCTGACTGTATGCAGTGAAATTCTCCCTTCATTTATTTCTGTGGATAGGAATTTTCATACAGTCCCTAACTTCTGGCAGGTTAACAATCATACTTTTGAACAGCAGGGGGAGCCCCTGCCTTACTTACCAACCATGCAGAACTCAAGCAGCTTTGTTTTTTGATAATTTATGACGACCCCTAAGAAGCCCAGACCACACTGAGAATGTGCGAGTCTTGATATTGCAGAGATGTCTAACAAAGTTACAAGATGACAGCCCCCTGTGGCCAACTTTGAAAGCATAATTTGTTTGATTAGGCTTGTGGTGCAGTAAGTTCATGTTTATGTTTAGTATACAAAATACAGTATTTCTAGTATTATTATATTTTACACTTTCCTTGCCCTTTAACTATTATTTCAATGGAAAAGCCACAGCTGAACCTACCCTCACTTTTTGGAAATCGTTGTGTAACGATACCCTTCCCAGTCAAAAATTAACCTATCTAGCCGGGGCTGTCCAAAAAAGTTTGAGGTTACCTGGGGCCCATGGCTTGCCATCAGTGTCAGACTGGCCCACCGTGATACCAGGAAAACTCCCAGTCCACCCAGGTGTCAGTGGGCTAACCTTTTGGCCTATTTCATGGTTGTACTTTATGGGGAAAAAGAGGCTTAATAATGGAAGAATAGAGTATAGTAAGTAGATATAAAAGACTAGGAGAATAAAGAGGTTGAGTGAGGAGAGGAAGAATAGTTTGGAAAGTGGGTCCACAGTGTAAGGTTTTCCAATAGGCCCACAGTCTAAGGTTTTTTGGCGAGCCACTGACATCCCTATCCAACACTGGTAATGGCAGGCGTGTTTCAGGGGCAGCTGCCTCTCTCCGGCTCCATGCTTCTAACTTGTAGCAGGTTAAGGTTAAGGAGGGGACGCATTGCTAGTGCAGTGAGCGCTATTGCACTTGCTGCACTAGAAGAGCCGAATTTCCATTTTAAAAAATTGCTGTCATTGGAGTTCTTATTGACAATTTCTGCAGTGATCATGGCATTTTTGGAGCATAATGCAAACATTTTTTTACATACACTTTTGTATGTTAACATTTTTTCATCTTTATTTGAATTATTTTACATTCTTTAAAAAAAATCTCAATATGTTTCTCCCCTAATACTGGAAGTATATTATGCTAGCCCTTCCTGATTTCAATAGCTCTAAAGTAAGCTTGGATCAGCTAGCATGGTTTTTAGCAGTTTGCTGACAGCATTCTCTGTTGGCATTTCAGTGTAAATGTGACTTCCTATTAAACTAGATCCTTTCATGTGACAACTCTGCATTTATGGGCTTTAATCAAAGGAGCAATCTGTGCAGCTCTGTGTTAATTTATCTTTCTGTTGTCCTTGAAATAATGTCCATTCTACAAAAAGCTAAAAATGGTCTCCATCAGGAAGCTCTTAGCAAGCTAATCATCTATATAACTGTAACAGATGTGATTAAGCCTGTTAATATTGCATTTCAGGTCTATTTGTCAGTGGTAAAAAAATCCTATTTTTAAACCATTTCAGCAGAAAAAATGAACATTCCCACAAGTCAGCTCATGGTTCACATGGTTTCCTTGTAGATAATTTGGTGTTTGTGTGCAAGTGTGTACTTATACAAATATATACTGTAAATATGTACACACATATGTCTGTCCTTTGGCACAGCTGGAAATGCCACTTTAAAGACTATTACGTACAAACAGCTGCCATTGCTTGGAGGTCTGCTCTGAAATTTTATGATCTTCTTTGCTTGCTATGATGTGGAACTGATAGGAATTTATATGAATAGTGTTTAGTAACATGGTTTTCTATTATGAAAGATGTTAGTTGCCATAAGAAATAAAAGAAGCACATGGCAAGTGGCAAGCCATATATGGTATCACAGAATTCCACATCTATATAAATAAGCAGCAGGTAAAACAGTGCCATTGTGCCAGTCATACTGTATAGGAGAATAAAGAGGTTAAATGAGGAAAGGAGGAATAAAATTTTGGAAAGTGGCCCATGGTCTAAGCCTCTAAGGTCTCCTGGTGGGCCCCTGGCATGTTCCCATGTAGGATACTTCCACTGACTCCAATATATGATGTTCTACAATATATACTCTACTGGCTCCAATGGCAACCTAATTTTTGTGTCACCTTTCCTCCCTCTGCATGGTATGTAAAGTTAAAAGTGCCAAAATAAAAACAATCTTATCAAAGTTAAAGACATTTAAATGGTAGATGTGACACCAACTCAACTTCTATAACTGGTGTTTTTAAATCCCAAATCCACCTGAAAAATAGCTGCATTTTTCAATTTTAGAAGTGCCATCAACCATGAAACATCCATGCATAAGCTTTCACACACACCTAAAATACTTTTTATTTAAGCTTAAGTTAAAATCTTTCTCATGAATAACTATTCCCTAAATTATTACACTTTTCATTCTGCTCTTGTGGCTTAACATGTCAAATCTTTCCCTTTCAAGGTATTAGCACATGTTCTGACTTCAAAGTGTTCTGAAGGAATGTTGAGTTGATATTCTTAAATTCCAGTGTGCTCACCTTCCTGCAGAATGCAAATCATGGAGGAAAAAAAAGAACATTTAGTTGGAGATTTGAGAAATGGCATCAGTTTAATATGTGCTTTTTATATAACAGGGATGCCTATGATGTTCTCTCCAGCAGAACCTGTTTTAAGATGGAGGTGGGAATAAGCTTTCTAGTAAAGTGAACTTACAAAGTACAATACCAACCTTATTTACAGCACATGTAGAAGGAAGCTACCTCAGCCCTTGCAAATGGTTTAGTAATTAGTGATGGGCAAATTTATTCGCCAGGGGCGAATTCCCGTGATTCGCCGCTGGCGAATTAATTTGCGAAACGCCATCGAAAATTCGCCTGGCGAAAATTCGGTAAAAATACGAGTCGCGTGTCGTGTTTGACGCAACGCGACAAAAACAACGTGACGTGCGTCGGAAACGACGCAACGCAACGAAAATTACGCGCTGCGTCAAAAACGACGCGCCACGCATCAACAACGTGCCAAAACTCGTTTCGCAAATTTTTTCGACAATTTGCAAATTTTGCTGGAAATTCACTAATTTTTAATCGAAACGAAACTGGGTAGATTCGCCCATCACTATTAGTAATACATTTCTAACACAACATAACTACAATCAAGCGAATCTCAAGCTGACCAATTGCCCATTCATTACTGAGCTTCATAGAGAATCGGATACATAATACATACATACATACTTTTTAAAGTAGTTAAATATATGCTTATATTTATATGTAATAGCAGAAACCCTACCCACACTGAAGGGTAGGTCCATTGTGATGAAGACTTCTGAGTTTCAGATGATCGGGAATATTTTTTTAAGTGCTTGCATTGTGCCTTATGCTTTTATTTTGACTGGGAAAATGTTAACAGAACATTGGCAGACAAACAGATATCAATGTGTGAAGTACATTGCTGTGATACTATATTTTCACATACACAGAATAAATTCCAAACTGTAAAATTTTCATAAACTATTTCCAAGGAAGATTAAAAAAACATCCTGAAAAGGGAGACATCTTGTTAACAGATGAGATAGTTATGTTTTTGAAAATACATTGTTATTTAGATGATGGAAAGGCAAAATTGTATTTGGTTTCACCCTATAGCTAAAGCCTATGACCGTTTCCTCAGAAATTCAGACACACAATTCCTTGTAAATGTCTAAACTTTGACAACACAAATTCTCCTTCCAGAAATGACCATAGTTTTACTGCTGGGGGAAAAAAATTAAGAAACATTGGTGTTGCAGCTGTGTTTAAGACTGGTAGGTTCCTTGAAGACTTCCTTGTGACATAATAAAATATTAAAATATAAGGATTATATCAAGTTGCAAGCAATTAAGACAGCTGCACCTAAAAGCTATATTATTCATATGGGTTTGAGCAGGTGCAATGAAACAAATGTGATGCTTCTGTTGTTATATACACAGTACAAATGATGCTGGGTCTAAGGTTTGGCACAGGTTGATATCATGCTGCTATATTTATTAGGCACTTGGCTTAAAAGCAAATCAGTGTAGCAATTTTCACACTGGGTCACAATAGTATGGTTCTTTTCATTTTTAATACAACTAATGAAAGGGAAAAATCATTTGACATAGCAGTTTCCGAGAAGGACCTTTCTCAATGTACAGGAAATGGGCTAGGTGATCAGAAGTCCCCAAATACACATAGAGGTAGATGTTTGCTTGGTGAAAAACATGCAAAAAAGGAGGCAAGGCAGGCAAGGAAATTAATCTAACAAATATACAAAAACATACATATTTAAAGGGGTTGTCCACCTTCCAAACACAGTTCAGTTTTTTTCAGATTGTTAACCATAAACAAAGACTTTTTTCAATTGCGTTCCATCTTTTATATTTTACCATTTTCCCAAAATTTAAAGGGCAACTACATTCTAGAAATAGAATAATGTTAGAAATGCTGTATTTTATATAATAAATGTAAACATGAACTTATTGCACCAAAAGTCGAATATGACAAATGATTTATGCTTTCAAAGTTGGCACATGGGGCTGTCATCTTGTAACTTTGTTAGACATCTCTGCAATACCAAGACTCCGCACATGCTCAGTGTGTTCTGGGCTTCACTTGAGAGGTTAAGGTTAGGGATGATCATAAATGATCAAAACAGCACAAGTCAAATAATATCTGACATAGAAGCCAATACAGCTTGGCTGTATTGTCTGGGGGCCACACGTGAAATACACAAACACTTTTGATTTGTAAAAGTAAAGAAAATACACAAAAAACTATACCAGTTGGATAACCAGATGGAGCTATAGACTGGACGATGGGACACCTGGACATTAAATATACTTATTATTATATTATTATTACTAACTGGGCAATGGGCAGAGTCCCCCTCCTCCTATATCCTTTGCAACATGACGTTTTCTCGAAAACTGAACATTTCAAGTTGGACCACATTCATATCCATCCTGGGCCACATTTGGCCCTGGGACCACAGTTTGGACACCCCTGGGCTAAAGGTAACAGTTGTATTAATTTAGAATAGTTAACGCCCCCACCAGGTAGCTGCTTTAGAAGGTAAAAATTGAAACGTTACGCTTCAATATTAGAAAAATGGTTACAAATAGAAAATATAAAGTAATTGGAAAACATATCTATTTCTATCTGAAAACAAAAACTTTAAAAAAGTGTCTGATGGGGAACAACCATTTTAATGTTAGGGTGATTTGCCACAAAACATGGCACTACCTTGCCCATTATATCAGAAAACATTTGACAGTCAGTGGTAGGACTACCCACTTCAGCAGATACAGCACATGGTGGCACTGCAAGTCAAAGTTAAAGCACTTGAATTACAATTCCAATGTACACTGTATCAGCAGGAGTTAGGGAGAACATTAAGGTGCGTTAATATGGAGGAGTGAAGTTATGGGGGTAGCAGAATGAGCAAAAGCAAAATCGTGCAGAAGAGAGAAGAAAGAGTTTGCATAGCAGAAACGGAGGGACGAGAAGGCAAAGGGAAGAAAATAAGCAAGAGGAATAAAGAGATACAAGAGGGACAGAAAAGTACAGTACATAATGAAGGAACAGACTGTATCATTAAAAAGTGAGAGCACAAAAGAAAATAAAAGATGAGAAGGCTGTGATGTTTGCGCCATAGCAGGAAAGCTTATGATATTTCTGAGTGGGACCAAAATTAAATCATATAAACTTTAATAACAACAATGTTGGTTGCCATTACTACTGTAGGTAGTAACAGGCCCCTGGTCCTGATGATACAAAAAAGACCTTTGGTTCCTGACAGTCCGGTATTGAGGCTTTTGTTCAATTTTGTCTTCTCTTAGAGTGGATAAGACATTTATTAAAGGAATTCATATCTGAAGCCCCTTGCACCAACATGTTTTGGGATGAAGCGCCAAGGAACCCTGCCAGCCAGTTCAGATGAAGTGCACTCCAAGTACGTCAAGTTGGGGGTCACTCCATGGTTCCCACAGTCAATAGTAACAGTATACTTGCGTCTAAAGAATAGGCATTCTGGTGCAGATCACTGAAAACAATGACCTCTCAGCACTAAAGTGGCATTGCATCAGGTGTATTGTCATCTTGAGGACACACTTACATATTCAACGGTAAACATGATAGCAACTTACACCAAAAATTGCACTTTGTACACTGCACTGTACTTGTAAATGAGCCCTTGTGGCTTTCCAATGTAAGACTACAGCAACAATAGGCATATCCATAAGTTGTATGGTTCTTTGTATGCATGACGGTAAGAAATGATAGGAATCTTAATGAAAATGCCTGACACCTATAATGCTGTCTTATTACCAAATTCACTTTATAGACTATGACAAATTACATTGCAAGTATGTTTTTTTGGGTTGTTTTTTGAAAATGAGAAAACAAGGTTTAGTCAGTTATTCATGTTGGAAAACTAATCTACAAATGCACACGACATTAAAAATTGGTTTGCTTTTAAATTGCTAATTGCTTTCTAGGGAGACATCTTAATAGAATTAGCTAACTAATTTAACTAACTAAATATTAGACTATTATAAGTGCATCATGTGAAGCTAGCCACATACAATTATGGGGCGCTAAGGCACTTTTCTTTTGTACTGCTTCATTCAAAATATAAATAAATATACAGGGAAGTCCAGGACTAATTGGTATGTGTGCACAAAATAACTTACTTAGCTACTACAATGCAATATAATGTATTTCTTTTTAGAATGCACAGGTAACTGACACACAAGGGGGTAATGTAATAAAAGGCACTAAGTTTGCCCAGGGGCAATAACCCATAACAACCAATCAGCAGGTGGCATTTACTGGTCACCAGTTTAAAAGCAAGCATCTTATTGGTTGCTATGGGTTACTGTCCCTTGGCAAACTTAGTGCCTTTAATTACATATGAGGGAATATGTGTTATTTAAAATGTATATGGTCATCATATGAGGCTTTCTCAGTGTGGAGGTTCAGCCCTAGGGGTCTGATTCACTAACAGACACAGACGGCAATTCGCTAGCGAAAGAGACCGTCGCTAGCATGCGTTAGTACTCTATCGCCAGGCGACTTTTCCCTCTGGCGAACGGTCGTTTGAATTTTACTGAATGTTACCGCTTTCACCAGAGATGACTTTGCCACCTCAGACCAGGCAAACTGCTAAAATCACTTACATCATATCCTGTCTGCCAGAAATGCATTAAAGTTGTCCTTTTTTTAAAGTGGGATTGCCTGCAATAGCTCTAACAAACTTTTTTTGGGTTAACATTTTTCACCAGACATTTGAGGGCCATTGAACATTCATTTTACAAGCGGGCTCATGTGTTGGGCATTAGAGGATTTCTTTTGTCTTCATTAACGTTCCTTGTACATTTGTTATAAAAAGTGGCCACTTCAAGCATTTGCACCAACATCTCTAATAAAGTCCATACAACTTTAATATAAGCACCCATATCTGACTTATATTTGGGTAGCAATATTTTCTGTTTGGTGCATGGGTACAGTTTGGATATATTACTTCAGACCGTTCACTTGACTTGCGAAACTATTTAAAATGATACACCTTTGCAAAATGAACTCACTGATAAATTACGGTATCAGCTATTCTTCTAAAGAACATAACTGACAGTGAGCAAAGAAAAATAACATCCTGGGCTCATTTCCAAATACTGAGCAACTATAAACATCGCAGTAACCCATGTGACTATTCTCAGTTTTTTTCCTGCAGCTGTCTACACAAAGCTCATAACTGACTGGTTACTAAGGGTTATTGCTCAGGTGCAAATCTGACCAGTAGTGATGGGCGAATAGATTTGCCTGGCACGAATTCACGACAAATTTCAGTGTTTCGCTGCTGCCGAACACATTCACGAATCGCACGTGAAAATTTGTAAAAAAAATTTTGACGCGCATCCAAAAAGTCGTTTGTGTCACAATTGGACGCCCATTGACTTTAACGCCAACATCAGCTTGGGAGTGGGCGTTAATTTCAGATTTTCACATTTTTTTGTGAAAATGCCGATTTCAAGATTTGTTGTGCAAATTTTTTTGACCATTTATCGAATTTCGTGAATATTGCTGGAAATTCGCCCATCACTACTGACCAGTGTTAGAAAATTAGCCAGACATGTGCAGCTTCTCTGAGGTTCATTTGTTGAACGAAGTGGGTTTATTACAGGGAGATAAAAGCAGCCAGTGACCTATGAGAGAAAACACAATTGTTATCTTCAGTCTATAGCATGCACTGAACCCAAACTTGAACACTGCCAGATGCCAGTCATTCTCGGTGTTCATCATTGTAACAAGAATAATTGGTGAGGCAGAATAACAGTGGTTTACATGAGCTAAAACTGTTGGCTTAAAGCCAGGACTGTCTCAGTTGGTGACCCCTAATTCTTGTTTCTGGCAGCTGAGTGTGTGAATCTTTAAACCAAAGGTTGCATAAGGTGGTTAAGGACGATGGTATTCAGCTATATATGAATTTCTTATATTCCAGCTTCAGAAAGTTTACATGTTTGATAAAACAGAGAGCATAAGCAATTTTCAGAAGTCACAGCACAATCATCTTCTACATTCCATCCTTTCTGGTCTGTTAAATACTATGTCAAGACAAAAAAAAAATCAAATTTTCTCAAAATGTCAGTGTTATTGTAGGCAAGCTACAGTATGCTATTGTGGTTGGGCATTAAAAAAGAAAATGTAAGAAAAAGTGAGAAAAAGTTGTGTTTCACGGCTAATATTTGTGTAACACTAATTTGGGCTAGGCAGACCAAAAGTGGTTAAGGTCCAGCTTGTGAAAGGAGCATGGATTACATACGTATGACTCAACACTTCAGGTCAGGGCCTTCACTAAGAGGAAGTTTTCAACAGGTTGTGTAGTGCAACTACAAATTTCAGGCTACTGTGCAAATAAAAATAGAAAATTATGGACACCAGGAGGAGGTGATGGCTCCTCCTGGACATCATTATGGACATCATTATGGACATCAGGAGGTGATGGCTAATTTGTTCTAGACAAATATCCCAAGGTTTACTTAGATTATGGAGGTATATGCAAGACATTAGCAGTGCTGAAATAGGCATAGGATGTTAGAGCTTAAGAATGTGACTCCCATCAATTCCTTCAGGCAGATATATCTCAAAGTGGTCTGGATCCCACCCAGTGGAGTGGTCAGGGAGAGGGACAGACCGAGTTGGCAGCTTATTGGCCCATGTATGGACCCTCCAATGGATTTCCCTGATCGATATCTGGCCGAAAGTCAGCTACATATCGATCATACAGGAATAAAAAATCCCATCGGATTGCAGCCTTTCTGTTCGTTGATGCGATCTGACTGTCCATTCAAGGTGGGCATATATATCGGGGAGAGACCCGCTTGTTTGGCAACATCGCCAAACAAGTGCATAATTCTGTGTATGGTCACCTTAAGCCTGACACCCTATTCACTGTGGTCCCTTCACTAAAGGCAATCTAGAGGCCTTGGGAAGCTACTCCCTGCTACAGATCCTTGATGGAGCACAAAGCTGTTCTTGCTATCTTCCCTCTCTAGCTTACTCTTCTAGAGGGTCTATAACAGATATAACATGTTTTAGCTAACCTCATTCACAGGGTTTCCTGGTCCCTGACTCAAACACTATGGGGGTTATTTATTATGTATTAAACTGCAATATGCAAAAATCAAGAAAAATGTGTGAATTTTTTTTAATTTATTAAACCCTGAGGATGGAAAAGTCTCAATCTGAAAATCCAGCATCTCAGAACTGTCAATGGGAGAAGTCCCAATGTCAATGGGAGAAGTTAGTGGGAGAAATTCCAATGATTTTTTGATGTGTGATGGGTTTTGTGAAAATTACGAAAAAATCTGGGAAAATCTGATATTTTCCTGCAAAGCAAATTTTCGGGAAAATGTAATAATAAATTATGCAAGCGGATCAGAGTTTGTAGCAGAAAATATTGACATAAATTCGGACTTTGATAAATAACTCCCTAAAGGTGCTGTCCCTTTAGGACAATGGCTTTACTGGGCCTTGGTGTACCCAGGCTAAATGGGCACATCCAGTTGGTAAGGCCACCAGAAGCTAAAGAGGAAGATCCACCCCTTAACACACACTACTGTATATTGAAGTGTGTCAGGAAGTGGTCATTACACCTCTTGGCCAATAACACTGGATATGTAAATGTAACTAGATACATGGGATTTTGCCCAGCAACTAGGAAAACGGAGGAAGGATAGGGAATTAAAGCCGCAAAAATTGCTTTGACTTTCTAAAGAAAAACACATTCTTTAGGACAATGGCACACAAGGAGATTAGTCTCCCATAATATATTCCCCACTTCTGCAAGATACTAATCTCCTCCAAATTCTTCCCCACCAGGGACAATGTAAACCACCAGAAGTAAATCATATGTTGCCATAAACTACCATGAACACAAAATAATAATAAACAGTGAATAAAGTCAACAGGTTGTCAAGTAATGAAAACTTCTGCCATAAAACAGAACTATATTCTCTCTATAGCATCTGGGCTTTACATTCACTGGCAAATCTTAAAAAACATCAAAGAAAGTTTAGATATTGTGGGGAGTTTATAATTCTCATTTTCACAATTTATGTCATTCCCTTATACTAATATCACTAACTTTATTTGATTAGTTATGTAAATGGGCATTTTAGCACCATACCGATTATAAGAAGTGCAACAATCTACTACAATTTTGTGGCAAGACATGTATGGCTAATTTCAGATAAATGAGACAACACGTTTTGGTCATAGCATTTTCAAGGAGTACAAATTACCCTAGCAACCATGCATTGATTTGAATTAAAGACTGGACTATGAATAGAAGAGGACCTGAACATAGAGCTGAGTGATAAAAAAATAGCAATAACAATACATTTGTACCTTTACAGCGCATTTACTATGTAGATGGAGTCAGTGACCCCCATTTGAAAGCTGGGAAGAGTCAGAAGAAAAAGGCAAAATTTTAAAAAACTATTTAAAAAAAATGAAGATGAACTGAAAAGTTGCTTAGAAGTTGTCATTCTATAACATGCTAAAAGTTAGATACTGACACCAGAAATTAAACCTTTTTTTATACTATATATCATAAGGGAAGGTAAGCAGATAGCAGCTCCCTAACACAAGATAACATCTGCCTGGTAGATCTAAGAACAGCACTAATTCAGTTACATTGAGAAGGAAAGCAGTTCCTTGCTGGCACATGACACATGACCAGGGGCAGCTGGGAAATTGACAAAATGGCTAGCCCCATGTCAGATTTCAAAACTGAATATTAAAAAATCTGTTTGCTCTTTTGAGAAATGGATTTCAGTGCAGAAGTCTACTGGAGCAGCACTATTAACTGATGTGTTTTGAAAAAAACATGTTTTCCCATAAGAGTATCCCTTTATGTCTACTAGAAAATCATGTAAATGTTAAATAAACCCAATAGGCTGGTTTCAATGAGGATTAATCATATCTTAATTTGGGTCAAGTACAAGGTGCTGTTTTATTGTTACAGAGAAAATTAAATAATTTTAAAAAATTCAGATTAAAAATCTTTCTGTCTTTCCATAATTCTGAGCTTTCTGGATAATGGGTTTCTATTAGTGATGGGCGAAACGGCCGCGTTTCGCCGAAAAATTTGCGAATTTCCAGAGAAATTCGCGAATTGGCGAAAAATTCACGAAACGAGTTCGCGTCGTTTTCGGCGTGCGTTGCATTGTTTTCGGCGCGTCGCGTCAAAAACGACGCACGACTCATTTTTGGCGGCAAATTTTTCCGCCCATTTCGCGAATAAATTCGCCCATCACTAGTTTCTATATAACAGATGATATACCTGCACAGTTAACTTCTCACATGCATTAATCCCTGTGTCAAAATTCTTCTCAAATTGCCAAATCTTTCCATAGATGCTTCAGAAATTTTAAGAAGTGAAAGGACAGATATACGTATTTCAATTTTGCAATTCAAACTCATGCTGATGTTCCCATTTGTATAAAAGGATTTCAGGATTTCTGAACTCCCAGAATGTTTCAGAGAGAAAATGCTGGTAGCATGAGAAGGTGATGAAATTTGAAAAAAAATGATATATATTTTGTAACTCAAATTCACTACTGTACTTGATAAAGCCGCCATATATCAAATGTAGCACCTGCTAGCACATGTTTTAAATACAAACAAGGCTACTAAAAACTTCCATGGGAAATTTTTAAAAAAAGTCTTCTTAATTTGTTAATATCAATTTTCATATGCTAAGCACCTCTGCTGAAGTCATTTCTGTCTGGTAATAAAAATAATGCATGTACAAAGAAAATGGAAAGGACATATTAATTTAAATGATTCTGTATGTAATTTAGAGTGCAAAAGTAGGTCAAACACTAAGTTTCTAAGGCAACCGTCCAATATTATCTCCCTATGCAAATCAGCTTAATTCACCTGGGAGCAGGTTGTACAGTTTATCTTCAAAAATCCCTTAGGAAAGACAGCTCAAGTTTGTTCATCATGTCCCTGATTTCTGCCCTTAAAGGAGAAGGAAAGATACCAAGACAGAGTATTGCCGATATATTAGCCACGATAGTACAAGCAAGAAAGATATAGAATAAATTACCATACCCAAACAAACAGCTCTAGAAGCTTTCTGTTTGTTTAGGATAGCAGTTGCCATTTTAGATTGGTGTGATATCACTTCCTGCCAGTTTCTCTCCCTGCTTGCTCTTAGCTCTGGGCTCAGATTACAGCAGTAAGGTGAGAAGAGATGGAGAGTGTGTGTCAGCCTATTTTATTTTATATACAAATTCAAGTAGTGATATATAGTCATACAGAGTCAAAGAAGAGCCATCTCTTTTCAGGCAGGAAAAACAATTCTAAAGCCAATGATAAAAAGCATTATGTAACCTTGTTATTTTTAGTAGCCCAAACACAATGCCAAAATGCACAAGATCACATGCTCTGATGTCCTATTTGGGAACTCTGCACACGTGGTTCACATTTTACATAACATTTTAGTGTTAAGTAGACATTCATATTCTAAAGCAATATTTTTATTCAATATCATTTTTTTTAATGATTTAGATTTTTGTTCAGCAGCTCTCCAGTTAGGGTTGCCACCTTTTCTCATTCCCCCTTTCCAGACGGAGGTGGGAGCTGATGTCGCAGGGGGCGTGGCCATGCCATTGTGGGGAAGGAGTATGTTGTCGATGGGTAGGGTGATTCCATTACAGGGCAGAGTGTTGACATGGAGATCAGCAATTGACTGGTCTCCATGTCAATCTAGGGGCAGGCAGTTAAGACCTGGCCAGCCCTTCTGAAAACCAGGTTGTCTGGGTCAGACCTGGAAAGGTGACTACCATACAGTATCTCCAGTGAGGAATTTCAGCAGCTATCTGGTTGTTAGGGTCTAGTTAACAATAGAATTCAGACACTGGCATAAAGGAGATACTGGCAGATGAATAGAAAGATAAGTAATAAAAAGATAAGTAATACAAAGTAATAACAACATTTTAGTCTCATCAAGCAATAGTTTTTGGCTGCTGGGTCAGTAACCCCCAACAGCTGGAATGAGATAGAAGAAGAAACAAATAATTTCAAAACTATAAAAAAAGAGATTAAAAGAAAATGAAGACAAACTAAGAGTAAGACATTCAATAATATACGAAAAGTTAACTTTAAGGTTTAAAAAAACTTAAAGCGACACTGTCACCAAAAAGAAATTAAATTAATTTACATTAAAATGTATCTATTGGTTATGTTGACCATAATTTCCTGACAGTTCTGCTTTTGTCTGTAATTGTTACTTTAAGTTCCTAAACCCGACTGTCTTGTCAACCCAAGTGTCCCTTCTCAGCCTGTCAGTTATAGTGACTAATGCTAACAGACTCCTGCTGCAAAAATACAGAAGAGGAACATTGGGAATCAGATAAGTAATGTAAAAGCATTGGAAAAATACTTTTATAGCAGAATTATAAACGTATGCAAAGACAATGTTACGATAGATGTAAAAAATGGTTTACTTTCTGGTGTCAGTATCTCTTTAACCATAATAAATGATAGTTGGGGGCAACTTTAGGCATTATAGAATTCATATTAGGTCTAGTAATATAATAAACCACAGCAGCAAAAACACCAAAGAGTGTTACATGCTTTACAATCAAAGAAATCTCATATTAAAAACAACTACTACCATCTTCTTTTTATCTTACAAGAAACTGCAAAAAAAAACTAAATACACCATAGAATTTAAGGAAGGTAAATTCATGGAATAACTTTGATGTATATTTGGTGAGGTTGCTTTTCTATGTGTAAATAGATCTTAAATCATTCTGTAAATGTGTTCCTTTTAGCATTCACTTACAGCACGAAAAAGCTGGTAGGCCATCAGTGAAGGAAGGAGTTGACTTGGAATGTGCTACATTGCTGTTTTAGAAGAATGGCTTATTGCTGGATAATGAGGAGATGCCATCAGCTGGGATATTGACAACAAAATAATAACAAACAAAAAAAAGCCAAGAAAAACTACTATTTAAAGGAGAAATATAATTATATAATATATATAATATATAATACTATATTTTTAATAGTTTTCTTTAAATTACATGTTCATAAACATTCCCCAGCATTTACATATATTTGGGCAAATAAAACCCAGCCATGTAGTATATATATATATATATATATATATATATACACACACATATACATGTAAATTTTAACGTGAAAGGTTTTCTGTACAGGTATGGGACTTGTTATCCAGAATACTCAAGACCTGGGGGTTTTCCGGATAGTGGATCTTTCCATAGTTTTAAGGCTACTAGAATATATAAGAATAGAGTATAATGTTTTACTCTAGTTTGCCTTTTTCTTTACTGTAGTAAACTTGTGCTTATATGTTGAGACCACAATCAGTGGGGACCATTTTACCCATAAAGAGGATCACTGCACCAGAGGACACCCCTTCAAACTAGAGGAAAATAATTTTAATTTGAAGCAGGGTAGGACAGGGAGGTTGTGGAATGCTCTGCGGGGTGATGTGGTGATGGCTGATTCTGTTAATGCCTTTAAGAGGGGTTTGGATGATTTCTTGGACAGACATAATATCAAAGGCTATTGTGATACTAAAGTCTATAGTTAGAAGAGATATTGGCATATATAATTTATGTGAAGGTATGGAAGGGTGTGTGTATGATTCTGGGTTTTCATTTGGAGGGGTTGAACTTAATTGATTTTGTCTTTTTCAACCCGATTTACAGATGAAGCCACTTTGGATCGTGTGTTCGACACAGAATAACTTAACTCAGACTTCACACTTGTCTCATTTAACACAGAAAATTGCATCACAGCATCACATCTAATTAAAGTGTTCATCATTGTGAACAATGGTGCTTTGGTATGCTAATGAAAAGGTTAAATGCATTAAATGAGTTAAGATGACTTTAGATAACACAGTTTCTTCAATTAACCCTGAATCATGACGCATTTAACTCACAAATCCAAGTGGCTGCATCTGTAACTAAGTATCTATGTAACTGCCTTGGTCAGGCTAACTACAAAGTCATTCATGTGAGTGAACCCATATATCTTCACTGCAGCCACCAAACTGAACTGGTGAACTGCCTTATGACAGAGTAAAACTCTAATGTCATACTTACAGCATTCCCTACTGGAGACTCCAGAGCAGATAACATTGTCGCTGCCACCAGCTTCAATGGAACAAAGAAAACATAAATGTTAAGGTACACGAATGATTCTATGTATTACCATTTAGAGAAAACTTTCCAAATACACAAGTTAATATACTATTTCATAACTCTGCATTAGAAGACTTTGCAATCAGGGCCCCCCAGTGCCTCATGGTTCTAGCACTGGCCACTTTCCACAGTGCATGCCTCCCCCCTAGGGTGCATGGTCCAAGTGCTGGCCACTTAGCAAGCCCGCTCTCAAGCACCGGAGAACTAGGAGTTTTGAGTCCCGAGTGCTCTTTAGGATGCAGCTCACCAGAAATCTGGGCCTGTTTGCAATTATGCTTAAAGTATGAGCAAAAGTATTTGCTGATAAAATACCCATATAGAGTTCCAAAGTTGTCACAATAACAGTAAAAGATTAGACAGAGAGGGCAGAAAGAGATGGAGATATTTATTCACTTTATTCATGCCATTACCTGGTAAGGTCCTTTGTTTTTGATCTTCTGGTTTTTACCTTGGCCTGTTCTTGTTTATGAGTTTGCCTTATGATTCTGTCATTTTATACGTGGCTCCCTTGTTCACCCTAGTGGGAGCCTCTGGTTTCTGGTGCAGTAAGAGCTGGCAGCACCCAACTTGCCTCAAAGCCAAAGGTGGCTTTTATAGGCAAAAGAGAGCATTCCGACCAGAATCCAGTTACACCCCTCCCATCTGGGTTTTGGGATTTTTTGGGACACCTCTTTATACCAGAAGGAGGTGGAAGTCTAATAAAAATAATCAAGGTTCTGGAATGCCCATGTAAAAGTCTAGAACAAAAACAAATCTTTATAGTAACACAAAGAGGGCTTCAAAAAGGGAATTCAGATATATTTTAGGAATTAAAAACAAAAATAGTGCAGCTCTCATGAACTGAAATGTAAACCTAGGTAATCCATGTGAGACAAATCTATGCTTAGTATATTTGGAATGGGGCAATGTAAATTGTAATATAGGAAATTTCTGAATTTGTTTTTGAACTTAAAAACCACCAGACCTGAAGGGCACCAAAATAGCGTTCATGTACCCCTGACTTTGTTTTCTTTTTACAGCAAACAGCAAACAAGCAAAGAATAGCTGCTCCTTCTCTGTTAATTAAAAGTATGTAGCTGCGTTCTTCTCCTTCAAAGGCTGCGTATGGTCAAAATTAATAATCGCTAAATGTATTCTATCTGCCTTGTGGAACAATTTTTCTATGTATATAAAATTTTTGCCAGACAAGGGAAGGTGAAGAGTTTTAGTTTTGCAAATGCTAGATCATTCTTATTCAGCATATATTGCATCATTGTTCCACATGGCATAGAGAATGTGTTCAGCAATTAAACGTGTTTCTTTAACATCCCTGTGAAAGAAAAGACATTTATTCTAGTGAAATTCATGCTTAAACGGGGCGTTCACCTTTACTTTTAAAACTTTTAAGGGGTTATTTATCAAAATCCAAATTTTCAGATTATTTCAATTAAGAAAAAGTCAGAACAAACTAGAACCCAGGATCCACCCTTATTTATCAATTAAAAAAAACAAGATTGGGAAAAGACCCAATTTTTATGGATTGTTTGTGTGAAAAACCCATATTTTTTTTCAAAAGAGTTACGTTTTTGCAGAAAAACCAGTGTCAAACATTGAAAACATTTTGTGAAGTTTAAAACATCTTCAAATGGTTAAAGGAGAACTCAAGCTTAACTAAAGGAGTAGCTCAAAATGTTGTACCAAGCCCAAGGCAACCACAACCCTTTAGCAGGGAAAATCAGTGTCTCCCCAGTAGATGCCCCAGTAGCTCCCCATCTTCTTTTCTGCTGATTCACTGATTCACATGCTCTGTGCTGCTGCTGTCACTTACTGAGCTTAGGGACCCACTCACAATATACAGGCATGGGACCTGTTATCCATACTGCCTGGGGTTTTCCAAATTGATCTTTCTGTAATTTGGATCTTCATAACATTAACTCTACAAGAAAATCATGGAAACATTAAACAAACCCAATAGCCTGGTTTTGCTTCCAATAATGATTAATTATATCTTAGATTGGATCAAGTACAAGGTACCAATTTATTATTACAGAGAAAAAGGAAATCATTGTTTTTAAATCTGGATTATTTGATTATAATGGAGTCTAAAATTCTGAGCTTTCTAGATAACGGGTTTTTGGATAACACATGCTATGCCTGTACAGTACACATAGAATATAAAAGTCACAATGTATAATTAATACAGATAATTACTACATGACAGGATAGAAACCAGTGCAACTAGCATCAGAATTTAATAATCAGTCTTGTAGCATCATCTTATATTACAGGCAAACCTTATTTTCTTGTTTATAATTAGCGATGACCTCTAAGCTTAGCTTCTCAACAGCTGCTCAGTGTCACAGACGCTTTCCAAGATGGTGACCCCCAATTGACAAGTTAAAACTTTAGGCTGGTACAATAAGAGCAGTAAATAAAACATGGCATTTTTAGCCACATTCATGTTTAGTTTTTCATTGAATTTTACATGAATTCTGCAGGTTTTAGATGGAGTATTTCAGATTTGGACTTGGAACAGATTTGGTGCATAATAAATCGCAAAAATATCAAGTCTTTTTTTTACCTCGACTTTTTCGGGTTTTCAGCAGGAAAACTGATGCCACTAAAAGATGTGCCTTAGTAAATAACTCAGAGAGAACTCACGTGCACACTCAGGCCCTTCCGTGTCGATATCACTTGGTGCTAAAATGCTTTTGGGGAGACGGCCCTCCCTGGAGAACTGTAACTACCTTAGTAAATAACCCCCTTAGTATCTCATAGACTGGCACATTATAGCCAACTTTTAATTTATTATTAACTTATTTATTGTGTATATTTTTTGCTTATTTTATATATTTATCCAGTGCTTACTGCACTCTATTAGTGATATTTCATTCACCACTATGGTAATTATGATAAGAACAAGTGTCGGACTGGGATGCCAGGGGCCCACCAGAAAACCTTAGACCAGGGGCCCACCAGAATACCTTAAGACCCAACTTTCCTTCTCTCCTCCTCTTTACTCTCCTATTCTTTTACATCTACTTACTATATTCTATTCTTCCATTATTAAGCCCCCTTTTCCACATATAGAAATAGGGAATGAACATAAAATAGGCCAAATTGTTAGAAGCAAGAGGCCCACTGACACCTGGGCCGAGTTTTCCTGGTATCCCTGTGGGCCAGTCCAACACTGGTAAGAACTTATTCTGCTTAGCTTTTTTTATTCACTTTGTAGAAGTGATAAAACTTAATCAAATGATGGTGCTTTTTTTTGGCACAGGAACAAGTTCTGTAAAAATGCCAAAAAAATCTGCTTGTATAATTTCCATTTAACAATGTACAGATTAGCTTTTCCTTTTTGCTTTAAGATATCACACGGGTTTTGTTATAGTATGTGAACTCTGGGCTTTATTAAAATAAAATCCCCAGACAGCATTTTAAAGATAAGCATTGATTACAAAGAAAATAATAATGAAACTGCCATTGAAAGGATTTGTCTATTTTAACTTGTCTGTAAATAGCACGCGCATTTCTTCAACTAAATAGCAAAGAATGACTGAGCATTTCTATGTGTTATGGAAAATAATTACATTTTGTGCCTCTGTTTTGTGCTCTCTGAGTGCCTTTTATCATGCACCCTTTTTGTAGAGTTGGTCAGCAGCAAACTTACTTGAATTTATAGCCTTCTCTACAGCTGGTGATAGGTCAATGTTACAAGCTATTTCATTTTCTTGTTCTTTGATGCTCAAGGAAACCAACCTGATTCTTCTGTCTCAAGGTCATTGTGGTTTTAAATGGCATACTTTGCCATTAGCAGTTATTTTATATTATTCTTCGTTTTACTACAATGACTGAGAAGTGATGAATTCTTCATTATCTTATTTAACAGTTTTTTCCTGATATCTGGGCTATAAAACATGGCCTTATCTGACTTTTTTCTTAACTATAAAAATGAGAACAAATCGAGTTCTTGGTACAAGACAAACAGAAGAAATGCCAAAGCCAAATCAAGCAGTTACAGGTAGTTTCTTAAATGTTAGGTCTAGACAATACATGACCAATGTACAGGCAAATAAAAAAGAGTTTATTCTTTTTATTTAAACCTAACCTAGCAGTGTCGTATGAACATCACTAACTAAAGGCAAATACATCTGAATCTAGTTATTGCTATATAAATATCCACAGTTCATTCACAAAAATTAGATTTCTTCCACGTCCCTCCATGTCAGTACGCATGGGTATTGCCCCTCCCAGATCCGG
>CM044444.1:78201666-78323208 GCA_024363595.1 Xenopus borealis
TATTCCCATGGTCGAATTTGAGGGTTTTTTAACCCTCGAATTTGACCCTTAGTAAATCTGTCCCTTATACATGGTTTCCAAAGACACAGTGCTATAGATATTATTTTAATGTAACATAATTGACATACAGTACATTTATAACATGACTATAGTCAAGGGAATCTCTACATTACTAGAGTGGGTCACTTTTGAGATCATGTTGAAAAAAAAGTTGTGCCCAAAATAGCCTGCCGCTCATTCTTCATTAAGGTCGAATTTCAAATTCATGTGAGTTTTTAATGACTCCCATAATCTCCCATGAACTCAAAAATCTAAATTTATTAAAAAGATCGAAATTTGTTAAACTTGGGTGAAAAGGAATGACCCGAAAACTCGAATTGAATAAGAATCGAATTCGATTCGAGTTTTTTCTCAGAAAAAAACTCAAATGTCCGGAAGCCTACGAACAACAACTCACAATTGATCCCAGGATGTCTCCCATTGACTAAAAACAGCAATTTGGCAGGTTTTAGGTGTAGAATAATCAAATTCAAGTTCTTAGGGTCAGAGTATGATAAATCTCAAAAATTTAATTTTTAAAAAGACTGGAATGGAATTTGAACAATTCCCTAGTCGAATTTGACAGTTTTGGCCATAAAAAAACTTGAAAATTTGAATTCGAAATTAAAATTTTCAATTTGACCCTTGATCAATCAGAAATTCAAAAAAGACCAAGTGAAACTAATTAGCATTTTTTTCATTCAAATGGTCCATTTTCGATCAATGTCAAATTGTCCACCAAATTACTCCAAATAGGTTCTAGGAGGTCCCCCATGGGCTAAAACAGCACTTTGGTGGGTTTTAGATGGCAAATGGTTTCATTAAAATTTTTAAAGAGACAGTACGAATTTGAATCATTTTTGGACTATTCCCTAATCGAAGTACACAAAATTAAAAATTTGATAACTCTGCCCCTTAATATAAATGAAGAAAAATCTAGAAACCCAGTCAGCAGTAAATGTCCCTAGTGTTACTTCTGGTCAGATATGTCGCTCAGAAATCAGTCTTCCCTTACATAAACATACAAACTAACATCATAAGAAGAAAAACATTTGCTGATATAATTTATTCATCTGCATTGCCAGGAGGAGCTATTTTTACATTGAGATTTAAGCAAATGTTCTAAAGCAATTTTCTTGAGACAAAACATTATAATTTAATTGGGTTTAATTCCTCTGGAGAAAAATAAAGATCTATAAAAGCTGACCTTGACAAAATGTGGTGTTTTTCAATTTAACCATAGTTTATATTTAGCACTTCTCAGCTCAACAGAAAACAATGAACAAATACATACCATTGTTACTCCATTAATATTTAAAGGAACGTATATACCTCTTTCCAAGGTTTTCTAAAGGATAAAGGCGTGTGCTGAACAGTTTTTGACTGTTGCTTAAAATAAGAAATATTAATGGTTTCTGTTTTTGGTACTAGCCAAGAATATGAAGCCAGTTTCATTTTAGTACTTCTTGTAACCTCTTGTCCAATAGAACTTTTAAAGGAGATGATAAAGCTACTTGCAGGTCCACTGAAAAGACCCTAATCAGGAGTTTATTTAGGTCTGATGCTGCCATAGTCATGAGCCTTAAACACGCCCCTATGCGCCGTGTGTGACGTTGGCGCGTTGTGCACAGGACTTCACACGTACGGATGTAGCAGAAGTGACGTCATGCTACGAGTGGAAGTGACGTCACTTCTACCAGCCAGCTGGCCCCCTACCCCTCATCACCCACAGAAATCCGTGAAGGAGGCTGGACCAATTTTCTTTTTTAGTTTAAAAAATGTATATATAGGCACCCGAGGGGCCGCCCTTAAAACCTGTTGCCGTAGGCACAGGCCCTCTGGTGTCTTAGTATAAATATGGCCCTGCCCCTAACGTTGAACAGCTTACATAAGGAAGAGGTTTGTTTGCTTGAAGGTACATAATAAGCTCTGAAACAATTGCCCTTTTTACAAAAGAAGTTCTGCTCAGTTCTGTGAACATTGCCCAACTTTTAAAAGAGGACTAACCCCCCCACAGCCAAAAATTCCCACTGCCCCCCCCCCCCCAAGCACAGTGCTGTGTCACCTCTAGGAATACTGACCCACATATGCAGAACAGAGCAGAGGAGCACTCGCCAGCCTCTGCATCTTCCAGATCCTCTTCTTTCCTTTCGGTAATTTATGGAGCCTTTCAGCTCTAACTGCCCATTCACCATATAGATGTGTCGGTGATCACTTAACGTAGATGGCAAGGTTGTTGAACATGGCGCCACTGTGCTCCGCTCAGGACCGGATTTACATAGCGGGCGCCCCTAGAACCACTGCCGTTGGTCACCCCCATACTCTGCCCTTTATTTGCAAATTTTCATTATCAGGACTGGAGCAATGGGGATTGGCGCATGGAAAATTTACAAAAAACTATTGTATTTCCTGCGCCTCCCCACTGAACCAATGTGGGTATGGTTGGGCAGCCTGCCGCCCCCTAAAATCCTGCCACCCTAGGCCCGGGCCTGGCTTCGCTGCTCGGTTCTGCATGTGCGGGTTAGTATTCCTAGAGTGGACAGATTTTGGTGAAGCACTGTGCAAGGGGGGGGGCAGCGGAGTGGGGGCAGTGGGGACTTTTGTTTGTTAGGGGGTTAAATTCTCCTTTAAATTAGGGTTTAAATTAGATACAGTAGGTTGATCCTATCCATCTATGTAAAAACCTTTTCCATCTGGCACATCAGTTAAAAGTGCAGCAGAATTCTGTACTGAAATCCATTTCTCAAAACAGCAAACAGATTTTGATATATTCAATTTTGAAATCTGACATATTGTATGTTTCCCAGCTGCCCCCAGTCATGTGACATGTGCTCTGATAAACTGAAGTCACTCTTTACTGCTGTACTGCAAGTTGGAGTGATATCCCCCCTCCACAATAGTAAAAGCCTAGTCCCAGTGAGACTGATTCAGTTACGTTAAGTAGGAGAAATAACAGCCTGACAGAAAGTAGTTCCATCCTCAAGTGCTGGCACAAGTCACATGACTGGGGCAGCTGGGAAACTGACAATATGTCTAGCCCCATGTCAGATTTCAAAACTGAATATAAAAAAATATTATTGCTCTTTTGAGAAATTGATTTCAGTGTAGAATTCTGCTGGAGCAGCAGTAACTTATGAGACTGATGTGTTATGAAAAAAGCACGTTTTCCCATGACAGTATCCATTTAAGAATAAGTGAAAGTAAAATGGATGAGGGGGCTATTCTAAACAATTCTGCAATCTCCATTCATTATTTGTTTTCTTTTAATCCCAAGATATTAAAGGATACATGTACTGTTAATATGAATGGATTTACAACAGCCCCACCTGTTGGTCATTTTCCCACCAGTCTGACCACCAAGTAGTCAAGGAAGTTGTCAAGAAAGAGGCTGCTCTCATGTTCTTCTGCTTAGGAAATAAATGAGAAACCTCTTTTCTCACATCTTTCCTAAACAGAAGAACATCCGAGCAGCCACTTTCTTTCTCCTGACAACTTCCTTGACTACTTGGTGGTCAGACTGGTGAGAAAATGACCAGCAGGTGGCGCTGCTGTAACAAAACTCAATACATGTATCCTTTAATATCTTGGAGTGAAAAGAAAATAAATAATGAATGAACATTGCAGAAGTGCTTAGAATAGCCCCCTCATCCATTTTATATCCACTTATTTTTTTTTATTTAATTATCATTTAACATGTTTATTAATTTTATAAATCAATCACTGAAATAATGCATTGTAATAAACTAAATGGCATATGTATAAAGGTGTTAAGTTTTCTTTATGCCACACGAACTCTTGACAAAAGACTACTGAAGTCAATGGGATAAATTCATACAGACAAAAATGTCTGACATGAGAAGTGGTGTAAAATGTTTAAAATTAAGAAAACCTTGACACTGAATTTTTACCATGCTTTTTTTTTTTTTTTTCAATCGATCACTAAATTTTTACAAAGTACTATCCAGCTTAGATAAATATATACAATGACATTATAAGTGTTAGTTTGAATGGTTTTATAAATACATCCCTGAATCTGCAATACTATTTCACGATTCTTAGTTCTACAACCTACCAATCAAGGTTGCGCGTAATTATTTTCTTTTCCTGCATTTGTTCCTAAATAAGCTCTGATGGCGCTGAGCTGGAAGAATATAGGTCAAACACTAGTTGGGTGCTAGTTTTATTATACAGTCATACGGAAGTACTTGCTACACAAATACCTTTATGCCTGTTACCAGCCTACTGAAACGTCTGCCCTTGTTAGAGCATTAGTAAATAATAATTAGTAAGAAACAAACAGATCTTTTGGAATTGTTAACCATTGAAGCTGACTGCAAAGACAAGAGGCAGGTGGTAATCAGAACATAACAGGTTGCTTTTCTGACAGATCCAGGAAAAAAAAGGAACAAGTGTCATTGTGGAGAATGGAACATGCAGCTGGCTAGGAAAGGACTCACACACACCGGGTAGGCTGAATGAAATGAGCTCTGTTAGTCTGAATTAAAATCAGTTTAGAAGCAATTATGCTGACTGCTGACGGCTGTTTGATATTGGTAGATCTGATATTATGGGGTGTAAAATGTAAACACAGTAACTAAGGATGCACTGAATCCACTATTTTGGATTCGGCCGCACCCCCAAATCCTTCCCGAAAGATTCAGCCGAATACCAAACCGAATCCGAACCCTAATTTACATATGCAAATTATGGGTGGGAAGGGGAAAGCATTTTTTTCTTCCTTGTTTTGTGCCAAAAAGTCACATGATTTCCCTCCCTGGCCCTAGTTTGCATATGCAAATTAGAATTTGGATTTGGTTCGGCCAGGCAGAAGGATTCAGCCGAATCCAAATCCTGCTGATAAAGGTTGAATCCTGAACCGAATCCTGCATTTAGTGCATCCCTAACTAACTACAGTGACTAGCTACACAGCTCTGCCAATGTTTTAACAGAAAGATCAAAAAGCGCAAACTGGAAATAAAAAGTCTTAAAGGGATAATTAGAAAGGCTACTTTTTTTCATGGCTGAAACCAGTGGGAGGAAACAGGGTCAGTTTGTTGCACACGCATGAAGGCGCCCTTTCAGCGTACATGCACACATGGCGCCCTGCAGTGCCGGGCCAAATGGACCTGGTGCCCCAGGTGCCACAGCGCTCTCCCAGCGCCCCCCCCCCCCCCCCCCCCCCCCTCCGTCCTTGCGCATGTGTGTCCCCAGAGCTCCCCCCCGGAGAGATTGCAGGTGAGTGAGGGGAGAGAGTGCTGGCAAGTGACAGAGGGGAGGGGAGCGAGAATGCTGGCGGGGGGGGAGAGCAGCAAACAGCTAACTGCCCAGCTCCCCCCTTTGGTTGCACCCTAGGCAGGTGCCTCTTCTGCCTTCCCCTAGTTCTGGCCCTGGCGCCCTGTGAATGCACGAATGCGCCAATCTACAATTCGATTTGGGAGAGGGGGTCTGGTTCAACGGGGCCCATGAGAGTCAGGGCCCACCAGGTTTTTTCGCGGGATCCCGTTGGGCCAGTCCGACCCTGCGAGGAAAGAAGTGCTGCCTTGCTTATTAAAAACACATGGAATTTATGTGAGGTGAGAATGTCATGGTTACTATAACAGATTCAAGGCATAATACCTAAAATCAGGCAAATCAATGTTCCCTAAATCTGATAGGACTGGTTTATCATGACAGATGAGTAAGATGAAGATGAATAAGTTGGTGATGAGGCTGGAAGGTGCATTTGCCCACATGCATTGTCAAAGGCACATGTCTGATATCAATGTCCAAATAACATTGGAAACCGTTAGTAGTGATGGGCGAATGTATTCGTCAGACGCGAACTCACTGCCGATTTCCACGTATTACCACCAGTGAATAAATTTGTGAAACTGGCATGAAACTGCGACAACAAATTTGACGCTGTCTACAATGTAACATACGCCCTTTGACTTTACTGCAGCTGGACAAAATAGGCGCAGGCCAAATTGTCGCCAGCGTCAAAATTGTCGCCAGTGTCCATTTTGATACTCACAAATTTATGCCATCATCAATATTCATGTTCACAAATTCTTTGTTGTTTTGCGGGAAATTCGCTATTTTTTTGGGCGGGACAAATTCGCCCAACACTAATCATTCGTTTGGTACAATGGAAGTCCATGTTTCCTCAAAAACACCCATTATATATGCAGGTGGCATGTCTCCATTACAGGCTACATAAGAAGCAAGTAGGACTCATAATAATAAGGAAAAAGTAACAAAATCAAAACAGTATGGATTACACATTTGAACTAATAAAAATACATGTGGTCAATTCTGCTGCAGAATTTTGAGATCTTGAGACTCAAGGCCTGATTTGTGCACCAAAGTAGCCCAGAACTGTGTTTGGCACAGTAAGGTTTGTCAGAAGCACTTACTATATGTCACAAAGGAACACAATTTAAATAGATAATGGACAATCGACTAAGCCAAATGTGTGTCTGAGGAATTAGACTGAGTCTCAGATTCAGTTATTCAAAGCAGCTAAATAGGATAAGAATAGAAAACATTGACTACGGAATGAGGAGTATAATGTTATTGAAGAGTTAAAAAAAATACTTGAACACTAGAAAAAATAGAAAATAGCAAATTGAAAAACGTTTTTCCTCAATATTCGATTAGCATTAGATTGTCGAATGCTAATCGAATAGTTTTAGGCTACCCTTTTATTCGATCTGCGATCATTCGACGATTGAATAACTATTATTCGATCATTCGAATAATTCATACGATTAGAACGATGGAAGACTTAGCCTCAGAAGCCTATGGGAGGGTTCCCATAGGCTTCTATTACAATTCGATAGGTTCAATCTGGCAAAGTAGGCAGTCGAATAATTTAAAAATTTTAAGTTCTTTGATGATTGAATGATTGAATGATTGAATATTATATCATTCGATCGTTCGCTATTCGATGATCGAATAAGCCTAATTTGCATATTTGACCAATCGAATTAATCCTACGATCGTTATTCGATCGAATTCGATCGAACTTCGATCTTTTCAAGTGAATTTAGTAAATCGGCCCCTAAGTCTAGCTTTCGGTGCTGCGGATGGATATCCTTTTTATTTCTGATTGCAAATGTGTTGTTAAATCATTCAGCAATGATGCAGTGCCCTCTAGTGGGCAAGCAGTATTTTACAGTATACAGAATATCAAGGAAAACAGAACCATTATAACAAATGCTGTCCAACTCGACCTGCAGGCTGGGTTCCCACTTGTGTGGCCCCCACATGTAAGTCTGCCTGCTGTGACTGCTTCCCTTGTGTAATATTTAAAAGGTATCAGTACTGAGTATATTGGCCCCTGCATTTTGTAACCTCAAATTCCAACAGTAAGCTCCTGCACTGTACACATGTCTATTGTTCACACCCTAAAGCCCTGGGCTGTTTGCACCAGTAAAGCCCTGCACTGTTCACCCCCTATACTGTTCACACTCAGACCATGACTCTAAGTGACCACATTGTTCGCCTGTTCATATCGCAGACAAAATGCTGGAGGGGCACCAGCATTGTGTCACTGTATGCAGCTCAGTATAAACTGTTCCTATTAGAGTGGTCCTGATAGATTTCTCCTGCTGTATTTTGCCTTCCCTATGTCCCCTGTGTGAGCAATACTCTACCTGCCATATGCTACCTGTGTGTGCCATACTCTGCCTACCCTATGTTCCCTATACTCTACCTGCCCTATACTCCGTGTGTGTGCCATACTCTGCCAGCCCTATGTTCCCTATACTCTACCTTCCCTAAACACCCTGTGGTGCCATACTCTGCCTGCCCTATGTTCCCAATACTCTACCTGCCTTCCCTATACTCCCTGTGTGTGCCATACTCTGCCTGCCCTATGTTCTCTATACTCTACCTGCCGTTTACAGCCTGCACTATGCATGCTTTACTCTGCTTGCCCTATGCTCCCTGTGTGAGCAATACTCTACCACCCTATGCTCCCTGAACTGTCCCAGTTCATAGGTCTTCAAACTTGCTGGACATCTTTTCCTATGTTACAGTCTGACCCTGTTCCAAGACTCTCTCCAGTGTTGATGTCACCGATTCTTGTTTTTCTACCTTCTGTCTGCTAATAAACTGTCTGCAAGCATTCTTGTCAGTCTACTTCCTCCTAATTACCTTAAATATTAACCCAGTGGCCCTTCTGATCATTCCTATGTGGTGTTTGGGCCACTGATTGTGACATTATGAACTGGCCAAACATTTCTGAGGGAGTGTTCCAGAGACTGGATAAAATTTTGCTTTGGAGTCAAAGTCAGGGTATGATGCTCTTTTCCTGATTGCTTTTTTATGGTAGTTGGAACCCACCTCCAAGTTCACCTCTCTTGTGCCAGCTTCCCCACAGCAGCCGCTGCCTTCATGCCTGCAGTTTGCTTCAGCTCCTGTGTCAGCTCCACACCTGCAGTCTGCTTCAGTTCCCTTGTCAGCTTCAGTGCTGTCTCAGCTCCTGGCAGTTTTAGTGCTGGCTTCCAAGCAGCCTCCACTGCCTACATATCCAGAGTGGCCTTTCCAGCAGCCTCCAATGCCTACAGCTCCAGAGGGGCATTTCCAGGAGCCTCCACTACCTACAGCTCCAGGCGCCCTTTCTACCAGCATCCGCTGCCTACAGCTAATGCAGGGCCTTTTCGGCACCCTCCGCTACCTTCAGCTCCAGAGGGGCCTTTTTTTCAGCAACCTCCACTGCCTACAGCTCTGATGCCCCCAGTAGGGGGTCTCTGCCTAGTCCTGAGCACCCAGGAGGGGGGCTTCTGCCGAGTCCTGTGCCCCCAGGAGAGGAGCTTCTGCTATGTGTTAACATAGTATCTGCACCACTGTCAATACTCCAGGCACCCATGAAGGCGGCATGGGTGGAGTTGCCTGTACCGCTGCCAGAGCCCCGAGCACCCATGAAGGGGGATCTACCCATTGCGTTACCTATTAGTTGGGCACCCGCGAGGGTGGATTTGCCTGTACCACTGCCAGAGCCCCAGACGCCAATGAGGTTGGCTCTGCAGTGGCCTCGACTGAAACCTGGTCAACCACAAAGATGGCTCAGCCCGTGGCCTTGCCCTAAAACTAGGCATCTAGGAGGGTGTATCTGCTATCTTAGTCTTTATGATACTAATGCTAATGTACTATGTTCTCATGTATGTGTTCTACTCTGTGTGTAAGACTGAACCTGGTAGGGTTTTTTTCTGGGGAATTGTTAGCATTGGAAAATTGTTGTTAAACATGTGCTGTGGGGTGATGTGTTTCCTACAGGGGAGGAGGAGGCATATGGATTTGATGACATTTTTAACACATGAGTGAGGAGTGATATCCCTGCAGTGAGCACTGACCATTTGGTTTTTTGGTGTGCTGCCACCATTAATGTGGACATGGTCTTGAAAGTTGTTGTGGTAATATGGGTGTAGTATAAAAGTGTCTTAATAATTTATTTTAAGTAAGCTCAAGTCCTTTTTAATTAATTAGTGGACCATGGGTATGGCTCCCCGTCCTTGGCCCACGGTGCTCACCCTTAATTAAGATGGGCCCGGGTGCAGACGCCCCGGACCTATCACTTCCAAAAAATCTTCCTCCCAAATAAAGTCATGTAATGGTAGGCTACTCACCGCTCCTACAATCTGGTCCTGGTGCTCTGCCCCGAACACGCAGCTTAGGGGAGACAATCTCAGCAAAACTTCCACTTGGCACGCACACCACGACTCAGGAGGATACGGTGAATAAAAGGCTTTTATTTCCCAAATTCCAGCTCTGGAATTTGGGAAATAAAAGCCTTTTATTCACCGTATCCTCCTGAGTCGTGGTGTGCGTGCCAAGTGGAAGTTTTGCGTAGTATAAAAGTGGTCAACACTGGTTTCCATTATTGGCCCTCCAATAATTCAGTACCACAGAAGCTGGGCAACACAGTATTAGAAGATACTACCACTAAAAGAGCAGTAAATACATTATTTAGATACATTCCACCAAAATCTCAATTGAAGCAGCTCGTTTTACTTTTGCACATATATAGCCAGGGTCGCTCCTGCCATGAGTTAGAACCTTGCCGCCTCTGGTAACTTTAAGAGCTGAATTTCCATTTTTTAAAACCGAAATTCGGCTCTGCTAGTGCAGCGAGTGCAATAGTGCTCACTGAACTAGTAAAGATCTGATGCTAGTTAGAGGCGCAGAGCCAGGGCCGTATTTCTAATTAGACACCCGAGGGCCTGTGCCTAGGGCAGCAGAATTGTGGGGGCGGCCCTCGGGTGCCTTAACTAGTGCTCCTTTTTTTAAAAAAAACATTTTTTTAATTCCCTCACCCCCCTGCCACGGATTTCCTATTGAAATCCAGTAACGGAGCTGGAGGGGTGAGGGGTAGAAGGGCGGAGTCAGTGCAGAAATTAGGTCACGAGCACGGCACGCTGACGTAGGGGGCGTATTTAGGTCCGATGCCTAGGGCAGCATCGAACCTAAATACAACCCTGTGCGGGGGGGGGCGTCAGGGGTTTCAGGCGACATTGGCAGCAGCCCCTGAAAAGACACTTTATATAGCCATTTTCTCTCTAATAAGAGATGAGTGCAAAGATTTTTCAGCAGTGACCAACAATAACGGCAACCTGTGAGATAATGCAAAACAGCAACAGCAAAAAAAAAAAAACAAAGTGAATGATGCCTCATGTTGAGTATATTATCAAAATAAAATGTTCAACTCTATGGCTTCCATACTATCTATGCTAATGCAGTAACATAACTAGAGAGGGGGTGGCCCTGGTGCGGGACGTGCAGCTGGGCCCCCACTCCCTTCCTTACACAATTTTCTGCCCGAAATCAGCTGCCGGAGCCCTAAGGGGGTGCGGACCCTGCACTGGGGACTGGCCGCCAAAAATCCCAAGACTGAGTGAGGTTTGGTACGAACAAGCATACAGTGGGGAGGGGGTCTTCGGCAGGTCTTGCAAGTAAGCAAGGAAGGCCTAGGGTCACACACATTGGAAATCTGGCTTTGTCAATTGCAGGCTCTTCTGTATATTTCAAATGAAATAACTATCCTGAGTATAAGCCACAGAAATAGCAGACCTTTTACCTGGAACTGCTCATCAAAAGGAGAAAGTAATGAGTGATTTTCATACAGGTCAAAAAGCAATATTTTGCTGGGTGACATAAAAAATAGCAGCTGCAAGAAATGTTACGGTACAGTTCCAGCATTATATAGAATAAACATGACAGGAAAGCCCCTGCTGTGAAGCCAGATTGGTGCAGCACTGAAAGTCATAACCGGAGCAGCAGTGTGAATAAGATTACAGAAGTCTTATGAACACGAGAAATGCTCTAAACATATGCCTGGCCTACATCATCATTTGTGGGATTTCTATAAACAATAATAAATACATAAACTTACAATATGATAGCTTTATATTTTTCTTAGACGAAATGAGCTCTTTCCTGGCAGTTTCTGCAGAGACTCTGGTCTTTTCCAGAGACTGTCCCAGATTCCACTTGTTGCACCTGATAATATTAATAAGGGTCACCCCTTTGTGCATAGTTTTCCTTGCATGCATTTAATTGAACATACTCACACTCATATTTAATACAAAAACACACATTTAGCTATAAAGAGACAATAAAAGCTCATTAATACAACTAAAATGAACATTATTTTTAGGACCTGTGTTCCTATCCTTTTATTTATATTTGTACAAATGATATGTTTCATTATGTGTCAATGCTGTTGATTACTTTAGTGTTTGCTTTCAGCTCTGCTATAGTAAGCCATACTTCATCTGTCATTTAACCCTTTCTTTGTCAGGGCCTTTGACCTTGCTATGCCTCGTGTTCCACTGCACCCATGGGGAGGCACAGATCAGACAACCGGAGAATTAACAGAATAAGCACAATGTTACTTATAACACCAGTGTTGCAGATTCTACTAGGTGGGAAGGGCATAAAGGGTTAAAAGACAAGCTAACTGGCTTATTTTGTTCACTGGAACATTAGATAATAGATATTCATAACAAAAATATAAAAAACTGAAAGTGATTAAGCACTTTTTTAGTTTACATTACAGTTATTTATCATGAACTATAAACCATTCCATTTTTCTCACTGATTTTTCTCACACAATCGGGGGGATGTAATAAAAGTCGGTAACACAAAACCTATTCACAATGCAAAAAGTTATGCCTTTGCGCAAATGTAAAATAGCTTTTGTGAAACCGGAAACGACCACTTCTTTTTGCACATTTTATAGTTTGCACCAATGCGCAGTAAATTAAATAAAACTTCTTACTGGAAAAAGTTGTTATGGTTGCTCCAAAAAGTTATGGCACCTTCAAGCACTTCTTAAGAGTGACCAATTAAAATTCCCAATTCCATAACAGTTTTAGGAACAATATTACATCATGAGATGTGCATTTTTATTCTTGTTTTTCTCTTTGTGACTTTAATTACATTCCTCCTAATTTGACGTTTTTTCCCTACATTGCAGTTTGCAGTGTTTTCATTTTTTTTCTCAAGAAATCCAGCATCACTGGGGTGCACAAATTTTCATCCCACATTTTGTGCAGTTCAGGCTGTACAAATGTTAATGTAAACCTCATGCAACTGCAGCTAACACCTTCAGAGTGGTGCCAATCAGGGGCGTAACTACAGAGGAGGCAGACCCTGCAGCTGCAGGGGGGCCCAGGAGGAATAGGGGGCCCCATAAGACCTTAATTGATTAGCTATTAACATATATTGGTAAAAAAGGAGAACCTCTGGATATGTTGGGGGCCCAGTTACATATAGTTACGCTACTGGTGCCAATTCCAGCAAGAGGCAATAGTGTCCATTCAGTAAGCACATGCCAGCAGCATCTAATGATGCACCCATGGGGAAAATGTAATAAAGGGCCATAGCTAGTGCAAATTCGCCAGAAATACAACCCACAGGGCCATCACTAATTCATTAAGAGGTGTAGAGGACAATTTGCTAGCAAAAGCATTCATCGCTAACAAAGTTTTTCTCAGGCGAACGATCGTTACTCCGTAAATTATAACTTTACAATACGTTATACCTGGCGAACTAATAAGATGAAGCTACATGCTCAACAATCTTATGTCAGTGACATCATATCCTGTATGCAGAAAAGTCATTTAAAAAGTCAAAACACTGGCGTTTTTTTCATATTTTAAAGTGGGATTATGTTTATAAGTTGCACCTGTGAAAAATATATTTTATACATTTTTTTTAACGATTTGAAGGTCATGCCACATTTGTTTTAGGACATTTTTATTAATAAGTGGCCACGGCAAGCATTTGCACCAACACCTCTAGGACATACATATGACCTATATGTACCCGCCCTATTCAACTTGACCTAAGAGTAAGTGCATTAAAGTTTCGCTGAGAAGAAAGTAACGCTAGCAAAAATTTGCTTGGAAATGCTCGTGCTGACAAATTTCCACTGAGATTTGACTTTGTTGTCGAATAAGCGTATGTGCTGCGAATCAATGTTTGAAGAAGTTGTGTGAAGTGTGGCAGAGCCTTCTGAGGTGAAAAATTTGCCCTTTATTATTTTTTATTTCCCCCCATGATAGAAAACATGGAATTACTGCCATGTTATAGATTATGAAGAAAAACGGAGCACTGTTGAGTCCGGATATATAGTTAAAATGTCCAAAAATGTATTCATAATCGATTAAAAACACAGCAGCATAAATTCCCATGGGGGCTGCTCGCTTAACGCAATTCGTGGAAGCCGCGAAACGCATTAAGCGGGCAGCCCCCATGGGAATTTATGCTGCTGTGTTTTTAATGGATTTTGAATACATTTTTGGACATTTTAACTATATATCTGGACTCAATGGTGCTCTATTTTTTTTCATAATCTATAACATTATCACCACATGGGATAGTAGTTCAGCGTGTAGCACATATGGTGCTGGCTCGTGGTCTGGTAAGTGCTCCCACTATTATTTATTATATCGGACTAATTACTGCCATGCAAGCAGGCTGGGTGCATTAGAAATCAGCACAACTACCCTAGATTGCAGAGATCATGATTGGCCACAAGTATCTTTAATATGCATCATGTGAGTAAAATCAATATGCACACAACAATGCATCCATTTTAGCACACCCAGATTTGGCTTTGCAGACATTAATGAGCCTTTGAGAGTACAAGTATTTAGGGCTATGTGGTTACTTTATGTTACTGGCCCTTTATTCAACCAACAGTAGAATTGCAAATAAAAATGTATATATAGTGGTTTGCAATGATGACACTGGCAGCCTAATAGTCATGTATAAGTCGTTCCTCCTACTTATGGGCATCCTGATATATCCACTGCCTGGAGTGATGTCATTAACTCTGTTCTGGGAACTAAGTGGCTGATTTAACAAAATAAATACATGGAAATATTACAATTAATATAGACCAGGGAAGGACAGTATTGGAAAAGAGAACATATGAACATATGAATATAGACATAACTGTGTTATAGAAACATGCTGACCTACAAATACTATAAAATCAACTTTGGACCAGGGAAAGCAATGGCCCTTGCCACTACAGAGGGGAGAATTCACATTTGGTTTACAGGTGATATAAAAACATACATGACAACTGGGGGTCATTTATCAACACTAGGCAAACCTGCCCATGGGCAGTAACCTATGGCAACCAATCAGATTGCTGCTTTCATTGTTCTACTTGCAGCTGGCTTCAAAAAGCTAATCACTGATTGGTTGCTATAGGTAACTGCCCATGGGCAAATTTGCCCAGTGTTGATAAATGAGCCCCACTGTGACTTTGGAGGGATAAACAGCCTATAGCTCTCCAGATGTTTAACTCCCAGCATCCTTGGCTGCCTGGGAGAGGTAAGAACAGCATAATATCTAGACGGTGACACATTAGTTATCACTACAACAGAGAGAGAGAGAGGCAGTTCACCTATGGTGATATGTTAGGGTTAATAGATTTTCTGAAAATGTACTGAAGTGTAAGCATACAAGGAATGGATAAGAGTATGGTTTTATAAGAGGCTGGGGATTGTGATGCAGAAAATAGACCATAACAAGAAAACAGACCATCTCTGAAATGGGAAGAGCCATAAAAGCGAAGCAAGTGTGACAAAGAAATTACAAAGAGCAACACAAGTGTGACAAGGAGAACAGAAGGAGAAGACCCTTGAGCAGCACTGAAATATATGTGTGAGCGTTATTAATACTTCAGAATAATAAGATCAGGACCAGAGGCTAAAAAGAGTGAATGGAGAGTGAAATTGTGACACAGCAAGAACAAAAAAAAAGAGTGAATATTTTGGAGAGCACAGAAATCCAAAGCAGCAAAGAAAGCACAGTGAATGGAGAATAGAAATTACAGGGACATGGGGAGACAGAGGGGACCGGTGGGATTATGATGTTGGACCACATGGAGACCATTGAGGAGAATAAGGATTATGTGAGCTTGAAAAAAATACTATTGCCCTTATGATCTGCTCCACTTGTATGTTAAAGCAGTGTCATATTGTGTGAAGGAAATAGCATCCAGTCTGTGTACTTGAAATACTGTCCACATGCGATAGTCTCATTTTAAATTTTCAGGAGACATGCATAGACAATAATGCCTCCTAACTATAACAACTAAGCCCTGTCAACCAGCAATTCAAAATCCCTATTCAAGCCCTCACCCTGGATTACACATTAAATATAATTAATAAAAGAAATTCAACTATTTATTTTTATATGAGGAATCCAAAGATGCTGTTAGTTTAGTCATATGAACATTTTTTTTTTAACATATAAACCATCCTTGAAACCTTGAAAAACCAACACACATTTAAAAATATCATGTCCAAAAGTCTGCAAGTAAAAGTATTTTTCCTGAATACATCTTCATACATCTTAATACATACTTCTTATCACTACTATATTTATATTTGTGCTTACCTCTTCTGAGCTCATGTTAGTTGGAGGCATCTTGTATACCAAATAGCTGATGGAGTTACAATGAGATCTTCCTTAAAAGGGTAATGTCACTTCTAAAGAACCTTGTTCCAGAGAAGGTGTCCAAGCCACCCAATGAATCCTTTGCATAGAAGATGTACTAGATGCAATTGAAGGAGTCAATTGTATATTGATTATAAAAGTTATGCATCTCTTCATGACTATTTTACTATTTTTCTTTTAGGTGTTTTTTTTATGCAGAGTGCAGACCAGGGCTATGATGGCTAAACAAGCCACACACACTACCAAACTAATGCCCATCTGCTCATCACTTCAGGGCAACGCACGTACTTGTAGCTCCATTATTATATGGGGTGCCCTCAATCACGCTAGATTCATAGGGCAAAATGGCAACTTCATGCCTGTTTTAGGTCATCAGCAACATGAATGTGTACTTATATCAAACCATCTTCTTATAGCATCTGCTACAACTGTGAGTTGCACTCAATAGGGAAAGCTTTTTGGATGCACAGAGTAAGCATCACGTTATTAAAGTTATTATTTAGCAGATCTACAGTAATTATCCAGCAATCACTCTAGCATTCCATTACAAGTACCAGCTTGTTCTTTAGTAAAATCCCTTTGGGAGCTTCCCCACTTATCTGTGCCTCACACAACCTGCTGAGCATTATCTTGCAACAATGGCTTATCATATTTCCTTCACATGCTGCTACATATTTGCAACCTAATCCTTAATTCTAGGGAGACGATTATCTGATCATACCGTTTGCATTTGCTACTGTGGGCTCCTTTTATGGTATTTGAAATGGATTGCTTCTATAATGTGTGCATGTGAATTGCTTGTAATACATTACTTACTGTATATATTATATTTTCTCTTAATAAAGGACCAATGTATGTACATATCAGACATGCAGTAAATATCCATGGGCAATATCTTGATACCTAGGTCTTTAGGTATGAAAACTGACTAAAGAATGTACCACCAGATGTGATCACACATTCCAAATGTTTATTATTTATAAAGAAGAGCTTCAGTATCCAATTTGTTCCCAGTGGGATAAAGAAAAACACAGAGAGATCTAGAGCATTATTTACTAGACATTACAATTTCTGCTGGGATGATACATATTTTATCTCCACACCTTGCATTTATTATTTTATAATAACAAATGTGCTTGGGAGTCTTAAGCAAGTAAGTTGCAGGTAATACTTAGTTCCTGTGTAAAATATATACTGAAGCAATAGAATTGTTATAGGGATTCTATCATGGGAAAGAATGTTTTTTTCACAATGTATCAGTTAATAGTGCTGCTCCAGAAGAATTCTGCACTGAAATCCATTTCTCAAAAGAGCAAACAGATTTTTTTAGATTTCATTTTGAAATCTGACATAGGGCTTCAGGGGTTAAAGAACAAAATCGCAGTACAAAAGGGTTCAGGCAAAATTCTGATCAGGCAAGAGCTCTAAGGCAGGCAGAATAATAAAGTCAGAAGTCAACGTTCAGGAATCAGTTAAGGAAGAATTTAGGAACACCCAGGAACACAGGTAGCAATTCCTATAATCGGGCATTGACCCCATGACCTGGAAGTCCTTAAGCATTCAAATTTTGCGCCGAGCATGTGAAGTCATCGCGCAGAAGTTGTTGCAACGGTGTCGTTCCATGTGGGTCATGGGCGCCACCATGTTGGCTGTAGTGCCAAAGAAAGAAGATGCGCCTGCCAGCACTTGTTGTGACAGTACCCCTCCCCCACGTGGGGGCCACTGGACCACCAAGCTTTGGTTTCTGGGGAAATTGACTGTAGAACTCCCTTACCAGTTGAGAGGCATATAATGTACATCAGAATGTTTCTCCCAAGAGCATTATTCAGGACCAAAGACCTTCCACTTGAAGAGGAACTGAATAGAACCTCTGGAGTGTCTGGAATGTAGGATCTTTTAAACCTCGTACTCTTGTTGACCATCCACAGGAAGAGATGAAGGAGGAGACAGATCTGAAGAGAAGTGGTTGGAAATTGCTAGTTTAACCAGGGAGACATGAAATGCATTAGGAATTCGCATCTCAGGGGGAAGTGATAACCTGACCGCCACAGGATTAATTATCTCAGAGATGGAGAAAGGACCAATAAACCTTGGACCCAACTTGGGAGAAAGAATCTTTCGATGAATGTTCTTAGTGGACAACCATACTTTGTCTCCAATTTTGTACGGAGGGGGAGGGGAACCCTGTCTGCAATCCGCAAAAGTCTTATGCATCATACAGCAGCACTTTTCTCCAAATTCTTTGGTCACGGCCCAAATAACAGACATATGGGCAACATGATCATCTGCGGCGGGAACATGTGCCAAGAGGAGGTCCTGAGGGAAGGCCTGAGGATGTTGCCCGCAAAGAGACACAAATGGAGACCTTCCAGTGGAGGTATGACATGCATTATTATGAGTGAACTCCGCCCATGGCAGGAGATCTAACCAGTCATCTTGACAGAGGGAAACATGATTCCTCAGGAATTGTTCTAAGGCTTGATTTGCCCGCTCGGCTGTCCCATTGGTTTGGGGATGGTAGGGAGGCAGAAGAAAACTGAAGAGTAATGCCCAGGTCTTTACATAAGAAACGCCAGAACCTAGCAGTGAATTGAGTTCCCCTGTCGGAGACTCCACCGGGAAGCCATGCAGTCGAAAAATAAATTGAATGAATAGCTGGGACAGTTCAAACGCAGAGGGAAAAGCTTTATTTTAATAACTAATGATGCATGTCAATTATATTGCTTACATTAATTCTTCTGGATTTTCACAAAAACCTTATGGTGTTATCATTCCAGGAGAAGCATCTGAAAGATATACTTTTATCTAGACAGGTATAAGGGCATCTATGGTATCTTTGTTATTGGATGCCAGCATTAGATTCTTAATAAGATCTTGGTGAGATAAACACTTTAAAAGATGGTGTTTCGTCCTATCCACTGTTGACTGAAAGATTATTTCTCTATCTAAGCAATAAAAATCCTTTGAATGAACCACTGTGGATGTTTCTTCACTGTACCAAGTTTAAACTCAGCAAATTCAAATCTCCAAATCATCATTATATTAAGAGCATGTTATACGCCATCACACATCCTTGCTTGTACATCATTTAGAGCAGAGAGACACTGTATTTATAAACTATGGAGAGTGTTAAAGGAGAAGGAAATTATAAAAAGGGGCACATTTACTAAGGGTCAAAGTAAATATTTGAATAAAATGCTAATCTAAAAAAATAAAAATTTCGAAGTAATTTTTGGGCTACTTCGAAAAGGCCAAATTTCGATACCAATAGAAAAAATTACTGTTCCTTTAAAATCCTTCAAATTCTACATTTGACACCTTAAAGCTGCCGAATTGCCATTTTAGCCTATGAGAACCTGTCCTTCAATTTTTTAGCGTATCAGAACCTTGTCCTGAAATTTTTTCTAAATCCTAGGAATTCGAAGGATTTTGTTCAAAATTTTTGAAACATTCGATTCGAACGATTTTATTCAATTGAAAAAGGACCTATTCAACTGAATTCATTTTCGATCCAATAAGCCCTTTCAAAAAATTTGATGTTCGAATTTCAAAGTTATATCTTTTCAAAATTCGACCATTCGTAAGTCTATAAATATGCCAGTACTCCCTCAAAGTAATGCTGTTCTGTGTCCTCAAAGAAACACAGTATTTCTTTCCTTCTGTTGTGTACACATGGGCTTCTGTATCAGACTTCCTGTTTTCAGCTTAAACGTCCAGGGCTAGGACTTGAGCATGCTCAGTTTGCTCCTCTCTCCCTCCCTTTCCCTCTCTTCCCCCCCCCTCCTCCCTGCTGTAATCTGAGCCCAGAATTATGTTTGAGCAGGGAGAGACTCAGGCAGGAATTGATGTCATGTGTGTATGTATGCTGGGTTTTAATTTGGAGGGGTTGAGCTTGATGGACTTTGTCTTTTTTCAACCCAATTTAACTATGTAACCATGAAACACCAAAGCTAATATGGCAGCTGCTATCCTAAACAAACAGAGCTTCTAGAGCTGTTTATTCAGGTATGGTAGAGCATTCTGCAGATAAATATAATGTTATAGCTTGTACTATTGTGGCTAATCTATTGGCAATAAACTGCCTTGGTAGCTTTCCTTCTCCATTAAGTACAGGACTTTGTGCCTGCCAGTGCTGTTTCTGTTTGCTTTGGGTTTGGACTGATTATGTAACCCCTGGTGTCTAAGACCGGAACTCTGCACCAATCACACAAGAATCTCAGAGGAAGAACACCATGCGTATCACAAAACCTGTTATTCTAAATAAGTAAAGACAAAAATCAGTTGGTGAGCGTTCAGGAAGTACTTCTAATGGAGTCTCTAAACATTCAACTTAAAGTGTCCTTTAATAACATTTGAAATAAAACATTTTCAGAAGCAGTATGGTTGCCATTGTTTGAGTGCTATGATTACTGGATTATTTTATTGTTGATTTTAAAGATATACTAAAGAGCAGAGAAAGGTATGGCAGACATTTTTAGGAATGAAACGTATTTATGCTTTCCTCTGCCTTCACATTACTGTTAAATATTTTCATTATTATGTATACCTCTACTTACTTTATTTTACTTCTTGGTAAATTAACTGCACCAGTTCTACTTCTGTATTAAATAAACGTTCAACTTCACCCACAGCAGGAACCAATGCCTACTGCATGTATACACTACCTACCTCTCCTCCCAGCCTCATGTATGACAAATATCTATAAAAGCCCACATTCTAAATATAAATTCCAGCTACAATTGTCCCCCGTCGGCGACAGCAGATTTCAGACAACTTCCAAACATAAGCCACTTTCTAGATCCAGGGTCTTTCCCCCAGTTCCTGTTATACACGTATTTGCATTTTGAACAGTGTAAATCTGAAAATAATTTATGTCTTTATACAATTTGAGGATTTATATGAAAAACATAATACATGATTGAAAAGCAGGTTTTTGAAATTCATCCAGGGTTCTGTTTTTGAGCTTTAGAATTGCACCACTGTCTGTTTTAATGTAAAGAATGATGTTCCTATGCCAGAAAATAGGAAAATATGAAAAGGGAAGATATGCGAGGCCAGAATTTTATATGTCTGATAATGAGCTTGTTCAGTCAAGCAAAGTAAAACTAAACTTCACTGTTGAGAGTATTTATAAAAAGATGGTAGAGGTTATGCTTGATCCTAACATTTGCAACGGATCCTAGAAAGTAATTAATACAACACAATAAACATAGTGCCATACAAAAGCGAGACCTTGGTCTTTGCTCTCATTTTACAGAATAACAAAATGAACACTAATGTAACATTGTTTTATGTTACACTATCAACAGCACATCATTTGGGGCAATCTTGGCCTGCAGTATTTGTTCTAAGTTCTTTAGGTTGCATAAACTCAAGGATGAAAACATAATTATACCTCTTTATAGATCCCTAGTAAGACCTCATATGGAATATGCAGTGCAGTTTTGGACTCCAGTCCTTAGGAGGGATGTAAATGAGCTGGAGAGAGGGCAGAGACGTGCAACTAAACTGGTTAGAGGGATGGAAAACTTAAATTATGAGGGGAGACTGTCAAGGTTGGGGTTGTTTTCTCTGGAAAAAAGGCGCTTGCAAGGGGACATGATTACACTTTACAAATACATTAGAGGACATTATAGACAAATATCAGGGGACCTGTTTACCCATAAAGAGGATCACCGCACCAGAGGCCACCCCTTCAGACTAGAAGAAATGGACTTTCATTTGAAGCAGCGTAGGTGGTTCTTCACAGTCAGGACAGTGAGGTTGTTGAATGCACTGCCCGGGGATGTGATGGCTGATTCTGTTGAATGCTTTTAAGAGGGGCTTGGATGATTTTTTTGGACAGACATAATATCAAAGGCTATTTTGATACTAAACGCTACAGTTAGTATAGCTATGGGCATATATGGTTTGTGTGAAAGAGTGTAGGTATGTGTGTGTGTGTGTGTGTGTGTGTGTGTGTGTGTGTGTGTGTGTGTGTGTGTGTGTGTGTGTGTGTGTGTGTGTGTGTGTGTGTGTGTGTGTGTGTGTTTGTGTGTGTGTGTATATGCTGGGTTTTAATTTGGAGGGGTTAAACTTGATGGACTTTGTCTTTTTTCAACCCAATTTAACTATGTAACTATGTAGTAACATAGTAAGTTGGGTTGAAAAAAGATACGTGCCCATCAAGTTCTCTATTTCAGTAATGTTATGAATGTTATTTGGATGACTCTTTCCCATCTTCAATTAGAGCAATTTTAAAATACTGCCACACATTTTTCATGGGTCCTGATTCTAAAAAGCAGTTTGGACAGTATACCTCATACTGGCAAATCATCAAGACGTGTCTGTCAAACTGGGAAACCATTTTAACCAATGATTCTACAATCAGATAACATGATCTGAAATTCATCTATACATCATATTGCCACGTGCATAGTGCATTGGCCAATAAGGAGCTATCTAATAGTTCATTCTTCAATTCTAATCATTCAGAGGTAATGTATGAATACACAAAACAATGGGAAGTTGGCCACATATGTGTATGGCCACTGGCATGGTATCCATCCTTTAAACCAGTAGGTCCATCAGTCAGACATCAGGATGTAGTGCCCACTGTATGTTACTTACTCTTTTGTTGAACCTCTATAATGTTATTTTGGCCTTTTGAGATGATAATCATGATAATAGGTAGTTATTTGTTTTTTTTTTAAATGTTCCTTAGAGGGTAAGTTCTTTGTAGAGTTCTTCATAGTGTTAATCCATGCCTATGATGGAGGTAGCATCATGCTGTGGAGCTGCTTTTCCTCATCACAAAGTGAATAATTTGTTCAGATAAAAGGAAGAAGAAATAGTGAAAAATTCTACTTAAAGAGAACATCTCTGAGATGCTCTACTTCTAATTAGAATTGTCTTTAATTGATTATATACTTTTGGACACTATTTCAATTTAATTTTGGAAGAAAAAGAATGGTGAAATGATTATAGATTGAACAAAATTAAACTAACTGCTGAATTTGTGGTGGAGATACTCTTTTGAATAAAAAAGTAAAACTTATATACTTTTTTGGAGAAATGCTAAAAGAAGAATGTTTACCTAAGTTAAAAATACAATATTATATGCCCCAAAGGAGAAAGAGATGATCTCTGCTTCTGAAGAGACACGGTATGAAGCACTACAAATGTAATGAAACAGAAACTTTGCATTGCATGAAAGCAAAAATGTCAAGACAATTTAAGAACCTATTGCTTAAGTAATTCTATCATACTGAAAAATAAAACATAAGTATACATAGATGCATAAGAATAGGAAAGAAATAAGCATATAAAATCTTCCTTCCATTGTCTTTAAACTACTTCTATGGTTTAGAGCAATAAGGTAGCCAATCACATGGGATAAGTATGCCAGACTAACAATAAAACCCCACAATAAAACTCACAGACTAGAGTCCATTTTTTGGGACCCATCCCCAACCTGTACCTGCAACCTGCAATCTTCAACCCGGACCCGCGACCCGCATTCTTACCCGCTTGGACCCGCTGACCATCAAGAATCAGGAAGTGCTGTCATTGTAAACTGGAAGTGACATCATCGGAAGTAGCTGTGATCAGAAAAAAATGAGTAAAACAGGAAGTGCTGTCATTGTAAACTGGAAGTGACATTATTGGAAGTAGATGTGCTCAGAAAAAAGGAGTAAAAATCGATATGGATAAGATCCGTGGCCCGATCCTCAACCCGCAAACCCACAGAACCACCGACCCGCTTCTATACCCGCACATGGAACTTCTACATGCAACCCGCAGGATTTTGCGGGTACCTGACCCGCTGCAGGATTCTATCACAGACATAATTTGAAGTTGGAGGAAAAGGCCACAGCTTTTATTCAATTTAAATTCATCACACTTGCCAAGAAGATCAAAAAGCACGTTATAGCTTAACAAAAATTTGTGTTCTCATACACATGAAATTCCCGCCTTAAGCTACCAGGAGTACTAAATTGGTAATAATCAAATAAAATAAAACCAAATTATCTTTATTCCTTCTAAAAGCTGTGACAATTTTTTTTTATATATAATTAGGGTAGGCGGGAGGGACTGAAAGCTGTCTTCCCTCGCTGACATTGCCACACTGAGCCATTATGAACCTGGACACCTCAAGGACCATTCCAAATAAAGGCAAGTTCTCTCACCTCTGGCCACAACCACCTGACCTCCACCAGCAAATAAGCACCCAGGTATCTGAAAATTGTGCAATACTGGACGCCTGGACAATTACCAACTGATCCAGGGACAAAAGGAGTTTTACCTAATGATGCTCAAAAACAGATCATGTCTTACCTTCTAATAAAAACTGTAATACAGCTTTGGGTTGGAATACTGTTTTATAAATAATGGGGCCATAATCAGTATTGATATTGGCCTGTACATGGTAAAATATTCTCTTATATACAAGCAGGAAGGCAGGGAGCAAAGTTTAAGCTAGGGAGTTGGGATGGAGGGAAGGAGACACTTGGCTTTATTTATCACCTTACTGTAGAGTCCTGCAGCAGGTTGGGCACCTGCGGGTTACCCGCAAAAACCTGCGGGTTGCAGGTAGAAGTTTCAGGAGATATAGATAAGGGTCACTGGTTCTCTGTGTTTGCTGGATGTGGGTTGGGTCGCAGGTCTTCTCAATTTCTCAATAGCGAGTTTTACTCCTTTTTTTCTGATCATGCCTACTTCTAATGATGTCACTTCTGGTTTACGATGACAGCACTTCCTGGTTATTGGTGGACAGGATGGTCGGGTTGCAGATAAGGTACTTGTCAGGTCGAGTAGCAGATCCAGGCAGGTAAGTATGCGGGTCGGGTTCAACAAATTGGTTCCACGCATGACTCTACCTTACTGTTAATGGGATGACATCAATAAAAGGGCTGCACTCTTCACATTGCTGTTTTTTTTACCTGGCGCATTGTGCAAAGCAGAGCCTGACCTGGAACAGAAGTTATCTCTGCATGAGAACTATATGGCATACTTTTGTGCCTCTTTAATGCTCTTGCACTGCTGCCCTGGATCTACATAAATGATTTCTATAATCTCTTTATTTTCAGCACAATTTATGAGATGAGTGCATTTGTCCGAAAATGTCAATATACTTACTAAAGCACTCAGAGGCAATGCACAAAACCCAGTAAATGTTCCCCTTTACATAACCAAGAGCTACATCTCTGGGCTTAGCCCTGGGTACTAGCCAAGCATTAGGAGTTAATCCTCTTTTCCCTAACAGCATTACCATGTGTTTTCTAAATTAGATTAGTGTTTAGGGATTATTTATCTTTATTCAAATTAACAGATTATTGATAACTGAATATAATATGTAGTGACGAAAACATTTTGTACGGAGTCTAAAATAATATCTTTGCAACACCATATAGGTGTAGCGCACCCGTAGGTGTAGCTTTAGCTGTGGATTTGTGGAATGTGTGTGACCTGGCTAACTGCTTAGCTTGTGCCCAGGACCCCCAGTGTACCCGTGCAACTCCCTGCAACTCCCGGTACCTGGTGTTGTTCAGTGCAGCAGGAGATTCAGTCAGACACAGTTCTTTGCAAGCAAACTTGAATTTATTTATTGAACAGACAGCGTAGTAGGATACTTTGATAATCCCTCCAGTGGGATGATAAATACAATACGCAAGATAGATAGCACGCAGCAATGATTCACGTTTCAACAGGATAGTTACCCTCTCACTAGGTAATATCTCCTCTCAGGTGGATAGCACTAGGCCCTGGATTTCACAGCCTGGGGTCTTGTTTATTGGCACCCAAATTGGTCCTCAACTCACCCACTGTAATCCCTGATCTAGTGGTGTACATACCACGGGGTCCTAACCACAGTACTACTACCACTGGCTAAACGTATCTTTCAAGGAACCAGAGCCCTGGACCTGTAGCACCTCTCTAGGAGGCAGGGTCCCAGGAGTAAGACACTGAGCACATGGTGCTATATCCTTTTATATTGTTACACAGTGCCATCTAGTGGACAATCCCCAGGAACTAATATGGACCCAGGAAAAGGGACATAGCTGCCTGAGTTACTTAAGGACCCTTAGGTGTCCAAATATGGAAGGGGAAACTGCCTGAGTAAACTACACCCAAATCTCAGGGTCCCTACATAGGTTTAATAGATAATTACACTCAGTTTCCAGAGTCTGTTTGATAAAGATGTGAATAAAGCCAAAAACACCACATTTATTTTTGTTGCCCTTTAGTTATGTTCGCCATGTGCTGACTGGATAAGCTTGATTTCCCTTAATATCTACTAAACCAGAGTACACCATAAACACGTATTCAAATAAATTTAAAGGGTAAGTAATGTGAGGAAACATAGGCAGCCTAAAAGCATTAACATATAAAGGCCGCTTTAGCTGAAATTTTGAAAATACGCCCCCACATTTAAGAGAGCCCCATCACATTTAAATTGAATTGCAATTTTTGGGCTGTTCATAAATACAGGTATGGGATATGTCATCCGGAAACCCGTTATCCAGAAAGCTTTGAATTACAGGTTGTCACCCATAAACTCAATTTTATCCAAATAATACAAATATTTTAAATATTTTTTCTTTGTACAGGTATGGGACATATCCAGAATGCTCTGGACCTGGGGTTTGCCATATAATGGATCTTTTCGTAATCTGAATATTTATACTTTCAGGGGCCGATTTACCAAATTGGAATAACGATCGTACGAATATTTCGTGAAAAGTGAATTTTGGCCTATTCGATCATCGAATATCGAATAGATCGAATAGATCGAATGATCGGATATTCGATAATTCAATCATTCGATGATCGAAGGAAAAAACTTTTTAAAGTTATTCGACTGCCTACTTTGGCAGATTGAACCGAATTGCAATAGAAGCCAATGGGAAGCTTCACTAAGATGCGCAAAATTGCTAGCGTTGGTTTCGCTAGTGTTGGTTTCGCTAGCGTTCGCCGCACTTCGCCAGGTGAATTTTCGCCAGCACTATGCAATTTCACTAAGATGCGAATTTGCGCTCAGGGCGGGGAACGTTAGCGAAGGAGCGCTACTATTCGTTCACCAGGCAGGGCGCAGTTACGCGGTGCCTTATTTACATACGGTGGGAACTTAAGCGTAAAATAGAAGTATATGTTACAGCCACTACATTCCATTACACAAGCCCAGGAAACCTTTAATAAATAAAATAAAGTTGTCCTATTGCCCTACATGTGCCCCCTGTATAGTTGAGTTGCCATATGTTAGGAAATGTAGGGGGGAAGGAGGGTAACCCCGAAAAAAATTATCGATCTTTTTCAGACTATCACCCTCCTATGCTAAAATATGCCAGCGTTTTTTTTGGGACTTAGAAAAAATTTGACATTTTTTTTCCAACCTCCTATCTATTGTATTGAACTTCACCTGGTCTGACCAGGCGAAGTAACGTCTAGGAAAATGTTCATCTTCGTGAATTTGCGAAGTTACGATCCTTCGTCAGTGCGCAACTTTGCCTGGCTTAAGTCTATCTATTTCGCTAGCGAAAATTTGCACTTCCTGCATTTCTAGGCGCATTGGCACTGGCGTATGACGTCAGTGTGCAATGGCTCCAAAATTCAAATATTTAAAGGGAAATTAGTGTTATTTTAATTGCCCGTTATAGGAGTTTGTTCCTGGTGCTTCTGAGCATTGAAATTGCTATCTGTATTTCTGATTCTGATTCCTGTTGTGACCCCTGCCTGGCTTTTCGACAATTCTGACATTCTGTATCCTGGCCCCCTTGCCTGATTACCGACTACGATTCTGCTTAACCCTCTGGTTGATCTCCTGGTTTGACCCTTGCCTGCTTGACTTCGTTTGTACTCCGCCTGCCCCGACCGGGCCTGATCTGACAACGAATTCTGTCTACACCTTGTACCTTGACCTTCTGCCCAAAAATACTTTGCATTACAGTTGTGCCCCTTAGCCTATTCAGAACCCCTCACTTTGAACCTTTTGACATCCGAGTAGCCAAGGGCTCCTCCCGAGGTGAAAGGCGGCTGTTATAGGCGGAAGCAAGAGCTGAGAACAGGGTGCCTAGCATCGGTTCTGAATTTAGGGTTCCAACTGTTACACTATTAGGTTTTTTTTATGTTTATGTTGCTTTCTAGTAAACTTTAAGTACGAAGATCCAAATTATGGAAAGATCCATTATCCAGAAAACCCCAGGCTCCAAGAATTCTGGATAACAGGTCACATACCTGTACATATTACCTGAGCAGTAACCCACTGACACCAATCAAAATAACCAAAATGTAAATTGCATCCAACTGAAATTGACAGTTAACTATGAACTAGATAGGGGTTTTGTAGGGAATAAATACAAAACATGTCAGAAAATGAGGTCAGCTGTTTGATTCATTGATACAATAGCATTATTCTAAATAACTATCTTAAAGACAAGGGACTATAATTCTAGTATGTGGATTGTATTGTATTGTTATTTCTGCCTTCTACACATAAAAATATACCAGATTATCCATTATGTTGTTCGGATGTTGAAGAGGCTGTTATATACTGTAAGAACATTAGTCTTTCTGACAGATGAATGGAAGTATTAAATATGCAATTGAAGAGTTAAGATCAGTGGAATAACTAACGGGGGGAGCAAGGGGTGCAATTAGGCCAGGACCCCCCGACAGATCGCTCCCGCTGCAGCCGGCTGGAGTCATCTGTAGTGGCATAGAAATTCCAAATGGACGAGGGTGAGGGGGTGGCCTGCACCAGGGCCTGCCCCCACCTAGTTGCTGGCTAAAATGGCAATGCCCATAACAATAGCAATATTAAAAATGCACTAGAGAGCATCTGCCTGATAGAGGATGAAAGAACAGAACTCAATAGGGAGCTGAAAAGGGTATTCCTTCTTAATAATGCTGCATAGAGATAATGGAATCTAATGGCACCAAATAGCTCACATGATTGGGGGCAGCTGGGAAACTGACAATATGTCTAGCCCCATGTCAGATTTCAAAATTGAATATAACAAAATCTGTTTGCTGAAATGGATTTCAGTGAAGAATTCTGCTAGAGCAGCACTATTAATGATGTGTTTTGAAAAAAAACAGGTGAACTATGTCAAAGACTTACAGCATCATTGTAATGAGTGCAGTATTAGGTTGAGCAAATCAAAAATAAATCTAGAAGAAACACAGGTACAAACAACCATAAAGGCTGGTAGAAAACTGACAGATGATGGCATAAGAGTGAATATTTGTAAGTGAGCATATAAACATTAAAAAAAATGAACAAACAACCTTGAGCCATTGGTCAGTGATCTACCATCAGTCTCTATAGCAATCTTGTTCTCTGCTGGTTAATATTATCACCCCGTTTTCTTTATAAGCACTACTTGTGTTTTTAGAGGTATAGCTCCAGTGACGGAGCTACCAATTGTCCAGGAGATGAGGACAAAACAGCGCATAATAATATCATAATCTGCACAGACAAAATCCCTGAATCTTTCTTAGAAAGTGTATGGTTGACCGGACATTTGCAGATGAAGTATTAGACACCATGTTCATTAATATAATAACATCTAAGATATATTAAATTGATATTTTTAAAATGAACTTTGCAAAGTCATCTCTGTAATTGCTTGCTATTTATTAAAGTTTTGTAGCTAATTCAAAATATTTTTTTCTGTCATACACTGCTGCATATTCTTCTGCATCTCTTCCCAACCTTAACAGATGATAAAGAGATGGCAGTGAAGACATATGGCTAAATGACCTAATTTAAAAGATCAAAAGTTTTGTTGCTCACAGAACCCATTCTAATTACAGCAAGGGAAGACAGATCATTAATCTTCCAATGTTAATGTTCCAAAAAAACACAAAATAAACTTTTGCTGATTGACCAGATGTGTAACTAGAAACTACTGCATCCCACAAACCTTAATAAGTAGCATCAACCACGTCCATCCCAACCAGCAGGTGTTGAGAATACCAATTCCTTATTTATGACCTTGAATGCCCCATAATACATCATCATTGCTTATTCTATATTAACTTCAATGACTGCACCTGAGCATTCCTTTTTTTTTTGTTAGTGAGTGAATGATCTTTGAATAATCTATGAAGTATCTAAATTGTACAATACCTTGCTGTGGATTCCAATGGGGATAGAAAAGACACATTCAAGCAGAAAGACAAGTGCAAAACCATGGTGATTAACCATTTCAGGCAGGTGTATATGACTCCACAGGACTAGTTCTTGCACCATGGAGTAGTTGGAAAGACTTCTTACATTATGTCAAAGGTACAATTTTATTGAACGGTTAAATGTGCTTTATTTATGGAATTTTACAAAGGATTTGTATTACATTATTACACTAAGAACAATTGAAATACCAAACACAGCATATAGAGATAATAAATAAAGCTGGAAAGGGCTGATATCTGTGCAATTAAAATCATTATACTAACTTTCCAACCTTGGTTGGCACAGTACCCTTTTGTACCAGAAGCTACGCACAAAAAAAGGACAATCCCTATGAAAGCAATTAGCTGATAATACATAATAATTCGTTTTAATCAATCACTATAAGATAAAAGCTTGAACAAGATGAAAGTAGCCATATGGCTTGTGCTTATAATAGCAATCGAAACTTTTTTGTAGAGTAAAATTTGCAAAGCTTGTGCAGATAAACTGTATTGGCAATGCATTATCCCAACTTTCAGTACTTTCAGTGTGCAATTCCTTTCTGGCAGGGGTACCCAGACTTTGTTACCTTGCAATCTACTCTTGCCACCTGATGCCATCATGAGATCTACCTTAAGAACTCATAGCAGGATGGCACAGAGGCAATTCCATGTATAAATACATTAAATTGGTAATAAGTGAAAAGTAAAAGATTATGGCTAGACAGTTTCTAAACTACTGCTGCTAAATATCTCCAGAACAAATAATTGCAAATCTGCTATTTATCAAAGAGTGAAGTTAAGAGTGAAGTTCTGCCACTAGAGTGAAATTCCGCCGCTCTCCATTCATTTCTATGGGATTGGGATTTTGAAAGGCATATTTATCAAAGGGTGAACTTTCACTTCACCCATTGATAATGGGTAAAACCCCATAGAAATGAATGGAGAGCAGCGGAATTTCACTCTTTGATAAATTTACCCCTAAGCATCAACAGATCGGTGGTGAAGGGAGCATTCACCTTCATGCAAATAAATGGTCCATTTGAGGATAATAATTATACTTATTTTGGGGGCTAGCAAGCATTACATTTCCAACCAGACTAAGAAACCTGTTCCTGAAATCAACCAGAAAAGTTTGAAAAATGCAGGTTGGGAAACTCAAAAATGCAAAACGAATAATGTGTGTTGACAATATTGATAAACTGATCATGCTCTGTATTTTCATATACCCTAAAGTGATTTATTCTGCAGTGTAGTGCCATATTGCTATAAATGAGACAAAGCGCACATGTTCAAACTTCAAAAACTCTTTAAGCTGTGTGTTGCCAACATCTAACACCAGCTGTGCCTAATGTGTAAGGGAAGCCTAATCCCTTACACATGTTTTATTTAGTTAGCAGTGATCACTGAAAAAAACTTAGAGATTATAACTCTAATTGGGTAAAGGGGGTTGTAAAAATAATTAGAGAAATACTTTATGTAAATTTATAATTTCATTCTGTTAGATCAGCGCTTGCAAATGAAAATTACATTGCTGTGTTGCAGCTGTGTGTGATATATTCACTTTATGAGTAAAGTCATTGAATTTAAATCTAGTGGAATTTACCTTAGGTAACCAGTCACTGTTAGGGCCCTTACACACGGGCATTTTGGACCTGCGCTCCCCTGCGTTGCGTGTGAGTACAGCCCCATTGAAAATAATTGAGTGCGTCTATACCTGTGCTCCCCTGCGGCTGAACGCAGCAAAATGGAACGCAGGGGAGCGCAGGTAAAAACGCCCGTGTGTAAGGGCCCTAAACTAGCATTGTCAGCTGTCCTTAATCTTCTCCAGTGAAGGGCAGAGAAACAAACAGATCTGATCTAAGTAACAAACAAACATAAGGTTTTTTTTTACAGCATCACCTTTAACATAATGGATACCAGCTTTAATACTTTGCGTGCCACAGATACAGTGAATAATGTACCCCTGTAGTATAGTCCAATGAGTAGTTCTATGACCATATAAAGGCACAAGGCTGCTTTTATATAAAGTCATAGTACTCCTGGGCGACCTCAATTTTTTGTGGGTGTACATTATTTAATATTATACAGAAGTTTCTATAAGACGTGTCAGAAACTACTATCGCTAAGCACCATTTATAACTGATGACATGACTAAGCCGTTTATAAGGATATACTTTTAAAAGGTATTCATGGCTCCTGAGAATTATAATAGAATTCAGTTGGGGAGTACACTTACAAAACACAATACAAATTACGCCGGCATACATGTGCTAGTGTGCTATGGGACTTTGCACCTACATGCCTGCCCCCACCCGTCCCTTTTGGATTGTGCACTGCCTAATGCAGGCTTTAATAAAGCCTTTAATAAAGGTTCATGCTAAATGTCTCTGTGCTCCTTCTCTGCTCAGCTTCTTAAACAATACACCTTGCAGTGTGCAAATTGTAGTGCATTGTAAATTATCCCTAACCTCTATACATATTTGTATTTATTATTTTAATTTAAGTGAACACTGCCATAATGCATGACTTGGGAAAGCTACCCCCTTTTGGTAATCTAATAAAGTTTCCCCATAAAATGCTACAGTACAATTAAGAAATTAAGAATCTAAAAACTTCATTGAGAGGACCAATAAAGGAAAACACAGTGGGGCCATTAAACTTACATAAGTGCTAAACTGCACAAGTGCATTTGGCAACAGCAATAGTGTTCAATGCATTAACATTCCATACAATTGGTAAAACAGCTCTGTTTAAAAAAAAAAAAACCTTTACCCTGTGTAAAATGAAGATAAAATGAGAATGTGATGATCTGAAAATCATTTAAACCCTATATTTAATTGAAAATAGTACACCTACATAACAAATGTTGAAAAAACAGAAATATTTTGTTTAATGAAAAAGATATGTTCATATTGAATTTGATTCCAGAAACACATTTCATAAAAGTTGGGATAGAACCAACAAAAGACCAGAAAAGTGGTTTAATGCTAAAAAAAAAAAAAAAAAAAAAAAAAAAAAAAAAAAGGATCTCGCAATGCGGGTTCTCTCTGACGCAAAGATGGGGAGGTGTACTCCAATCTGTGAAACACTTCATGGCCAAATATTTAAACAATTTAAGAATAATGTTTCTTGATGTAATATCATGATGATTAACCTCTCTCTCTGCAAGGAACAATGCTGAAGGCCAATACAGGAGGCGAGCCAGGTGGTGCTGCAATAAAAAAGCAAACCTGATTCTGGAATGGTAATAACTGCACTGGGCTCAGGAATACTTCCAGAAAAACACTGAACACAATTTGCCACTGCATCCAGAAATCTGCAAGTTGAAATGCTACCATACAATGTAGAAACCGTATCTAGAAACACCGCTGCCTTCTCTGTGGGCACAAGCTCTATTAAAGTGGACTGAGGCAAAGTGGAAAATTGGCCCTGTGGTCTGACCGATAAAAATGTGAAATTGTCTTTGTGGAAATCATGGACAACACGTTATCAATGCACAGCTCAAAAGCCAGCATTAGTGGTGGTTTGGGGGTCCATTAATGCATGGGAAGCTTGCACATCTGGGAAGGCACCATAAATGTTGAACGATATATATATATATACAGGTGTATATATACAGGTGTTGGATCACAATATGCTGCTTATTTCAACAAGACAATGCTAAACCACATTCTGAACATAGTAAAAAAAGCATGGTTCTGCAGTAAGAAAAGTTTGGGTGCTAAACTGGCCTTCCCACAGTCCTGACCTGCCAACCGCTGAAAACATCTGACACATTAGGAAACAAAACAATATGACAGAGGAAACCCTAAACTATCAGCTGAGATCCAATCAGGCAAGAATATGACAATTTTTCATTATAAAAATTACAGCCCGCCTCAGTTCCCCATGTTTTAGAGCTGTTGAAAGAAGAGGAGATGCAACACAAAAGCAAACACGGCCCCCACCCAACTTTTTTTGAAAAGTGTCATGCACAATTCAAAACAAGTATATATTTTTCAGTAGGAAGATGATGATTTTTTTTGACTCTCCCCAGAATTATTGATAACACTTGTTTTGAAAATCTCTGTGAAATTCACTGGAGACAGAATACACTGGATTCTCAAGGTGGCTGAATAGTTTGAAAGACATTTAGCATTTACACCCTCGTAGTTTCCACTGGAGTCACATACTAAGATGATTCTGAAGTTCCTGCTAATTACCATACACTTTTTTTCCCTAGATTGCATTGCTTACACAAATTCCATCTAGCCTTCAGCCCCTATAGTACTTTGAACTCTGCTCTGGTTTCGGGATCTAATATATTCAAAACTTTCAGAAACAATTCATCAAGACAAATCTTAAAGGTCAACAAGGAAATTGAGAAAATTCATCTTTAACTATGCAAACTATTAATGACATGAAAGAAACATGCATATGAAATAATTAATTTATGACTGTTAATCATTCTGTGGGTTTTTTTTCTATTACAAAATAATATTGGTAACATATCTCACTGGTAAATGAAAGAAATGATTGTGTATGGTAGCAGTCTTAAGAATGTTAATATAGCTTTTTCTTATTTCATCTCAAAGGGGATGAAATCCCCGCTCCATTTGCAGACGAGGACTGTTCAGCAGCTGCGTTCGTGTTCTGACTTCATCGTTACAGTCCCTCGTCGCTGGTTTCAACAATACAAGCATCTTCAATTGTTCATTTTTAAAAAAGAAACAAAAACACATTTACATGTTTTAATCCATTTCGAAAGGCCTTTGAGGACTTGGGATGCTTTATGGAAGTAAAGAATGCGGTCTAATTCTGTGTACAAAGACAACCTATGAGCAATGTTCCTACATTGCGCTGCCTCATCCATGAAACATATGTTTGCTAATTAAATATGTCTAGCTGCAAACTTCCTGCTCAATATGGTTTTTACATCTGAAGAATAACCTCAGCAGCTGTGCCAGCCACTAAACCAATCAACGGAAGAGCACCGCAAGCAGTTAAGTAGCAATGTCACACATGGAATGAAGAAAACAAAAAGTTTACAAACTAAGATCCAACAAAACATTTGAAGGGCATGAATATAACAAAATATGCCATGTTATATAAGCTTCTCAGTTAGCTACCACTCTGCCTATAGAATACAAGAACCATGAGTAATCTGTAAAATACAGCATCATGAATGATGAATAGTGATGTAATCATTTATCAGTGATGTCAGTTATATCACATGACTAACAAGCTTTGCCGAATAAACAACAATACATCCTCTACTCTAAACTGAAAGGCTATCAGAGTTCTGTGGAGTTCCTAGGCCAATATAACAGCTTTTGGCTTGCAGACTCACTTATATAGTTATGAGCTTCGAGACGTCTTATGTAGTTACATTTTATAACATTTGGTAAATTATTTCGTACATAGCACACTATAATGTAACACCTGCATAGATACCAGGGTGTAGCATGTATCCAAGCTTATTTGCACTGAATCCTACAATCCATGGTTCACACGTGATGAAATTCAAAAGAGACTACAAAGATAAACAAAGGTCCCGGCCAGATGGGATTCATCCCCGGGTACTTAGTGAGCTTAGCTCTGTGATTGTCAAACCTCTCTACTTAATTTTTCAGGATTCATTGAGGTCTGGCATGGTGCCGAGAGACTGGCGAATTGCTAATGTGGTGCCGCAATTCAAAAAGGGATCCCGTTCTCAGCCTCAAAACTATAGGCCAGTTAGTCTGACATCGGCGGTAGGACTTTTCGAAGGATTAATAAAGGATAGGATACTAGACTTCATAGCAAATAACAATACTATGAGTTTGTGCCAGAATGGTTTTATGCATAATAGATCTTACCAGACTAACTTAATTCCTTTTTATGAGAAGGTAAACAGGGACCTCGATTCTGGGATGTCAGTGGATGTGATTTGCTTAGACTTTGCTAAAGCATTCGATACAGAAGGTTACTGGTTAAATTAAGGAATGTTGCCCTGGAACATAGTTTTTGTACCTGGATAGAGAACTGGCTAAAAGATAGACTACAAAGAGTGGTGGTAAATGGAACATTTTCTAATTGGACCAGTGTTGTTAGTGGTTTACTGCAGGGCTCTATACTGGGTCCCTTGCTTTTCAACTTGTTTATTAATGGCCTGGATGTGGGCATTGAAAGTACGTTTTCTATTTTTGTAGATGACACTAAATTGTGCAGAACTAAAATAAAAAAAATAATATAAATGCAATTTATATACTAAATGGCAGTGTGTTGGAAGTTTCCTTAAAGGAAAACTATACCCCAAAAATTAATTTTTGAGCAACAGATAGTTTATATCAAATCAAGTGACATATTAACGGATCTTACCTACCTGGTATATATATTTAAGTAAATATTGCCCTTTTACATCTCTTGCCTTGAGCCACCATTTTGTAATGATCTGTGTGCTGCCTCAGAGATCACCTGACCAGAAATATTTCAACTCTAACTGTAACAGGAAGAAGTGTGGAAGCAAAAGACACAACTCTGTCTGTTAATTGGCTCATGTGACCAAACTTTATAGTTTGTTTGGTATGTTTGTGTGCACCCTTGGATCCTAGGATCCCAGGAGGCTGTCCTTATTTTTTAAAATGGCTATTTTCTATTTATGATTACCCAATGGCACATGCTACTAAAAAAGTGTATTATTATGAAAATGGTTTATTTACATGAAGCAGAGTTTTACATATGAGTTGTTTTATACAATATCTGTTTATAGAGACCTACATTGTTCGGGGGGGTATAGTTTTCCTTTAAGTGAGAAGGATCTTGGGGTTTTTATAGATAACAAGTTGTCTAATTCTGGGCAGTGTCATTCTGTAGCTACTAAAGCAAATAAAGTTCTGTCTTGCATAAAAAAGGGCATGAAAACATAATTATACTTTATAGATCTTTATGGATCCCTAGTAAGACCTCATCTGGAGTGTGCAGTGCTTAGGAGGGATGTAAATGAGCTGTAGAGAGTGCAGAGAAGTGCAACTAAACTGATTAGAGGGATGGAAGACTTAAATTATATTCAGGTTGGAAAAAAGGCGCTTGCGAGGGGACATGATTACACTTTACAAATACATTAGAGGACATCATAGACAAATATCAGGGGACCTTTTTACCCATAAAGAGGATCACCGCACCAGAGGCCACCCCTTCAGACTAGAAGAAAAGGACATTTGAAGCAGCGTAGGTGGCTCTTCACAGTGAGAACAGTCAAGTTGTGGAATGCACTGCTGGGTGATGATGTGATGGCTGATTCTGTTGATGCTTTTAAAAGGGGCCTGAATGATTTTTAGACAGACATAACATCAAAGGCTATTTTGATACTCTATTTTTGATAACTCTACAGTTAGTATAGATATGGGCATATACGGTTTGTGTGAAAGTGTGGAGATGTGTGTGTGTGTGTATGCTGGGTTTTAATTTGGAGGGGTTGAACTTGATGGACTTTGTCATTTTTCAACCCAATTTAACTATGTAATGTGGAGAGGAGGTTAAACCAAAGGGTGACTGGTACATATCTGTCCTGTTCGATTTGTAAGGGATCCAACATGGAAATATAAAGCTTGACTCTTTATTTGCGTTAATAAACATATTTTTTTTTTTTGCTTTGAATACAGGCATATTATCAAACAAACAAATCCATTTTTGACATATTGACGGTAAAACTGCTAAAAACCTTAGCAAACTGTGACCATGCACTAAGCACACATTTGCAGTAGAGACAGTTCCAGCTTATGTCTGTATGTTTGCTCTTAACTTGAATTTGTATAGAAGTTGTAACAGGCACATTTACACATCAACTGCAACTTAAAAAAAAATTGTATTTATTTTTAACTTTCTGTGTTCCATACTAGACAACACACTCCAGAAGGCATTGGGGAGGGTGGTTTATGCTAATAAAAGCCAAGCAAACTATAGTGCATTACTGTAATAGCCTCTTTTTGTATGTTTGAATTGAATGTACCTATAGGGGGGGGGATTCACAAAATAAAAACATAAAAATGTTGGATTTCCCACCAAATTCAATTCACAAACCTCTATCTCCACTTTTGTGAATTTGTCTTTTAAACAGACAGTTATCAGATTTTGTCTTTTGCACAACATTTTTTCTTAATTTGTCTTTAGCGCTTACTACACCTGTATGTCAGCTGTCAACATCAAATTTGAATAACCTGGGCTTTCTAAATCTGCCTACATTCCAAATCTGTAACAAGATATAAAGGTCTAAATACAAGAAATACTATTTTGCATAATATGGGGATCTGTATCAGAAATACATTTTATTATCTTAGGTTAAGTGTCTAATTGCTGCAAAAAAAAAATGGCTGGAAGGCATTAGTTTTCCTTTAGATAATATATTCACTCAATTTGCTAATATTGCCTCATTCATTAAGCTAAAACTAGTAAAATAATGCAAATGTAATTTAAAAACGTTACATATCAAATTGTATAAAATACACTTTTTTTTCTTGAGCAGTGGTTTACTTGTTTTGTTAATGAGGCTTTACACCTATAGGGTTAGACTGAAATGAATCCCTATTTATATACTAATAATTCCCCAATGGGGCACTTAAAAAAAGGTGTGAAATGAAGATTGGGCAAACCAAACAAGAGCAAATGATTTTAGAACTCATCTGACACATCTGGGAAAGAGTTATACTGAGCTTTACTCCATTTTTTAAATGTCTGGAGAAAGTGTAGTTTAAAACTATGTTTTTGTGCCATTTTGAGAGACAAATTCATAGAAGTGTCTGCAAACTATCTTTCTTTCACTAAAATATGAAAAGTGGCAGCTGAGTCGGAATTTAGACGGATTTCTGTTTATGAATGTGGAGAGAGTATTTTACTCCAGTTTACCACCACATTTATTCAAAAAATGGACTGTCTTCACTTTTGTGAATTCCCCCCTAGGACTCCCTCTATTCACTCCCTACTATTATACACACTACGGGCAAGGTTTAGATCCAGTGATCCAAAGAATGGAGCTTATTAGAGAGGGGGCATAGGCTTGACTTCATTGTACAACACACTTTGGGGGAAATTCACTAAATCGCGAAGCGTCTAACGCTAGCGCTAATTCACCAGCGTGATGTCAAATCGTAAATTTGCAAATTCACTAACACTGAAGTAGATAGACTAGCGCAACTTCGCAGCCTTACGCCAGACGAAGTTGCGCACTGATGAAGGATCGTAATTACACAAATTCACTAAGATGACCATTTTACTGAACGTTACCACTTACGCTAGACGTTACTTCGCCAGGTCAGACCTGGTGAAGTTCAATACAATAAATTTGGAAAATTTTTCTAAGTCCCAAAAAAACGCTGGCGTCTTTTACCTTTCTATGGTGATAGTCTGAAAAAAAGCGAAATTTTTTTGGGGGGTACCCTCCTTCCCCCCTACATTTCCTAACATATGGTAACTCAACTATACAGGGGGCACATGTTTAGGGCAATAGGACAACTATATATTATTTATTAAAGATTTCCTGGGCTTGTGTAGTGCAATGTAGTGGCTGTACTTCAATTAGACTTTGAAATTCGCGCCGTATGCAAATTAGGCATCTCTAGCGTAAATGCGCTTTGCCTGGCGAAGTAACACTAGTGCAACTATGCTACCATTCGCCGACCTTAGCGTAATTTCGCACTTTAGTGAATTTGCGTAGCGCTGGTGAAAATTCGCCTGGCGAAGTGCGGCTAACGTTAGTGAAGGCAACTCTAGCTAATTTTCGCCGCTTAGTGTATTTCCCCCTTTGTCTTGATCCTTGGTGCTTTCTGTCAGGTTCAGTTGATCAATTGCTCAACAGCTGTATCAATGTCCTCACGTTATACAGTTCCTTTGCACTGGTTGTTCATTTAATCCTTTATGGAACAGAAGAATGCAGTTTGATTTCCTGTACATTAACATCCTACAAGCAATTCTGCTAAAATAAAACATTGCCTTGTACAAGAACTATACGTTTAAAAATGGTTCCAGCTGCAAATTCGTTGCACTATAAATCCTTTTTTATGCGCATAAAATACACTAAGCAGGTGCCATGACTTCTAAACCATTTCACAGCTATTCATGTTGCATCGTTCCAAGCAGCTAAATGTAATTAGAAAACATTTAAGCAATTCCAATTCGGCTCAACCCAGGAGATAAAAAATAACCTAACAACTTGCTTAAGCAAATATTTAAGTTCAACATATTCTGTTTAAAAATACTAATTTTAATAACAAGGTATGTAAACTTCTCAATTTGTTTGTGCACACTTTTCATCTTCTTGTCATTACACCAACCTAAAGTACAGGCAAAAATAACAAGCAAATTGTTTGTGTAAAGGGGGACTTTGTCTCCCATATTTCCGCCTTTGGTAATCTTTATTATCTGAGGTATATGGACATGCCACCCATCTCATTCTCCTCACACCGTGCTAACATTAGCCAAGGAGAAAAAGAAGCAGCTACTGATAGGTTACCAAGCATTCTCCCGTCAGTTCCACCTTGGGTGGGCGAAATCATAGTAATGAGATTGTTAGCCCAAGGGCCAAATGTCCTCGTTCTGACATTTTGTATGTCCTTAATTGTAATTAAGGACATACAAAATGTCAGAACGAGGATCACATCAATAAGCTAATGCAGTCCTCAATCTGAAAGAAAAACCAAGCCTGCCTGATCAAGATCTGGATGATTTTTGGCAAATATTGATCAAGGAAGCCTGTTGGAGGGCCCATACACCGGTAGATTAGCTGCTTAATCGGTCTAAAAGACCCAAATCGACAGCTTAGAGGGGTTGTTCCCCTTTCAGTTTACTTTTAGTATAATGTAGAAAGTGATATTCTGAAACAATTTGCAATTGGTTTTCATTTTTTTATTGTTTGTGGTTTTATAGTTTTTAGCTTCTTATTCAGCAGCTCTCTATTTTGCGATGTCAGCAATTTGGTTTCTAGGGTACAAATTCCCCTAGCAAACCCTGCATTGATTTGAATAAGAGACTGGAATATGAAAAGGAGAGGGACTGAATAGAATGATAAGTAATAAAAGGTGGCAAAAAAATACATTTGTAGCCTTACAGAGCATTTGTTTTTAGATGGTGTCAGTGACCCCCCATTTGAAAGAAACAGAAGAAAATTGCACATCATTTAAAAAACTATGAATAATAAATAATGAAGAGCAATTGAATAATAAATAATGAAGAGCAATTGAATAGTTTTAGAATCAACCCTTCTGCAATATACTAAAAGTTAACTTGAAGGTGAACCACTCCTTCAAATCTGCCCGTGTACAGCCATCTTTTGCCTCATATGTCCACATTAGTGCAATGGACATGGATTTCAATAGATTGTAGGTGGGTGACTATCAGACAAATTTATGATGTCTATATAAACAAGCAGAGAGAAATCCTGTAATTTCTACAGCCCTCACAGCTAGTGTCCCTGGCTGTTCCAACTACTCAGTCACATTGGTTGCCAGGGGACTTGCACTAAAACTTATAATGCTCACAAATAAATAGTGTAGGACTCAAGTAAAATGAGGGGCCTTGACGTGGCACGTGAGCTTACGTATTTTGACCAAAATGTGTTACTAACCACTCATTTTTTGTAATAATTATTTTTTAAGGCAAACTGTGCGCTTCTTTTTTTGTGTACAAATATTGGCTTTTTATCGGTTATAGCAGATGGTCAACTCCAGAATGTGGGTTACAATGAGCACTGGCACAAGAGTATTCCTAGCACCTGGTTAATGAGCTCTGGCAATTTTTTATGTGTGTTTTGCATTTGAGAAATGAAGCAACAACATTTCTAATTATTCATGAAAAGAAAGTGCTAGGGCAGATTTATTAAGGGTCGAAGTGAAAATCCAAATGAAAAAAAATTAAATTTTGAGCTATGTTTGTGTATCTCAACTATTAGATTCCAAATTAGATTCAAATTCACAGAAAAAAAATTGTACTTCATCATGTACCGTCTCTTTAAAAATTCGACTTCTACCATTCACCATCTAAAATCTGCCGAAATGCTATTTTAGCCTATGGGAGACCTCCTATAGAACCTATTTGGAGTCTGAAAATTCTAAGTTTCTTTGTTTGAAAAACTTTGAATCGAATTTGATCGAATGCACTATTACTTTGATTCGAATTCCATCAAATACGGAGCTATCTGATCGAAAACTGACCTATTTGAATGAGCACAAAACTTCTACGTAATTTCAGTTGGTATTTTTGAATTTTGCAATTTTTGCACTTCGAAATTCAACCCTTGATAAATCTGCCCCTAAGTATCAATAGTCTCTACGTTGTCCAATTCAATGTCTTACCTGATGGTCGCATGATGGTATAATTCCTGGGAGCCTGAAACAAGCACATTTTCTGGGAACAAATGGGCAACTGTCTGTAAGACTTTGTGTGGTCACACATAGTACTGAATGCAGGTGTTTTCAATTAATGTCATATGTTGATTTACTAGGCACAAACAAAATGGTCAGTAAGTTAGGTCAATATATACTGTATTATTTAAGCAGAGAAGATCTGCCCATCAAAGCTACTACAGGTATACAATCCATTATCCGGAAACCTGTTATCCAGAAAGCTCTGAATTATGGAAAGGCTGTTTGCCATTTCCATTTCAGCCAAATAATCAAAATTTTTAAAACTGTCTTGATTTTTCTCTGTTATAATAAAACAGTACCTAATACTTGATCTCAACTAAGTAATCCTTATTGGAGGCAAAGACAGTCTATTGGGTCATTTATTGTTTGATTTTCTAGTAGACTAAGGATGGAACTATATGGAGCGAGTCCTTCTGTTCTAACACAATGAGAGGAAGCACAGGCGTTACATCCGATGCGCAAAATCGAATGCAAGTAATACAAACGCCACATCTACAAGCTGATTGCATCCAACACGACGGATGAAGACAACATGCAACATTCGCATCCGGCAGTCGTGTTATGTTGGATGCAATCAGCTTGTATATGCGATATTTGTACTAATTACATTAGATTCAGTGCATCCGATGTGATGCCTGAGATTCCTCTCATTGCGTCAGAATGGAAGGACTTGTCATGTCGCACTGTGTAATTTCAGCCTTAAGGTATGAAGATCCAAAATAATGTCTTTATAATGTCTTACTACTCAGCCATACTATTTTAAATGCACTACAAGCTTAGAAAGTTAATAGATAGTGTAAGAAGGGAATTATTGTTCTGACACAATTAGGGCCCTTACACACAGGCGTTTTTACCTGCGCTCCCCTGCGTTCAGTTTTGCTGCGTTCAGCCGCAAGGGAACGCAGGTATAGACGCACTCAATTATTTTCAATGGGTCTGTACTCACACAAACGCATGTAGGTGCCAAACGCAGGAAAAATGCAGCATGTTGTGTCTGAATCTGCGTTCGGCGCTTACACGCGTCTCGTGGGTACAACGCCATTGAAACTAATTAGGTGCGTCTAGACCTGCGCTCCCCTGCGGCTGAACGCAGCCAAACGCAAAGCAGGGGAGCGCAGGTCCAAAACGCCCGTGTTTAAGGGCCCTTAGAAGAAGTGCAGGCGTCACATCGTATGCGCCGAATGTAATGTAAGTAAATACAAATGTCGCAACTACGAGCTGATTGCTTCCGACACAACATGACTGACGGATGAAGATTCAACATGTGGCGTTCGCATCCGACAGTCGTGTCATGTTGAATGCAATCAGCTTGTATATGCAACATTTATATTACTTACGTGACGCCTGAGATTCCTCTCACCACGTTGGAACGGAAGAGCGCGCACTGTCGCAGTGTGTAATTCCAGCCTTTAGGTATGAAGTTCCAAATTATTTTTATTATCTAGAATGAACCCAGGTCCTGAGCATTCCGGAGAACAGTGTTATCTTTAATTCTGATCTAATACCCTGGGCATAAGCCTTGCAACAGGAATGCACGCCATGGCCAAATTTAAGGAAGGGCAGGAGGCATAAAGTACGTCAAAACATTTAATGGGGCTGCAATCTTTTCAGTCCTTTCATATTTGTAAAATAAGAAACAATCCAATTTTTTTTAACAAATTACAAGTAAAAATTTAAATTGTGGTACCCCGAGCACTAAACCCATTTAGCTAGTAAGGTGAGCCTAAATATTGTTGCTTGCTTGGTTCAAACTCTGAATACAGAAGGTGGTTTGGACATTGTTTGTGTGGAAAAGCCATGGTTCTGTTGCATGGCTGCCCCCTATTCATCTCCTAACTACTTCAGATTGTATTCCCAAAACTAACCAACCTTGCCCTCTTCCTCTGCATTGGAATGCCCCACAGTGACTATTGATATGGAGACATATGGTACCAAAAAGAATCAGCTGGTGGTGATCACAAACTGAAACGGCTGCTTTGTCTTATCTTACAGGAATCAATGGCTCACAGCTTGATGGTGACATTATAGGCTACAAAAAGGCTTGCTGCATCCCAGTTGTTTAATGTATACACTTTACTTCTTTTTTACTCTTTGCTAAGCTTTGTAACATAAATACAAACTTCACGTGGAAAAGAATATTTTTATTCCCATTCTTCGGAAGTATCCCTCTTAAGTGGTAAAACAATAAAATAACAAGCATGAAAGGGTTGATGTGACAAGGAAACAATGGATTGTTTGTGATTCCACAACAAATGATGGATTTTAGTGCAAGTGATAAGGCACAGTATAAAGCAAACTTGCAATTACTTTTTATCAGCAGATATATAAAAGAAAATTAAGAGCATTTATCTTTGATATGTTTTCTGACTTACTTGCCAGTTTTCCTTCAGGCTGATTTACAAACTTTCCAAGACTTCATTTTCTGCTAGATTATCAAGGAGTAAAAGATGAATTGAAGTGTTTTTCCTTGCATAGAAGGGTTATTTAATGCTTGCTGTGCAGTAACAATGCCATCATTGTATTATTCTGCAATTACCCAACAGTAAAAATCAAAATGAGGGTTGAGTTCAAATGCGTATTTCTGGCATTCATTATCCATAATCTTCCCTGACAATCAGCCATGTGAGAATACAGTGTGACATCACCTGAGAGTTTATAATAAACAAAAGAGCATGACTTACATGGTAGCACAGATATAGTTCATCATAACAAGTATCAATCCGTAAGCTGATAATATAACTATATACAGTAATTTTTACCCCATAGAATAGAAGTAAGGGATCATCCTTCATTTCCTTAGGTCACCACAAATGGAGATTTTCATGAATGATCTTTCATTGCTGTAGTCTCTGCAGGAGACAAGGGATACGTCCGACCATGGGGTGGCAGTGTTCTGGGAAGAAGATCAATAGGGCTGTCGTACTGTCGATGAGGAGGGAGAAACTCTGTCGACTTTTTACAGAAGACATCAGAGAAGTCTCGATAAGTAAACAGCAATGATTGAAGTTCCGTAGATGGAAACCCTGTGGAGGAGAGTAGCTGGTAAACAATGGTCTTGACAATACGAACTCCAACGAAAGATTTGTCCTTAAAGAGATTCTGACACCTAAAGTCAAACTCTTTTTTACCTCTATTATAATAACTGGCTTTGAAAGCTACGTCTAACTTTGCCATAAGGTATTTGCATGATGCTTTTACATTACCTGTCTGATCCCCCATGTTCCTGTATGAGGGGGCTGCCATATTTGTGCGCCCGGCATCTGTTATCATTACAAACTGTAACTAACAGACTGAGATGGGACTGTTAGGCTGGCAAAGTAAGAGTGTCAGGGTGTCAGAGAGTCAAGCTTAGAAATTTCAGCTAACCGTTATATACAAAAACAAACCTCTCAGCAAAAAAAGATCAACATGACCTATAGGTAACAATTAATGTACATTCATATGTTAAATTTCATTTTTTAGTGTCAGTATCACTTTAAGACCAATCAATGGAGGGATTGTGGAGTCGCAACCAGGGTAATCCTAATACAAAGGGAGAGGAGGGACAAGAAATAATCAGGAAGGACAGTCTCTCGGAGTGTAATGTCCTAATTTTCAAGGGTAATTCTCCCGTTGTTTGGGAGATCAATTCAGAGGCTTACGGCCTGTCATCAATTGTGAATGCCATAGAGGAGAGGGCATAGAAAACAGGGGAACCAGACAGCATCCATGAAATTGCCGGCAGCCCTAGAGTCAAGGAATGCCGAAACTTGAGTAGTTTTATTGTGCAGCCGGATCTGTAGAAGGAGAAGAAACTGATGAGAATTTGATTGAACTTTAGGAGTAATGCAGCCCATGAAAGAAATCCCAGGTTTACCTTGAAAACAAGGATCTTTAGGCTTCAGAGGACAAGAGTTGGAAAAATGGGCTTGATGCCACAGTAGAGACATAAACCAGAAGTGCTTCTCCGGAGTTTCTCCTGTTCAGTAAGGCAAGCTTTTCCAAGTTGCATAGGTTCTTCCGTAGGAGAAACAGACAGTCGCTGGGTAGGTGAAGAAAGCAAGGGTCTTTGAAAGCAGGGTGCCAGTGTAGGTAGAAATTTCTTACAGCAATCTTTGACAGCTTGATGCTCTCAGAGGCGAGTATCCACTTTAACGGTGAGCAATTAAATCTTCCAGCGATTCAAGGAGTTCTCTGGAGACAAGATCATCTTTAAATTGAGTAGATAGACCCTGGTAAAATACAGCCTTGTTTGCCTCATCATTCCAATTAGTCTCTGCCATTAAAGTTCTAAAGTCAATAGCATATTCACTGGCCCTGAGACTTCCTGCAGATCTGCAGAAGCCGGGAAGAGGTGTTTGCAACCCGACCAGGGGCATTAAACACACAGTGGAACACCTGAAGAAATGCACAAGTCAATGGAGAATTCTTCTCCCAGAGAGGTGTTGTCCATTCAAGCGGTTTACCCTCCAAGCGAGACATCACATATAACCCACTTTTGCCCGTTCAGACGTGAATTGAGAGGGTTGAAATTCAAATTGAATAAGGCATTGGGTAACAAACCCTCTGCAGGCTTGAGGGTTCCCACTGTAGTGAAGTGGAGGAGGAATACATAGTTCACCAGCCAAAGGAGCCGTTGTAGGAGGAGTTATGGCCATAGGTGGGTTACCAGAGACAGGAGACACAGGCAGCATACGAGAAAGAAAAGTATCAAGTACTTGCCCAATGCGAAACTGTTGAGCCTCATAATCCTCCATGCGGGATACCAATCCCTGGATCGCTTGTCCAACACCAGGCGTAGCTTCCTCAGTGGGGTCCATGGCCCGAGTATAATGTCAGGGGGCCAGCAGCTCCCAGTGGGGAGAAGTCAAGACCAAGGAGGAAGCTGAAGGGTTACGTCCTGATGCAAGGTACAGGCATGGTTCACGCAATACTCAAGGTTAAGTCCAGGCAAAGGGTTCAAAGGCAGGCAGCAAGATGCAAAGTTGAGTTCAGGCAAGGGTCAAAGTCCAGGAATCAATAGTAGAAGAAATATAGAAAACCCAGGAATGTATAAAACCTATACTCGGGCATTGATCCCTGGTCTCTGGTGTTCTTTTATAATTGAATTTGGCGCCATTAGGGTGCAGACACCGTGACGTGCCTGTCGGGACACTGTGATGTCATCACGTGGGCACCACTATCCACGTGGCAGCTATGGGTGCTGCCATTTTGGGAGCGACGCCGGGAAGAAGAGACGTGCCGCCCGGAGCTCCTGGAAAGGCTCCGGAGGGCGTTCGTGACAGTACACAGTATAGAGAAGAAAATGGTAGAGTTCCATACACCGGACTGCTCATTTTAAAAACTTGAAATTTTTATTTAGTCCATGTTAAAAAACATGATGTGTGCAAGCTTGATGTGTTTCGGGCACAACTGCCCTTAATCATAGGCATAGAGAAACAAAGGTAAGAACATTGATTTAAATAGTCAAATCTCACAGTGACCACTATTGCCACTACTATTACCATTTTCTTCTCTATACTGTGCAAGAAGCACCTCTATTTTGCTTCAAGTTCCCCTTACCTTATAAACCAAATTGCACATTCTGATCTCATGCATTATGGCAACCCTATTGACTGTCTGCAGGCATAACGGGTGTTATGGCCAGAAAACAAGGTGAGAACCTTACCTCATGCAGCAATTCAACACCATACTGACTGTCAAATGTTCATGTTTTTATTAAAGGGATCCTGTCATGGGAAAACATGTTTTTTTTTGTTTTTTTAAATGAATCAGTTAATAGTGCTGCTCCACTAGACTTCTGATATGAAATCCATTTCTCAAAAGAGGAAACAGATTTTTTTTATATTCAGTTTTGAAATCTGACATGGGGCTAGCCATTTTGTCAGTTTCCCAGCTGCCCCTGGTCATGTGACTTGTGCCAGCACTTTAGGAGGGAACTGCTTTCTGGCAGGCTGTTTTTCCTTCTTGATGTAACAGAATAGTACACAGTGGGATTTTACTATTGAGTGCTGTTCTTAAATCTACCAGGCAGCTGTTATCTTGTGTTAGGGAGCTGTTATCTGGTTACCTTCCCCTTTTTCTTTTGTTAGGCTGCTGGGTGGGGGAAAGGGAGGGGGTGATATCACTCCAACTTGCAGAACAGCAGAAACAAGTGATTGAAGTTTATCAGAGCACAAGTCATATGACTTGGGGCAGCTGAGAAATTGACAAAATGGCTATAAAAAATCTGTTTTCTCTTTTGAGAAATGTATTTCAATGCAGAATTCTTCTGGAACAGCACATTAACTGATGCATTTTGAAAAAATGTTTTTTCCCATGACAGGATCCCTTTAAGAACACATGAAATAGTGTCCCCAAACACATAGAATAGTAAATAAATTGGCCCCATGCATTGTAAATAAGGGCTAATAATGCTTTATCCCAAACCAACAGATTCACATCTCTAAAACAAATATTAATTCAATATGTTAATTTTATGCTACAAGATTACTCATTCCACAATAATACTTTACAGGTGCATAGATTATATTTTGTTTTTGTGCATTTTATAAACTTTTCAATGCACACTATAAAATTAAAATATACATTTAGCCTAATTAAACTATTAAAAAATGTGGGCAAGATAAGTAGCAATCATATATTTGATAGCGATGATTTGGCACATTGTCAACGTCAACACAAAAGGATATGACAGAATTAAACAGACTTGCCTACTCCAATGTGACCTCTCATATTAAAAGCAAATTCTGACCTACTGTCACGCAATTAAAATTCTATGAGCAGCTGTGTGACCTCAAAAAAAGGAGATTACTGTTCATGCTCTAGTGACTTAATATCTTTCTCCCAAATATTCTATTAGCTATCCATTTCATTATTCACATCAGTAGAACATTGTGTGGTGCAATAGAGATGTCTCTTTAGAGAAGAGTGTTTCAGGTAATGACAGCTTTCTCAGTGAGATGACTATGCTGCAGCATTTATTAAGTGCCTTTTGCAGAATGACATTCTTTGGGTGCTATACTATGAAATCAATCTGAATGAGAAAACACTGGGCAAATTAAATTCAGATATTGCTGTAAATATTGCCAAACTATTTTTGATGCTTTTTTTTCTCATGCTAAAAACTGTGAGGAATGTCTGCCATCTGGACACCCTTTTCTGCCAACTTTTTAATCTGTAAATTCTGAAACAGACCGGATTCATATATATTCATATTAAAAATATTAAGTGCCCAAAGCATGATAGAGTCTGTAGCTGTCTTTACTATTCATGATTTTCTGAAAAACAATACTTTAGTTTTAAGAATCAACCCATTGTGACCAACCATGAATGCAATCATATCGATTTCAGCTGGAATATGGAATTGTTGATCCAACAGCCCACTCACACCATATGAAAAATTAATCCCCACTGACCGGTTCGTTTGAATGAACCTGAAGTACAATGAAGATGGGATATTCTGGAGCTATTTGCAAGTGGTAATTTTTTTTTTTTTGTTTTTTTGAATTTGTTTAGCAGCTATGTGGTTGCTAGTTTCCAAATTACCCTATAAACTAGTCAGTGGATTTAATGATATACTGGAAGATGAAAAAAAGAGGCCTGAATAGAAAGAGAAGTAATTCATAAAATAACAATAAAAAGTTATACTCACCAAGCAATAGTTTTAGGATGCCGGGGTTAGAGGCATCCACTGAGGTATCTTTCCATAATCTTGATTGCCATACCTTAGGACTGCTAAAAATTATTTAACTATTAAATAAACCCACCAGTATGGATTCCTGCTGCTTGGTTGGGATCATGTACACACTACTGTTTTATTATTACAGAGAAAAAAGGAAATCATTAAAAATAATTTAAATCATAAGCTTAAAATGAACTTTGGAACTTTGGGTATATCGGTGATCCCGTACCTATTTATGAATCAAAGTGATATTCTTGCAACCTTATGATTGCATAATCACTTCTGCTAGCTCAATCACATTTGCATTATGTCAATAACAGTAGAGGAACCACAAGAAATAAAGACTGACTAATACAGGTGGCCATAGATGCACTGAAAATATCATATGAAAAAAATTTTCATACGATATCCAATGCGTGTGGTGGGAAATGAGCCAACTGATATCGGCAGAAGACTTGGATACTGGTTGGGTCGTCAATCGAGCTGGCCAGATATTTTTGATCTAGCGCCTTTGGAGGCACCCGAACACTGCCCAGTGTTAGTGCTGCAACGTCTATGGCCACCTTAAGAAGAAAGCTTAAAATGTAAATTACAACTTCCAGACTGTCTACATTATTATAGACTATTACTATGAGTGCATTCACTTATCTAAATAAAATTATATGAATGGATGATGAAACCATCCCATGACATTTAAAGCATGGCTTTTATTTTATCCAGTTCTGCTCATTCTTCATACCAAAGGTGGGTAAAATGCAGCACTCAACTGTTTCCTCTGCAGCAATTATCTGTGGACATTTTCTCTAGCAATATGCCATATGAGGGAATATATACAGAACTATGTTCATAATTCAAGCAATAGAAATAAACTGAAAATACACAGATTTGATAGATAGATGATAGATCAGTGTCAGTGACATTCAGGCTGCACTTTCCTTTATCAACATTTGCCAGTTCCAGTCTTTGACTGAATAAACAGGTTACTAAATCATTGAAAAATACTCATATTTAATGCCTTCATCTTCTGCTCCACACAGACCATTTAGCACTCATGCTTTCCTTCCATTTGTCATCAGCACAAGCATAATGAAAATTAGGCACAGAATGGCTTGCATGCTGCGAGAATCTGATAGTGATTTCATTTCTACAGAGAGGGCATAAAAAACAAAGTGCAATCTACTTTTTGCTTTGTTTTGTTTTACACTTGCACAGAACCTCCTTTAAAATGACAATTTTAACATTATTACAAGAGAGGGTAGAAGGATTATTGCTAAAACATTCTCATGGATCTAGTTTTAGAGCTGCCCAAATGTATTTGTTGGTTAAGCAAAAGCACAACTGTAGATGTATCTGTCTCAGATCAAACACAGTCTGTCTCTAAAAACTGTCAGTATGTTATATAGTGCATATTTTACATATATATTAACATATATAACATACTAATTAGAGCAATTTCTGATTATGTCGTACAGCAGGGATCCCCAACCTTTTGAACCCATGAGCAACATTCAGAAGTAAAAGAAGATGGGGAGCAACACTAGCATGAAAAATGTTTTTAGGGTGCCAAAAAAGTGCCATTTGGTAGCCCCTATGTGCATTGTCAGCCTACATTTAGGCTTTGTTTGGCAGTACAACTGGTTTGTATGAAACCAAAACTTGCCTCTAAGCCTAATTCAGATATAAGCAACTGCTTTAAGGCCACTGGGAGCAACATCCAAGGGGTTGATGAGCAACATGTTGCTCGCGAGCTATGTTTGGGGATCACTGCCTTACAGTGACAAACAGAATTTAGGTTGAACTTTGTACCTGCCACTGTGTTACATGTGTTTCAACTAAAGAAAAACTATACACCTAGACACTGTAGGTCTCTAACTAATATATTGCATGAAATATGTAAAATGTTAATAAGCCATTGCCATAACAATATACTTTTTTAATAGCATGTGTGACAGAGTAATCTTAAATTGAATACTATAGGATACTACGATTCACAGTGCATACAAACAAACCATACATGTTAGGTCACATGAGCCAGTTTACGGACATAGTTCTATCTTTTGCTTTCACAGTTTTTCCTGGTATATTCAGAGATGCTGAATTTCTGGTCAGGTGATCTGAGGCAGCACAGGGAATATTCAAGGTAAAATATCTACTTAAATATATATTTACGTTTGTTAAGATTCTTTGATATGCCACATAATATGATGTAAACTTTAAGTATTCACTTTGGGGGTATAGTTTTCTTTTAAAATATTTAGCCTTCAACATATAACTGAACTGGTTGTCTGTGTGGCCATTATGCAGGATCTGACAATACTCAAAATATGATGTCTGCTGTAGGGTGATTGCTATGATCAAACTTGGAGATGGTCCCACCCAGGCGGAGACCAAATGGCACCATTTTGTGAGGTGATCCAACAGTATGAACAAAAGGGTCTGAGGGGAAGTGAGAAGTTGTCTCTGGTCACCTTCACAGCTGCCAAAGACCCAAACATACTGCAGTTGGACAAGGTGGAGGAACTGTTCTAAATGTTACTAAATGCCATGACATTCAGGCAGTATGGTCAAAATCTAGGCAAGAATGACGCTCAAGTGTGAGGGAAGAATTAAGTGAGATTGTAAAGATACTCCCAGAACTGCTGAGATGAGTGTCAAAAGAGTAAAGGCCCCCATACTGTACATGGGCCGATAAAACTGCAGACAGACCGATATCTGGACGAAAGTTGGCCAGATCTTGATTGGGCAGTTTAAAAAATCCCGTTGGATCACAGCCGCATCTGTGTGTTGATGCAGTACCACGTTCCGACCACCCGTATCATATCCATTCTAATACAATTGTTGGGCCCTAGAGCCTATGATCAGATCAGACCAATATCGTTCACCTCAATGTGGGCATAATGGGGAGAGATCTGCTCGTTTAGAGATCCCTTTGTATTGCCAGATTAAGGCTAGCACTAGTGATGGGTGAATTTATTCGGCAAGAGAGAATTTGCGACGAATTTCGTTTCGCCGCCGGTGGAAAAAAAAAATCAGACAGCAGCATCCGCTTTTGGACGCTGGTGCATTTTCACCAATGAATTTGCACTGGCGCAAAAAAAAGGATGCTGGTGTCAAAAACAATACGTGGGAAATTTGCTACATTTTCAAGAAACGGGACAAATTCGCCTATCACTACCTAGCACCCAAACATATATAAGTCACAATTCATTATGCTGCCCACAATCTACTGAAACCCCACCTACTCCTTACCAGCTCAAACTGACTTTTACATCTCTTGGGGCTCCTCTGCCATGGGGCCTGTGTCTGCCTGGTTAGCACTCTGACACTCATCAACCTCACATTCCAAGTAGACAGAGCACTTGGTGGAACGTTCAGTCAGTCACATTGTAAAGTGATTGGGATTCATTTAAAAGTTTGATTTACCCCATAGGGCATTGTGTGCCATAGTCTAAACAACACTAAATGATTAAAGAAAAAACTACCTCCTAAAAAAAGAAAACCATTTTCCAAACCCAAGGCAGGAGAGAGGGTTAAACCCTTACCAAGCCTTTTCAATATACAGTATGAAGAATAAATACAACACATGCTGTAAATTCAAACTGCCTATTATTTATTTTAATCTATTTTTTATCATAAAGCAACACAGATGCATATCTGGTAATACAGCTTCAATGTCTCTGTTTGCCCTGTTTAGTTTGTAAAAAAAAAAAAAAAAGAATTTTGTTAATAAAAGTAATAGAAAAAAGTTCTTTTCATTCATCAACAGATTTAATTGATTGAGCATCTGTTAAATTGAGTTGTGTATTTCCTCTACAAAAGCAGTGGAACTGTCTACACTGTCAAATTCCAGTACAGCTCAATTTAGCTATTTTATGAGTGATAATGACATTATTTGTCAAGAAGACACAGTTGCTTTATAAAAACTATAAAAATATGTTAGAGCAACTTCCCTTTTCCAATAAAATTGCATTAGTTTGGTAAAAGAGGAATATGTGCTGAGAGAAATTAAAAAGCTGCACCATGTCTTGCAAGGGCCTTCTACTCCCTCCTTCATAGAGGCAAATGAGATAATATGAAGATCCTGGAATAATGTAGCATCAGGGATGAATAGCAAAATGTCACATATTGTTCACAGAAGTCAATGTACACTAACTTCAAGGTGCCCTTAGCATTTTTTCAAATAACAGAACGGATCTGTATTCACTTCCTATCAATCCAAATATGTTATGGCTCCTCGGGGGGTCTGGGAGCTGTAGTTAAGAAAAGGCTTTGAGTTGGATGCCCTTCATCAAGAAAACTTTTTTTTAACCTTTTTGTATCAGAATTATAAGCATTTCTGGTTTAAACTGGCTTCAGTTCTTACAGATATGTAAACCCCCACAAAAATTATCCTACATAGCTGCGCTCACTTACTGGAGAAAAAGCCTGGGTGCACACTGCAGGAAAGTCAATATAGAATATCATGTAAAGCAAGGCACTCACAGGACTTAAAATATGGCCAAAACTTTATTATTCCATCGTTTGGTCTGCCTTGAGACCTTTGTCAAGGTAACAACAGAATGAAAAAATTCAAACCTTATATCCCTCCCTTGAAACTTTTTATAACAAATATCACTGCTTTTACAATACCATGTCTAAAGAGTTTATCTATGTGAACACTAGTAAATGATCACTGATCCAGACATGGTTTCTTAGCAACAATTACACACATTTTAGCGCCATTTTCAAGGGGAGGGGTATAAGCACCATTTTACACTTCTCATATACTGCAAAAAAAAAACTGACAACAGTGCCACCTGCTGGTTAGTTTTGCTGAGCAGCCTGACCGTAGGGAGAAACCACAGATGAAGCTCTGCTTATAAAACATCAGATGGATTTTCTCTGGTCATTTGTAAGCAGAATTATTTTCTGTTGTTCTTCTGAAACCAACTTCACAGAAACGATCATCAGATGGTGCTGCTATAATAATTCCTGAACATTAAATTTTAATGGAAACTGCAACAGTGCTTGAAAGAGCAATTTTACATGATATTGTTTTCAGGGTTTAAAATGTCATTCATATTACATATAAGGAACAAGGAAAGGTTGCTCTAAGTACTGTTATAATTAAGTCTTGAAGAACAATACACATAGATACTGTGTACATATGGATATCTGAAATCTATAACCCATTAAAGGGGCAGTACATGCATTTTTTCCCACATTGGTTTAATTAACAGAGTTGAACATATTTTGCTTGTTGTTTTCTCTATTTTTGTTTGTTACAATAAAGAAAATAAAAATAAAACAGATCAGTAGGGAGGAAGGTACTAATGGTGCAAATATTTGGAAGATTGTATTAAACATGACAATTTAAAATGGGTGGGTGACTCCTGGATGAAGGACATATGGTCATCCTATTTCCTTTAAAATCTTGTTTCAGAGAAATAAAAAGTGCATAACATTTACGGGACGAATGTAATAAAAGTCAGTCATGGAAAAATATTGGCAATGCGAAAAGTTAAGACTCTGTGGGGGTCATTTATAAACTTCGCGCAGGGCAGATTGGTTCGCAGAGTGAATATATTTGCCCTGCGCCTGGTTATATTTATAAAGCTGAATAAGAGTGTGCAAATTCGCAAAACAGATTTGCGAATTTGTTTTTCACATTGCGAATTTCTATATGAGCTTTTTAAATATGGCAAAAATCACAAATTGCGAACACTCTGTGCCACAACTTTGGTGGCGGAGAAAATATTCGCAAAACTGTTTTGCAAATTTCGAATTTAAGTTACTTTTAACGCTATTTTCACGCAAAACAACCTCGCAAAGTGCCTGTACTCACGCAAAGACCCATCTTTTTTGCGAGTTGTTTGCGAAAATTCATTCACAATGCGAATTCGCAAAAACCGGAAAGACGGGCACAGTAGTGCAATATTGTAGTGTTCAGGAAAAAGCATGGGCAAAACTACCATTTGCGAACAATTATGTGCTGCGCAAACTTTATAAATGACCCCCAGTGTGAACAAATTTTCCTTTGCACATATTTAATGTAGCATTTGTGAACCCAGAAACTGTTTAGCAACTACTTCAGATAGTGGAAGAAGGTTTACAGATTTTATAGTTTGCGCCAATGTACAGTGAATGTAATACAACTTCTTACTGAAAAAGTTGTTCCGTTTGCTCCAAAAGATTACACTTTCAAGCACTTCTTAAACGTGGGCAATGTGCAATGAAAATTCGCAATGCAATAATCGTTTAAAGGAGAATCCAACCTGTGTACAGTAGATAACAGTAGTTATTTTTTTTTTTTAAAAGCCCCCCCCCCAGAGCTAGCCTACTTACTCCCGGTGCGAGCCGCCATGTCAGCTGAATCGCATGCACATAATGAAAAGCTGCCCCAAAATCGCGGCAGCTTTTCACTATTTGCATACACGTGACATCACAATTTCATTATGCGCCTGCGCTTGAGCTGACATGGCGGCTCGCACCGGGATGTAGGCTAGCGCTGGTGTGGGCATTTAAAAAAATAAATAAATAAGTAACTACTGTTATCCCCAACTGGAATGCAGACTGTATCAGCCCACACCTTTGGTTGGGCATAACATTTTTTGTCAATAGGTGTCCTCAGGGATTCTGCTCAGCAGGGACAGCAGGGATACAAAAACAATTAAAGAAAGCATTAATAGCCAAATAGACTATAAAGCATGGACATATCAGTATTATGTCCCAAATTTGCAGCAGCAACAGCAGAATGTATAGATAAAATTGATGCTGGAAAACAACGTCAGAGTTTCTACACTTGGTGCACTTTGATCTATTATTGTGCACTAGATGCACCTTGATTCTTTGCTTTCATTATTTCTATGTCCATGCCTTCAGTCAAAGGGGAATATAGAACTAAATAGACCAAAGAAATAATGCATGTATCCCATCTCTAGAATTGGCAGCTTGAAGCAATCAGGCGATCAAGCCCTGTGTATAGTGCCTGCTAACTGCCACCTTCATGTATTTACACATTATTCCTGTCTGCTTATAATGCCCTGACCAGAAAGACTGCAAGGAAGATTCACACACTCCAACAAACACAATAATCAGAATTCAAATGATTGAAATACTTCTCACATAAATTTAATAAAGCCTTTTTATTCTTGTATCACCTTTTGTTTCACCTTCTATCATCTTGGTATGTGCATATTTGTCATTTTTTTTCAAAAATTCCCCAGTTACAAAGTCTGTCTTGTAAAGCATACACAGTACAATACCCAGGAGAAACGTTTGCTTCTATGGCTAAAGCCTTCATGAGAAGATCATAAAATTAATATCATCTATCTAAATGAGGCTTATCCACAGCTGCATTAATGAGAGTGATTAAATTTGAATATAAAATTAAATTATCCCTGTTGTCAACAAGCCATGCAGTCTCCTTAAATAGTTTGTGGAAACAGAAGTGGTTTTCCTCTGCTTAGAGAATGCAAAGTGACTTTCATTTAGGGATACAGACACAGTGCATTAGAAATGTGAAGACATCCGCCCTCTGCTGGTTGGAACTACAACTGCTGCACTAACAGCATTCATGTGATTGCTATTGTTAGCCTTATGTTGAACTTAATGGACTTTGCCTTTTTTCAACCCAATTTAACTATGTAACTATACTGAATTCTGCCTTTACTGTACTCACATTTCAGAGTCTAAAAATATTTTAATTTTCCCACTTTTGTATGCAAAAATGAATATAAGTGTATAACGGCTTAGAAATGATCTGTACAACAACTAGTCCATTATAATCTTGTGGAACCAGCATCATATTTCATAATTATTTCATGATTATTTCTTGGGGTAATTTGAAGAAAAAATAATAATTTGAAACAGCATTAAAGGAGACATATAGGATAAATGAAAAAACCCTAATGTAGGCAATTATGAGGAATATATGGTGTTTTTACATGGTGCTAAAAATAAATATTATCTTTGAAAATAGTCCCTATAGATGTTCGCTGGGCCCTGTTTCAAATGAGGGGGTGGGCGTGTCCTAACAATCCCTGTCAGAAGTTCAGTAGGAGGGGACAGCCAATCACAGCCCTGCAGTCACATAAGCTTCAGTTCCCTATCAGGTCTTGCAAGCTGCTGATTGGTTCCTGTCCTACAGTGCAGTGAGCTGAGAGCAACCTGCTCCCCTGCACAGCCTGGGAATTCAGGGAGCAGGAAGTGGAAGAGAAGGGGGGATTATAGGGTTTTTGAAGAAATATTCAATAAATCAGCCTGAAACACTACTTTAAAGCATATTCATCTATATCTAAATGAGTATAACTCACTGGTACGTTCTTATTTTATACAAAATGTCTCCTTTAAAGGAACACCAAAAAATTTAAATATTTTAAAATAATGAAAATATAACATACTGCTGCCATGCACTGGTATAACTAGTGTGTTTGCTTCAGAACCAAACTATAGTTTATATTAACAAGCTGCTGATGGGGTAGCTATTCAAAGATGAAAAAGGTGAAAAGGCACAAGATACACAGCAGATGCGCTCTGTAGTCTGTAGTATACAATGGGATTCTTCAGAACTTTTCTGTTATTTACTGTGTATCATGTGCTTGAATGGCTGCCCCCATGGCTACACAGCAGCTTCTTTATATAAACTATAATGGGGTTTCTGAAGCAACACACCAGTTTTACCAGTGCATGGCAAATCTAAATTATATTGGGATTCCTTTAAAGGGATCCTGTCATGGGAAAACATGTTTTTTTCAAAATGCATCAGTTAATAGTGCTGCTCCAGTAGACTTCTGCACTGAAATCCATTTCTCAAAAGAGCAAACACATTTTTTATATTCAATTTTGAAATCTGACATAGGGTAGACATTTTGTCAATTTCCCAGCTGCCCCTGGTCATGTGACTTGTGCCAGCACTTTAGGAGGGAACTGATTTAAGGCAGGCTGTTGTTTTTCCTTCTCAGTCTAACTGAAGGAGTCTCAATGGGACATAGGTTTTTACTGTTGAGTGCTGTTCTACCAGGCAGCTGTTATCTTGTGTTAGGGAGCTGTTATCTCGTTAACTTCCCATTGTTCTGTTAGGCTGCTGGGGGGGGGGGAAGGGATGTGGTGATATCACTCCAACTTGCAGTACAGCAGTAAAGAGTCACTGAAGTTTATCAGAGCACAAGTCACGTGACTTTGGGCAGCTAGGAAACTGACAATATGTCTAGCCCCATGTAAGATTTAAAAATTAAATATAGAAATATCTGTTTGCTCTTTTGAGAAATGGATTTCAGTGCAGAATTCTGCTGGAGCAGCACTATTATATGATGCATTCTGAAAAAAAAACATTTTTTTCCCATGATAGTATACCTTTAAAGCACTCTATGGGAAACACATTTTGCCAAAGCTTTCATAAACTGCAAATTATTGGTGAACCCAATGTACAGTGTAACCGATAGAAGTATTGGCCTTTCACATTGACCAGGTCAGTGAATGGTGCACTAGGTTCCAGCATGACATAGTTACCTGCATAAATAGTACAACAAAAAGGAATTAAATTCATCTCCTGAAATGTATCTGATGAGCAGTGTTGGACTGGCCCACAGGGATACCAGGAAAACTCCCAGTGGGCCCAGGTGTCAGTGGGCCCTCTTGCTTCTAACAATTTGGCCTGTTTCATGTTCATTCCCTATTTTTTTATGTGGAAAATTAAAGAATAGAGTATGGAAGAATAGAGTATAGTAAGTAGAGCTAAAAGAATTGGAGAATAAAGAGGTTAAGTGAGGAGAGAAGGAATAATAGTTTGGAAAGTTGGGCCCCTGGTCTAAGGTTTTCTGGTGGGCCCCTGGTCTAAGGTTTTCTGGTGGGCCCCTGGTAGAGTCCTGCGCGGGTCTATTTTTTGGGACCACCCGAACCTGACCCATACCCGCAACCCGGACCCGAACCCGCGACCCACATTCTTACCCGCTTGGACCCGCGACCCGAACCGTACCCGCAACCTGTGATCCGCAACCCGGACCCGCGACCCGCTGACCATCAAGAATCAGGAAGTGCTGTCATCATAAACAGGAAGGGACATCATCGGAAGTAGCCAGGATCAGAAAAAAAAGGAGTAAAACAGTAAGTGCTGTCATTGTAAACCGGATGTGACATCATCAGTAGTGGAAATGCTCAGAAAAAGGAGTAAAAATCCCTATAGCGAGGATCCGCGACCCGACCCTCAACCCGCCAACCTGCAGAACCACTGGCCCGCTTCTATACCTGCACCCAGAAATTCTACGAGCAACCCGCAGGGTACCGTGGGATTTTGCGGGTAACCCGCGGGTACCCGCGGGTACCAGACCCGCTGCAGGAATCTAGCCCCTGGCATCCCAGTCCGACACTGCTGATGAGTTAAATTAGACACTATCTTTGGGCACAGAGTGAGTGTTTCATGAAGCCCCAGCTATCTCCAAGCCCTGGAGATAGCCAGGCACAGTTTCTGTGTGTGATGTACTTCATGCTCATGTCCTTATGCACACGTGCTGTAGTCCAAGCAGTACACAGTAATCATTTAAGGAAGCATTGTGAGATCATTTCTAACGTCTTTCATGTTTTTGCAAAGTAAAAAAAAAAAACAGCTAGAAACTCTTGGCATCCCTGGAACTAAAGTACAAGCACTCAGGGAATTTCTGATGCCGCAATAGCTACAGAGATACAGAGTCTATACTGAGCTTGGCTGCAGGCTAACAGAGAAAACTGCAAGTCTGATTTATATACTGAAACTTGCCTTATTACCCATTCTCTTGTAGTCTGTAAAACTGATATATTTATTGACAAATACCTTCTATTGTCTAAGCTGTTAAAATAACAGAGTACTGTAAAAAAAAAAAAAATGGAGAGAGAGAACTATTTAACATTCAAATCTTCCTATTAAGCCTGCTGCCAGCACAAGCTGAACTTTAAAAGTTATAAAACATCTTCCTACTTATACAACAGGCAGCTCCTGTGAATTAGTAGTGTCAAGGGAATGACAGGTAAAGGCAGCACAGAACATATGTCAGGAATTCAAGCAAGAAGAACAAAATAATCTGTAGTACTTTGCTGCCTCCCAGCGATCATAACAGAAACTAACATCTTCTCACATGAAGATCAAATAGTGACACTACTAAAGACATGCATTCAGGACTGGAAATTTCCACTGTTGTCATTCACCAAGTAGAGAAATCCAAATAAAAAAAATGTATCTTTATACAACAATAAACATTCTCTAGCCTAGATAGTAAACCACATGAATACTTTCTACCAGTTAACTATATAACAACCTGGAAATCTGAGGTTATGAAATAGCTTCAGGGTCCTACAAAGGTTATTTTTTCCATGCATTTCACTAACACAGCTTTAGGCTGGGGACAGACAGGGAGATTCGGGGAGATCCTGTCGCCTGGCGTTTTTAGCAGGCGACAAAATCTCCCCGAATCTCCCTGTCTGTCCCTACCCTTAAACACAGCAACAATTCAGATCTATATAACTATACAAATAAACCTAAATTGTTGATTCTTTAAATGCAGTGCTTTTTGTTGTTTTGCTTCTTTGTTAGTAAAGACCTTAATAAGTCTGTTATATGAACTCTTTATATACTGTAACCACATCACTACTGATATCCCAAGAAGACTCAGTGGGGTATGAAAGATATAAAAAAATTGCAGATCATCACTATTTACAGCACTGCAACAAGCTTGAACAATAGCATCAAATGCAATGAGGAAAACAACTCCTAAAGCACCCACATGCAAATAAACAGTGTCAAAGTCAGTTGTTTGGATATATTGTATAGGGATACTACTGAAGTAGCGCTGTAGGTTTTTCAATGTTGTTACACTACCTGCCAGTCATAAGTACTGCTACTGCTATGTGAATTCAGCTTGTCTAAGGTCACGTCACACTAGTCCAAATCAGGGCTATACTGGCTAACTAGGCACTGCAATGTCAGTAATTTCATACATAGTCCAAAGCAGTGCTGGAATTGGGGAGGGATGAACAGGGATGTCATCCCTTCACTTTATTTTTGTGAAATAGCATCCCCTCAGAGGGGATGTAAGAGCTTTGCATCCCAGGACTATCTTTTGCCTTCAAATAAAATGCAAAGGTAAAATAAAATATAGTTAGAAGGTGGAGGCATCAGAGAGGGTTCTAGAGAAAAAGAGAGAAGAAGAAAACAGGGGAAGCAAAAAGAGAAAATAAAGGTATTAAACAGCAGCAGGTTACAGAATAGCAAGAGAATGATATATATACTGTATATATGAAATAATCTTAGGTAATATAGAATATGATGGGGTTGTGTTATGTTATGAAACAATACAGCCAAGAAAATTCACAAGCATAATTTTCGTTTTGGGGTCCCTACAGGTCACATTCATAGGTAAATCTATGTATACTGGGCATTAAACTGTGTATTAGAAGGAAATACAAAAAATGGAAAAAGCAAAATGGCTTTGCTTTAAAGTGGATCAAAACAGAAAGTATTGGTGTGTGAGATTTAATATAATAATGGGTGTGGCTTATGGTTGTGGGAGGGGCTTGTTTTAGCATGCTGTGCTACACTTAACGCACAGAGCATCCCTTCACTTTTTCCACTCCAATTCAAACATTGGTCCAACGTCTGTAGTGACAATTAAGGTGATACTGACACTAAAAAATTACTTATTAACATATGCATGTACATTAAGGGGTAGATTTACTAAGGGTTTAATTTCGAATGCCAAAAAAATCCGAAATTCGACCAGGGAATAGTGGGGAATTAAAAAAAATTCGAATTCAAATTTTTTTTAGCACAGTTCGACTGATCGATTGATCGAATATTCAAATCGAATTCAAATCGAATATTCAAACGATTTTTAGCGATCGAACGAATTTTTCAAATTCGATCTTAAGGGAATGATCCCCATTTCGGTAGGTTTAATCTGGCGAAGTAGGTGATCGAATTTAAATTTAAAGGGGAAGTATTTGACCATCGAATTTTCAAATAGTCAAATAAAATTAAATTTGAATATTAGAATCATTCGAATTCGAATATTCGAAGTTCCTAAGCCTGACACTCTGACACGCATAGGCTACTGATGAGCAGGGTTTCCATTTATATTTCAAAACCAGCCAAAGGCTATCAAAAAACTAGCCAAAAAGTAACCAAAATCCATTTTCAAAGAAGCCCAAAAATAGCCCAATATGTACACTGAAAAAAGGGTATTAGTGTATAAAGTAAAACAATAAGGTTATCAAATCAATTGTCTGGAATTTTCCATTATTTCTCTACATTAAAGAGGGCATTTTTAGAATCTCCCTGTAAGTTGGGACAGATTTCTATATTTGTTGATATATACAGTATATATGAGTTTACTGATCTGCTCACTGCTCCCCAGCAGCAGGCTTGCATGCTTAATTTGCAGTAAAAAATGAGGCGGTTTTTGAAAGTCCAAACCCGTGGCAACTTTGAAAACTAGCCCAAATCCGTATTTTGGCAGGTTTTGACTTTTAAAACCTGCCACTAATTTTTAAAACTAGCCCAATTTGGCTAGAACCCCACCAACCTGGCAACCCTGCTGGTGAGGTATTTAAACTTATGTGCACCAATCACATTTGTATTTTAATTAATCAGGAGGTATTCTGAAAGGGAGGGAAAACACAGCTTACTATAACAGTGCCTGTCACATGCCCTATTTGTACTCCTCTTGTGCAGAGAGTATTCAACAAAAACAACTTTAATCATATACTGAGCTTAATTTAGCAATTCTGTGTGTATGATCAGTTTGAATCATGAAAAGGAGCACTGTTATTGAGGAAGCAAACCCCTTGTTCAACAGTTTTTATGCTGTACAATTATTATTATTATTAATATTAAACAATATTTTGTACTCATAGCCCCCCTAGCAGGGCCACCATCAGGGGGACACTGGGTGGACAATAGTCCTGGGCCCCAATGGACAATATATGTTAAGGGGGTCCCAACCATGCTGCATTTCCTGGATTAACCAGGCCCCCCTAGAGCTGCCAAAGTAGGAGCCAAGTTGCGCTGAAGTAGAAGTGAGCTGCACTGAAGTAGGAGCCAGTTGTGCAGAGGTAAGTGCCGAGCTGTGCCGAAGTAGGAGAAGCCACCGAAGTAGGAGCCAAGGAGCAGAAAGGAGCAGAGGAATTAAAAATGGTATGTTCCACTGAACACAATCCCCCATATGCAATAAAAGGCACTAAGTTTGCCCAGGAGCAGTAACCTATAGCAACCAATAGGATCTTTGCTTTTAAACAGGTAACAATAAATTCTACCGTCTGATTGGTTGCTATGGGTTACTGCTCCTGGACAAACTTAGTGCCTTTTACTACATACCCCTATAGTGTTTTTATTTAATTTTTTTCAAACCTTTGGGCACTATTGTTTTTACTTGTAGGGTGGACCATGGCCACTGATTTTTTTTTTTCTTTTTAATTTGGGGGGGGGGGGGCTGGCCACCAAGGGTTTTTTTTTTTTAATTGTACGGGTCCCTGGTCGCCAATGTTTTTTTTTAACTTGTAGGGAGGCCATGCCACAAAAGTTTTATTTTTTACTTGTAGTGGGGCCTTGAAATGTTGTTTTACTGGGCCCTGCAAATTCTGATGGCGCCCTGACCACTAGACTGAATTGTTGTGATTACTATGCACAGAATTGCTAGACACAAAAATTCTACATTTTTCATTAAAAAAATGTGAAAATCAATTTAAGGCGGAAGCTTAGAGATTCTTCTGTCCCTTTTACATTACGAATCTTCCATTTATTTTAGTCTGTCTTTGACTATAACTGAAACTGAATAAAGAGAATACACTGCACGGTACAGAACCTTTTTCACTAAGTAGGTGAATTGCATGGATCAAAGCAGCTGAACAAAGGGTTTTTCCCCCTGTTAATTGCAGGTAGCCTGTTAAATGTCTGTTTTTGCTTAAGCTTCCCCTTTACCAACTCTTAAAAGTGTCACATGTATTATTCAAACTGATACAAAGTTGTGACATCAGCAAGAAAGTAGCCACAGGTGGAAAATATGTCATGGAGAACATATCATATGCAACTGGGACAGGAACGCCAAAATGGGCATGACATTTGCACATAGTTTCCAAGCCAGGTGTAATTTCTGCGTAAATGCCACCGCAAAGCATAAGGAAAATGTCCTAGTTCTTAAAACCTTAAACCGGAAATAGCTGAACTAGCAATCCCAGGAGAGGCTTATTATACAGCCACTATATGTGGTTAGTGGTCAGGGAACTGCAGTGCTGCTAGTAAAAGTCACAGGGGTGCATTTAGGTTGTGACCACAAAATGCATACAGACAAATACAAGAGATCTTCTGCACTCAACCCACTATCAATATATTAGGGACATTTTGTGCCTTAAGCTACTAAAAATGCATTCTCCTTTAAACAAAACAGGGATTGTTTGTCCATATATTGCAATATATTTAAGCTGGCCAACTATGTCAAAGTCATCCCATATACACTCAACTTTCATCTGATTCATTAAGAATTCTATTGCTTCATTATACATTTTACAAAAGGACTATGTTTTACCTGCAACTTACTCACTGCTTTCAAAGTAAAACTCCCAAACTTGGTTGCCCTTTTATTAGACACCAGTGGGATCACCTGAATATGGTTAGGAGGGGTGGGAGCTACAACAAGGAGCTGGTCACTGCTCCTATATGAACTATAACAAACAAGAGAAAGTTGTGCTCAGCATTAATTCTTAAAAACATTAATGAGGTTGTGACCACATTAGATTTTGTTAGTGGTGTCTGTGACACACATATGCTCAGTGTGCTCTGGGCCCCCCAAAACTTAGGGGTTGTCACAAATCATTAAGCAGAAAATTTGGTTTGTCATAAGTTGATGCTACAGGGCTGATTATTAACTTGTGATGTTAATTGTGCTGGTGTCAGAGCTGCCATGTAACAATAACCAGAATTATTTACTAATCATCCATATATTGTGACATTTATATTATACTGTATATATTTAGGATCTTGTGTGTGTGTAGGTCCCTAAGCTCAGTAAGTGACAGCAGCACAAAGCATGTTAAGTGAAGAAGATGGGGAGCTACTGGGTGTAAAAGGCCCGAAGGCTCAGTAGTAGTTGCGGACCAAGGAGGAAACGACAGTCCAAAAGTTTGTGTTGCAGATAAGGGTTAGTGAAAATCAAGGTCAGTATCAGAGCAGAAGGTCGGTCCAGGCAGGTTCAAAGTCCAAAGCAAGGCGAAGGTAGTCAGAAAAAGTCACAGAAGGCACACCCAGGAACACAGCAAGTGGAACCTATACTCAGGCAGAATCCTAAGGCAGTGAGTTTCCTTAAATAGGCCCGATTTGGCGCCAAACGGACGCAGGCGCGATGACGTCATGGTGTGCGTCCATTCCGACGTGGGCGTCCAAACCTGCACAGGCGAGACATCACAGGAAGACCTGAAGAGGAAGCTTAAATGCCGCCATCTTGGACAGGATGTCGTGACGAGTGAGTACCGATCCTTACACTGGGGCATCTTTGGAGGTACTTATCTTCTCTGCTAAAGGGCTGTGTTTGCCTTGGGCTGGTACAGAAGCCTAAAACATAATGTACAACATTTTTTAGAAAAAAATACTGGCCTTCAGTGGCGGAACTACCAGGGGTGCAGTGGGTGCAACGGCACCAGAGTCCGTGCCTCTGCACCCCTGATGGGGCCCGCATCCCTGAAGAAAGATTGCCAATATTCGAGCGTGCTGTTCTAAGTGGCGAGCTGCGAATGGCGTCACCAACAGCACGCCCAGCTAGTGTGTGCAAACCTGACATTGGGCGTACTGCCGGACGCTAACCATCAGCGTGTGGGAGGCATCCAGCACAAACAACTGGAACTCCCTCCACTACTGTAGCGCTTAACACCGCCTTCCTACGGATTTCCTTGTGGGGCGCTATACTGCAGTGTGACGCCGTAGTCTCGCAAAATATTTGCACGGGATTCACTGGTAGGCAGGAGCCTAGATGCGCTTAGGGATCTTCTACCTTTGGGCTGTGACAAGAAAACACGGATCGTTGGGCTGTATGTTGAATTTGTGGCTAATAATTCTGGTGTGGGCATACCCAGCTCTCCTCTCTCTCATGCTTTTCACAGTTTGTATCACATCAGGGGGTGGGATGTTGGTTATCGAGGAATCACGTGGAGTAACAAACATTTAGTGGGTTGGTGGGACAAAGTACCTCATTTCATTTAATGTGTTTGCTGTGCTAAAACCAACTGTTTCTCTCAAAGCACTTTTTTTAAAAATATTGTAGAGACTTGCTGCCTCTCTCTATATAATGTATATATCTGGGGGGCACTGCCTCTTCTCTCTGTACAACAGTACAGGAATGTGACCTGTTGTCCAGACTGCTTATGCCCTTTGGGTTTCTGGATAAGGGGTCTTTCCAGAATTTGGATTTCCTTCTCTTGTGTGCTAAAAAGTAAACATTATTTAAACCCACTAGGATTGTTTTGCTTTCAATGAGGACTCCTTTTATCTTGGTTTGGATCAATGTACAAGGCATGGTTTTATTATTGCAGAGAAAAAAAAAAAATCTTAAAAATGTGAATTATCAGCTATATTGTTCCTTTTCTGTGTCTCTTCTCGGGCCATTGTTTACAGACTTACCTATTAAGCAATAGTTTGATAAAAAAATGGCAGGGAAGCTACACAAAGGGTGATGTTGTGCACACACACACACTCACTCTCTCACACACACACACACTCTCTCTCTCTCTCACACACTCTCTCACACACACACTCTCTTTCTCACACACACTCTCTCTCTCACACACACTCTGTCACACACTCTCTCACACACACAAACTCTCTCACACTCTCTCTCTCACACACACTCTCTCTGTCTCACACACACTCTCTCTCTCTCACACACACTCTCTCTCACACACACACTCTCTCACACACTCTCTCACACACACACACTCTCTCACACTCTCTCTCACGCACTCTCTCTCTCTCTCTCTCACATACACTCTGTCACACTCACTCTCTCTCTCACACACTCTCACACTCTCTCTCACCAGGCCCGGACTGGCAATCTGTGGGTTCGGGCAAATGCCCAATGGGCCACTTGCTTTAAAATGTAAACGGACTCCTCACCTAAAAATGCAAATTAGGTCTGTTTTTAATATGTAAATGAGCCAATCACTTTAGAAATGTAAATGAGCTGTCCATAATAGCCAGTCACAGCTAAGCCGATGCCTGTATTTGTTAGTGCTCATGTCAGTACATATGGGAGGAACCAGGAATTCTGACCAACTTCAGTTAGTAATATTAGAGTTACTTGCTATATACCCAATCCCTTATGCTTATGATAGGTATGTTGTCAACACAATGATCCATGCTCAGAACAGTCACTTCAGCCTGTATATGGAACACTGTGATATTTAGCATTAATTGCATGAGACAGACTAGTCTATTCTAGTATGTCACACTGTGGCCCTGTGATACACATGGTAAATATAGTCCTCTTATCTGAAGGGGGGCACACAAAGGAAAATGTAGAATATAAAGTATAGGGTCACTTATCCATCAGATAGAATAGTAAGTAAAATGGCTTCACTTTATGTGTCCAGCTGTAACTACACTCTAGAGGGAATAACATTCTACAAGCCAATGGTTAGTAATTGTGCTAAGACAGTAGAAAATACCAAGTGCTTTCCTGGCAAACAAGAAGTTTGTGTCACTAATAGAAATACTATACAAGTGCAACAATTACTACTTTATATATTTATAAAAAAAACTGTTATACAAAATATGGGTACAAGTAATTTGTGTGATATGTTCTTTTTTTTGCCCCCCCCCCTCCCGTGCTTACCTAAGATTTCTGGATAACGGATCTTCATACCTTAATTCTACATGAAATAAACCCAATAGGCTGAAGGATTACTTATATCTTAGTTTGGATCAAGTACAAGCTACTGCTTTATTACTACACAGAAAAAGGAAATCATTTTTAAAAAGTTGGATTGTTTGATTAGAATGGAGTCCATGGGAGATGTCCTGATCATGTCGGTTGCATGGGGGGGGGATAGGGGGGCCCAGTTGTAAATCTCCGTACCAGGGCCCTTAGGGGTCTAGTTACGCCACTGCTGGCCTTCCTATATATTTTTTATTTTTCCCTATTAACAACAATGGGATCAACCAGGTGGCAACCCTACTCCCAAGATGTGCATTGGCATAGTCTGAGCACATTTGTGCCTGGCGAAGTGTTGCGGTGGGACGCTGGTGAAAATTCACCGGTTAGTAAATCTGCACCATTGAATATCAAACAATTACAGACTGGAACAAACTGTACCACAGTTGAGAAAACATGGCTTAAAGGGGTTGGCCAACTTTAGATTAATTTGCAGTATGATGTAGAAGTGCTAGGTCTTCATTGTATATTAAATGTGTTTTTCTTTTTTTTGTTTAAAGCTGTTTGGTCATCAAAAGTTTGGAAAAAATTTAGGATCCTAATTACCCCAGGAACCAGACATTGTTTTGAATAAAAAAACAGTAATATATGAATATGAGAGGGTATGAATACAAAGATAAGTCACAAAACATGTATAAATAAAATATTATAAAACTAAAAATCATTAGGGGCAGACAAGCAGATTTGGGGAGAATCATCTGTGCTAACGCACTTGTGGCACTTCGATTTCTGAAGTTTCCTCAGGAGGCAACTTCGGGCGACACTGGAAATTGAAACACAGCGAGTGCATTAGCGCAGGCGACTCTTCATTCAAGCAGACAGAAAGCAGGAAGAAGGCAGTTCAGGGAGATTGTCGCTGCACAGGAGAGGCAATTAGTTGCCAGGCGACTAAATCTCCCCGAATCTGCCCGTCTGCCCCAACCTAAAGGTGAACTATCTCTTTAAAATATTTATTCTGATGTATTACATTCTTAATGGTGAAGTGTTGTAGATTGACAGGCAAGACCTCCTTAAAGAAAAAAGATTGACAGGCAAGACCTCCTTAAAGAAAAAAGCAAAGTTATGAAAAAACAGAATACAGTCTGTGTAACCACATTTTGTCCCCAATCGGCCCAGGTAAAGAAGGTCATTTTACAACACAACACAATCTTACAAAACGATAAAACATTTGGAAAACTGTTCATTGATAAACCTCTGTTCAGCTATAAGAAAGCTATAAGAAAGGTAAATAGTAGTATATAGGTATATCGGATGTAATCATAAAAACTGATATACAGATGCAGTCACTTTGGATTGTAAATTTAATGCGTCGTGACTTAACTCATCTATCTCATTTATCTCACTTAGCACAGAATATTGTGTCACAGCATCCCATCCAATTAAAGAGTTCACCATTGAAAACAATGGTGCTTTGGTATGCTAATGAAAAGGTTACATGCATTAAATGAGTTAAGATAACTTTAGATAACACAGTTTCTTCAATTAGCCCTGAGTCATGACGCATTTAACTTACAAATCCAAGTGACTATATCTGTATATATATCTATAAAGAAAAATTAACTAAGCGGGCAAAGTGTAACAAAAGTGGTACCTTTCCATGCTTTAATTGTGGACATTGCAATGGAGTGATTCATAGCCAAGGCTATGAAATTAAGTTAAGGAATTATGCTACCTGCGACACTGAGGGTGTGATTTATCTAATAAATTGTCCATTTGGGCTTTGTTTTGTGGGACAGACATCTAAAGCATTCAAGATTAAACTGAACGAACACAAAAGTGTCATACGTAACTTTAAACTGGTGGTCAAAGAGGATGGAACCGAGACTGGACGAAAAAGAGAGAAGGGCAAAGATAGGTTCAAAATTGAGACTTTATTGGCAAAGCACTTCTTTGAATTAAGACACAATATCTCTCAATTGAGGTGGCAGATTCTTGAAGTAGTACAAAAAGATGAAGGTAAAGATAATAAAAGGTCTTTATTAAGATGTGAAGCATATTGGATTTGGAAATTGAAAACGCTTTGGCCAAGAGGTCTTAATGAAAATTGTAGTCTCACATGCTTTTTGTAAAGGGATATTTGAACATTGACCATATGTCTTTTTTTCACAGATAAAAATGGCCGGGGATTACATAGAAAATTAAGGTTAAGTAGCAACCTCACTGGCCTTGAGTAATTATTATTCCATACCTTGTTGAAACAATTGTATTTTTTGGAGTAATGGAGTTTGCTTTAATTGAATCCAGAATCGGACCTAAATAAACCATGAGAATATTGGACATTAAAAACATGGACTATGAGTTTGAAATGTGACACTGTGCATTTTAAAATATTAACTTTACACTCCAGGGTGGAATTGTGGGTAAAGAGGAGGAGCTATGGGTATATAGGTGTTCCTTGCACATGCATTGTTATCCTGATGAAGGGTGGATAACCCCCCCTCCCCAATCTGCTTGGTGGCACAATTAAAGGGGAAACTGCAGAATCGTGTGCGGATCTGATTTTTCTACAGGCTCTGTGTAAAACATACAGGTTGGCATATAAGGAAGTTGATGATTGAATCTACACAGAACTATATCTCTCTCTTCTGCTTCATTTGTATATCTTTGATCCAATTGGCTGAATCTTGCCAGCTTATGGAACTGAAGATATGCAAATGAAGCAGGGGAGAGAGAGATACCATGCTCTGTGCAACTGTCGTCAACTTCCTTATTTGTGTCAGCGAACCCAAAACAGAGAAGAGAACTGAGAGAGATTTGGCAGAGATGATGCATAGCTTCTATGGAATGTATCTCTGAAAGCAAACATTTTAGGTAATAAAGATAAATGACAAAAACATTTTTTTATGACATGGGCTTTTAAACTAGCTTTATTGTCCCAAAGGCGAACATCCCTTTCAAATTTGGCAGCTTTAAGCTGGCGAATGGTCAAAGGAAGGCAAAGGATTTTTAAAGGGCCAGTACTTCGAAATTTGAAAATTCAATTAAATTAAAATTTTATTTGAATATTCACTTAGACCCTTAGTAAATGTGCCCCTAATTATTAATTTAGATGCGTATGTCACTCCCACCTGATTAAATTAGTTAAATTTAGACATTTTGGACCTTTATTCATAAAAGCCATTTCAAAGCTTTATCGTCCCTCTCAAATAAACTTTATTTAAATGGACACCTCTCTTACCCATTCCTTCTTGCACGAGGTACCAGACAGGGGTGCCCCCTCTCCCAATTATAATTTAACCTGGCACTTGACCCCTTTTTGCGTATAGTACCTGCCTCATCAGCTTTCCAGGGGATACAGATTGGTACCTATCACTTTAAATTGAATGCCTTCTCAGATGACATTCTGCTTCCTAAGACCAACCCATCAAAGTCAATCCCTTTCCTTTTAACTAGCTTGGAATCTTTTAGTAGGGTGGCAGGATTCCAAGTAAATCTGACAATCTGATAAGACAATTGCTTTGCCCCTCAATCCTCATCTAAAAAATACATGGTGTGGTCCTTTTACTTTTAAGTGGGCCACAGAGGCAGTAAGATTTTTGGGTATTCAAATACTTGGCAAATCCATGTTCTATATAATTTAAATCTCACTCCTTTACTGAACAAATTGATTCAGGAACTTAACACATGCCCAAAATTACCTTTAAACTACTTGGGAAAATGTCACTTAATCAAGATTATAAGGTTTCCTTGTTTGCTTTATTCGTTGCAAATGTTTCCATTGCTTTTGACCTGCAGAGATCTAGCAAGGCTAAATAAAGCACTTGTCACTTTATTTAGGATGGTAAACATCCTTGGATCAGTAGGAAACGAAAACAGCAGTCGAGGGGCAGATTTACTATTGGTCAGTGTTGGACTGGCCCACAGGGATACCAGGAAAACTCCCGCTGGGCCCAGGTGTCAGTGGGCCCTCTTGCTTCTAACAATTTGGCCTATTTCCTTGTCATTCCCTGTTTCTTTATGGGAAAAAAAGAGGCTTATGAATGGAAGAGTATAGTAAGTAGTTATATAATACTAGGAGAATAAAGAAGTTTATGAGAGATGAGAGGAGGAATAATAGTTTGGAAAGTGGGCCCACAGTCTATGGTTTTCCAGTGGGCCCATGGTCTAAGGTTTTCTGGCGGGCCCCTGGTACCCCAGTACGACACTGGTATTGGTCGAATTTTGAATGAAAAAAAAATTCTAATTCAACCATCAAAATTTTTTGGGGGTTAATTTATGATCAAAAACAGCAGTTTTTGATCTAATTAAAAACAAATTTACAAAAAAAAATATTTGATTTTCCAGGACTTTACAGGAAAGTTTCTAGGAGGTCCGCCATAGGCTATAATGGCAATTCAGCAGCTTTAAGGTGGCAAATAGTTGAATTCTAATTTGTTTTTTTTTTTTTTTTTAAAGGACCAGTAAATTTTTTCAATTCGAATCTAATTTTGAGCTATTTGATAGTTGAAGTAGCCCAAAATTACTTAGAATTTTGATTTTTAAATATTAGAATGTTACAGGGAACTTTACACAATGCCTTGACTAGACCAAGCCCTCATACCAAACATTTCTTTGGCTTTTCTCTTGTATTCAGAAGAGAGGCAACTTCTAAGGACCAGGTAAAGGACAACCCATTACTGTACACAACAATAAGAGCCTGGTGTGTAGCATGCAACAGACTATCTATCTCACCGTTAATATCACCATTTCTTCCTTTCATAGGCAACCAACAATTTCTGAATGCTTATATTGGCAACCCATTTCTTGCTTGGACAGGGAAGAGACTTACACAGGTGAGACATTTTATGCGAACTCCCACTAACCTTTACTCCCTCTAAGATCTTAAAGAATAATGCCCCTCAATAGCTTGGGATCTCTTCTCTTTTCTACAAGCTAGGCATTATGCCCACACAGTAATTATTATTATTAGTTTATTATTAACATGTATTTCTATAGCTCCAAAATATTCGCATTATTCCATCACAGGCACTACATGGAATACAGTCGTGAAATTTTTCACCAATTTGTGAATTTCATGGAAATTTGCTAATTTTTCAGCGAAGCGAAACGGGATAGATTCGCCCATCACTACCTTCCACCTCTCTTCTTTATAATATTTTAAAAACCCCACTACTAGATAATGAGCGAGGTATGGGAAAATGGCTACATCAAATCCCAGACCTCACTCGAGAAAATGTATTTACTTTACATTTTAAATCTCTATCATTCCTTAAGTCTAGTCACTTCCACATTATGTTTCTAAATATGTTACATAGGGGCTACTTTTCCCCTGAGCTGCGCAAGATCGTGGGTCGGTCTGTGTCTGATGCCTGCCAAAAGTACGGAGTCCTAAAAGCAGACATTTATCATTGTCTATGGTCCTGTTCTTTGATTCAACAGTTTTGGGACGCTGTCATATCCTATTGTAAATCCACTTTACATATTCAGATACACCCCACACCTCTCTGGACAATTTTTGGAGATACCACAAAAGTCCCAAAGGCAGATAAGGAATAAGCAAATATTGAGAAAAGCCATACTTCCCTGTTGGATAGCAAGCCTGCCTCCATCACTTGAAATGATGCTTTCTAAACTTGATTTTGCTTATCATATGGACTGGTTGGAAGCTACTCTCTATAGAAAACCTCAGGTTGCAACCTTTTGTGCCACTTGGGCAAAATATGTGCAAACATTACCTCCTAGACAACAACAAGAAATCGCATATGTATTTCACCACCTGGTATATGTCGAGTAAGAGTTGGTGGCAGGGCCCCGTATGGCCCTCCATAAAAGTTTTTTTTCAAAAGCATTGGTGCCAGGGTCCCTCTTACAAGTTAAAAAAAATTGGGGCCCCAAAAAATATATTTTTTTAAAAATTGGCAGGGGCCTATAGAGTATTAAAATAAAACAATGGTGGCCAAAGGATTAAAAAAAAACCCACATTGGTGTCAGTAAAATTGAACTTGTGGCTTCAGGACTTCAGTGTTGGCTCCTTCATGAATGTGGGTCTTTCCCCTGCTTCAGGACATTCGACTGTTCGGCCTTTCGCATTCAGCTGTTCAGGGACATCGGAAGGCAGCACGTCTTCGGTGCTTGTAAGCGGGGCCCGGCTCTTCGAAAAGTGCAGCACTGCCAGGTCCCCCTTCAGGCCCGGGCCTGGGACACTTGTTCCCCCTATCGCCCCCATGATGGCGCCCCTGGTTGGTGGGAAGGAATCCTTTAGCGATAGGAATTGAAATGTAGGAGAATGTCTATAAAAGGCTCTGGTGTTGTCTCTATTTGATGCAGTCTTGGGTGGTACTGGGAGTAGCCCCGGGGTGGGGGTGGGGGGTGGGAAGTATAACTTCTCCAATGTCTAGGGGGTTATGATGATTACTGTGTGACTTTAATCATTGAGGTAGGTTGATAAATGTGTGCAGACCTACTCCAATTTAAATATGCAACCCCATTTCATGGCTGTATGTTTCAATCTGTACTGTATGTTTCTTTTTGATGCTAATAAAAACATTTCATTAAAAAAAAAAGATAGATTATAGATAGATAGATAGATAGATAGATAGATAGAGTAGTGGCGCCTACAGATGAGAAACTAGTAAGAAAGCAAAATGATTAGTCCTGGGACAGCAGAATAGAGGGGAATCATGAAAAAGAGTGTCAAATTTACCTCCCCTATTCATTAAACACTGTCTCTTATTGTGTATAATGTGCTTGGGGCCATTCACTGTTTATTATGTGCTTGTGGTGCCTCAACCCACTGCCTCTAATTATATGATGTGCTTGGGGTATCAGTTCTCACCCTATGCTTGGGTGCCTATACCCAGTTATTTTTGCTGAACAGTGTGCTAGAGAAGCTAACTAATCTCACAATATTAAGTGGTGGTAGGGGGGTGATGTGCCTTTACCCATTATTTTTAGGGTATTTATAAGTCCATTTTTTTCTGGTTGGACTAAAGCCTAATTTTTTTGTAGAAAAAAAAACCTAAAATTCTGCAGGATTTACTAAACTCCGATGGTGTTAAAAGCCTGAATAAATAATTTCTCCAAATTAGATTTGCCGAGTTCATGAAGAAGTCAATGGCAGATTGTCCCGTTGAAATTCTGATATGCACTGGGTTTCATTCAATAATCCGAAGATTATTGGGCTTCAAGTCCAAAAAAGTCACAGTTTTCTGTGACATCTGAAAAAAATGTATGATTTGGATTTTTTTCACAATTTTATGTTTGTGTGGATTTAGTCAGAGTAGTTTTCAGAAAATAGGGAGAACGTTTAGGACTTTGATAAATAACCCCTTAGTGTGCACTAGCTCCTACTCAAACCCAGAACTTCAGCTCATTCCAGGGTTCATTCTGCAGCACCAAGCATACAGTCAGGTTAAACATGGTACACATTTTTAAATTAAATTTATTGGAGATTTCTTTTTCATTAAAGAAAGTAAAAATGGGATTTTATTTTTTGCTTCTCTAACATTGAAGTGTAATGTGTAATTTTTCACCTTCTAAAGCTGCTTGTGGGAGGTGGTGGGGTCGTCTACCCTGTGTTCTAAATTTATCCAATAAGTGGATACATTTGTATCTTTGTTTCTGCTGAGCAGAATCCCTGAGTTTCATTACAGGCAGCTGTTTGAATTGATACAATAGTTGCTAATATTCCAGAGATGCTCCTGAGAAAATTTGCACACATAGGGGCAGATTTACTAAGGGTCGAATTTTGAATTGAAAAAAAAATAGAAATAGAAATTCGACCATGTGAATAGGCAGGGAAGTAAAATCCTTTGAATTCGAACATCAAATTCGAAGGATTTTACTGCAATTCGATTGGTCGAACGATTCAATAGGAAACATTTGATCGATCAATGAATCTTTCGAATCGATCGATAAATCTTTCGAATCGATCGATTCTGGGCAGGGGTTGAGTATGCCATACATTTTTGAGATAAGGCCTCTAATGTTTGGACATAACGGGGTCAAGTGGGGATTGCTCTGTGGGTAGGAATATTTTCTATATTATGCTTTTTACCTTAATTTCTCAAATAGACCCTGGCCTTTTTAATCTTGTTCTTTTAGGCCAGTGTCACAACAGAGCAATTTTGAGTGCAATCACCATGTGTTTTTTTTCCCCAAATTCCACCTTCAATTCAGTGCTGCATCTAGTGCAACTGTGACCAATTTGTCAAAATGGATGCGACTGAGTGGGCACTTTATAGCAAATTGGACACAGGTTACTTCTAAAGTCTGCTTGGTGTAATTTCCGGTGTTGCATGTGAGTGATATGATTCAGTAAAGGATAAGTCAACCCCTTTGGGCAAAAAACCCTCCCCTGTGTTGGTCCCCCTTTTCTGGAAAAAAATACCAGCCTTCCTATATATTTAGCTTTTTTCCCTATTAATAACATTGGGATCAACCATCATTTTTACCAGCCAGGCCAGTAAAATACCGGCCAGGTGGTAACCCTAGCAGTAGGAGGCATTTACCGGTACAGAGCTACTGTGCATCTGCCAGAAAGTCCCAAAGTTTCCGATTTCTTTTTTCGGAAACTTTGTGACTTTCGGCGCATTGCACAGTAGATCCAAACTGGCAAATGCCTCCTACCATGCAAGCGTCACCAAACGAGGAAAAATACAGGAAGATGAATGCTCAGGAGAAGATGGCTGCCGTGAACTCAGCTGGAGAGGACCTAGAAGGAGGGGTAAGTAACAAGTTAGGGGCATTTGCCCAGGGGGGAGGTAGGTCTTGGGGAGGAGGGAGGGGGACTGACACGGGGGGAGGTTTTTTTTTTGCCCAAAGGGTTGCTGATGCCAGCAATGAGGGAACACTGGAGTTACCACCTGGTTAGGAGGCGGCAAAGGTAGCTCCAGCGTTCTCCTATGTCAAGTCTGAATGGAATGGAGGAAGAACAGAGCAGAGTGCCAGTGACATTACTAGGGGGCAGGGCCACCATCAGGGGGGCACAGGGGGTAGAGCTGTATCAGGCCCTGGCCTTAACGGAAGCCCAGCTGTGCTGCACTCTTCAAAATAGCTAGGCCCCACTTGACAGCACCGAAGCCATGCCAACTCTTCCAAAGTGCCGAGCTGCCAAAGACCCAAAGTAGGGTTGCCACCTTTTCTGGAAAAAATACTGGCCTTCCTATATATTAATCTTTTTCCCCTATTTTTTTTTTAAAGGTAAATTTTATTGTTTTAACAACACAAAACAATTAAACAAGACATGTCATATTACAGTTGTGATTTATTGTGATAGCTAAGACTTAGGTTGATGCAGATATAGCATCAAATCTATAGCTATTAATATAAACAGCTTGTGTTAGTGTCTATGTAGAAATAGGGTGATAAGGCAGAAAAATATAGATCATGTAAATGCCAGGGGGTCTGGGTCACACCAGGCATCTTTTTTCCCTATTAATAACATTGGTATCAACTATCATTTTTACCAGTCAGGCCTGTAAAATACTGGCTAGGTAAGTCTTGAAATGGCGAAAAGACCCAAAGCCACAAAAATAGCTGAAGTTGAAGTCTTGAAGCTGAAAAAAGACCCGGTCACAAAAGAAGCTGAAGTTGAAGTCCTGAAGCCCCGAAAACCAATGTGTATGATTTTTATTTAAATTCCTGGCCTCTATAGGCCCCTGCCACCAATGTTTTTTTTTTAAATATTCTCTGGAGCCTCAATGTTTTTAAAAAAAAATTTGACGGTTGCAAGTGAAATGTCATTCACGTTCCCAATTAGGGTTGTCACCCTTTCTTGAAAAAAATACCGACCTACCTATATATTTACCTTTTTTTCCTATTAATAACATTGGGATCAACCATCAAAAATACTGGCCAGGCCGGTAAAATACCGGCCAGGTGGCAACCCTATTCCCAATGTTACTCGTGGTTTAAATGTCATTGGAGATCAGGGCCGCCATCAGGGGGGGACAGGGGGGACAAGTGTCCCGGGCACGAAGGGGGGCCCGGCAGTGCTGCTTTTCTCCAAGAGCCGGGCCCCCCTTCCGAGCACTGCCGATGTCGTCCTGCTTCCTCTACGCTGAATGCGGAAGTGCCGAAGACAGTTGAAGTCCTGAAGCGACGGAAAGACCCGAAGTCACGAAGGAGACGACACTGGAACTCTGAAGTGGCGAAAATACCGATGTCACGAAAGGAGCCGACACTGAAGTCCTGAAGCGGCAAAAATGCCCGATGTCACGTAAACAGCTATAATGGAAGTCCTGAAGCTGTGAGTTCAATCCTACTGACACCAATGTGGGTTTTTTTTTTTTTTTTTTTAAATCCCCTGGCCACCAATGTTTAATTGTAATACTTTATTGCCCCCTGCTACCAATTAAAAAAAAATTATGGGGCCCAAATTTTTTTTTTTTTACTTGTAAGGGAGGCCCTGGCGCGAAGTTTTTTTTTTTAAATATTCTTTGGGGCCCCAATTTTTATGTGTGTGGCGGGGGTTACTTTTTAGCACTGATGTCTGTGTAACTTTTATGTGGAGTGGGCATGATCGGGGGTGGGGCTGTGATGCCAGGGTGGGCGGGGCCCAGGGGGCCCTGAAAAATTTGTTGTGTGGGGCCCCGTGATTTCTAACGGAAGCCTTGTTGGAGATGGTGGGGCACTGTGAAATGTTTAACACTACAGCAAAATTGCCACAAGTAAAAGTGGATTTGTGAGGCTGCCGTGAGGTTTGCCACCTGGCCGGTATTTTACAGACCTGGTCAGTAAAAATGATGGTAGAGCCCAATGTTATTAAAGTGGACCTGTCACCCAGACACAAAATTTTGTATAATAAAAGTCCTTTTCAAATTAAACATTAAATCCAATTTCATGTTTTTATTAAAACATTCATAGCTGTTTTAAGGTCATTTAAAAATCTCAGCTGTCAATCAAATATTGTCTGCCACTCCTCTATGCCTTAGGCATAGAGGCGGGGCAGATAATTACTTTCACTTTCCATTCAGCACTTCCTAGATGTCACTGCTCCCCACACATTCCCCCAGTTCTCTTAACCATTTAATTGTGTAGCCAGGACATGGGGATAGACATCGGGTCCCCCATTCTGGTGCACAAACAAGATTCTGAGATGATGCAAGGCTTGTCTTAATAACAGTGTCCACAAAATGGCTCCTGCCTGCTTGCTATAATTATGAATTCCCAGACTGAAGAAAACAAGATTCAAATAATTTATATAGTGTAATTGATGTTCATTTTGCTTGACTAATGTGATAAAATATGATTTTTAATATTTTTTTGGGGTGACAGGTCCACTTTAATAAGGAAAAATGCTAAATATATAGGAATGCAGGTTTTTTTATTCCAGTGGCAAACCTACTGAGGTGTCGGTGACTATCAGTGTTTTATAGGGAACCGCAGAGTGAAGAAATAACTATTACTCCCCTCCCTATTGATTGGGGGAAACCCTTAGAAAACAACTGAATCAAAACACAAAAAAACTGCCTGACAATCGCTTCAGTGGCATGCAAAACCCGCCCCCTTGCACCCATGATTGACACGCACCTCAGCCTATTACTATGCGCTTTGGACAGAAAGCGAATTCAGCGAACACTACAGGGGTGGGCGTGGCTTCACAGTCGCTTTCCCACGAGGTCAACAGTGAGGGGGAGAGAGATTGGCTGCGACTGGGGCTGGCGGCGGCAAAAATACTAGGGAGAGCCGCTTTATCCGGGGGACTGGGGAGAGCCTCCGCGTGGGAATCGAACAGGTGCGCACTTAACTCTTTGTGTTTATGGCGGTGTCTGGCACGGCTAATGGCTGGGGGATTGGGGTGGCACCTGGAACGACAACATTGGGCTCTTCCATCTGAGCTTCTGTAGCTGCTGCTGTTCCACTGCATCTGTGCTGCAAGGAGTAGGTGTGCGGCGGCTGCAGACCTGCAGGTTGAAGCTCCATCGCTAGAGATGTGTCTTACGCCATCCCCCTGGCTGCCTCACTGTTGGGGGGGAAATCGCAGTTCTAGCTCAGCTTTTTCAACCACATCCTCTGGACTGGCAGAGACACAGTGAGGGCAAGTGAGTGAAGAATGCTGCAGTTGCTGCTGGTGCCTGTGCTGCTCTCACATACAGTGGGGACCAGAGATGCTCTTCTTGTTTCCATAGCATTGGCTGGAGCATCAGCAGCTCTTTCATTTGTAGCCATCAGTGTGATTTTCTAATAATATAAATAATAATAATAATAATATAAAATTCCTTCCGGGCCTGGTTAGAGAAGGAAAATTTTTACAGTTGCTGTATAGTGTCTTACTGTGGCTCTTGGCACAATAGTGACTTTCTTGCCTTTAAATTGTTACACCCCCACCCTTAGTTGGAAACATTGGACATTCTACAGCTGCTGCAGGACCTCTTGGAAAAATGCTGCCCGTCACTGATGTGCTTTGTAAACAAAGTAACAGTTATTAGCTGTCAGGAATAGTTTAAAGGAAAGCTAAACACTAAAAATAATTGTGGATAAAAGTGCCATACTTTTTTTATACTGAACTTATTGCACCAGCCTAAAGTTTCAGCTTGTCAGTAGGAGCAATGATTCAGGACTTCAAACTCGTCACAGGGGGCCTTGGCTAGTACAGAAGCCCAAAACATAATGTAGATCAGTGATCCCCAACCAGTAGCTCGTGAGCAACATGTTGCTCTCCAACCCCTTGGATGTTGCTCCCAGTGGCCTCAAAGCAGGTGCTTATTCTTGAATTTTAGGCTTAGAGGCAAGTTTTGGTTGCATAAAAAACAAATGTACTGCTAAACAGAGCCTCAATGTAGATTGACAGTCCACATAGTGGCTACTTAATAGCCAATCATAGCTTTTATTTGGCACCCCAGTAACATTTTTCATGCTAGTGTTGCTCCCCAACTACTTTTATTTCAGAATGTTGCTCACTGGTTCAAAAGGTTGGGGATCCCTGATGTAGATCACTTCAAGCTACTCCTTTAGTTAGGCTTTAGTTCTCCTTTAAGAATTTCCACCAGCAAGCAGATCCAGACTGAGACTTTATATAGGCCTTGGCATTTCTAGTACAGCAGAGGCCCAAACATGCCCAATAAATAATGGCAGTCTGTAGCAGGTTATAGCAGCTCCTCTGGATTGCCAGCAAGGGATACTCTGCTTACTTAGGTTCTGATACACACAGAAACACTGTTTATATTGTGATTTCAGTGTACAGATGCAGTCACTTGGATTTGTAAGATAAATGCGTCGTGACTCAGGGCTAATTGAAGAAACTGTGTTATCTAAAGTTATCTTAACTCATTTAATGCATTTAACCTTTTCATTAGCATACCAAAGCACCATTGTTTTCAATGGTGAACTCTTTAATTGGATGAGATGCTGTGAAACAATATTCTGTGCTAAGTGGGATAAATGAGATAGATGAGTTAAGTCACAACGCATTTAACACACAATCTAAAGTGACTGCATCTGTATCTGTACCCAGCCAATTACATCAGCAGCCCAAGAAGCAGTAAAAAGTGTCCGTTACTGGTATGTCACGGACAGGGGGCTAAGAATTTCCTGCTAACAGATCAAAGAAAAAAATGAATTTATCCAACATGGACCAGCTGCTTCTATAACACAGATCTTGGTGGCAAGGAAAGCCGCAGTGCATTGGTGCACAACAGAGACTGAGCTGCTGTATCATCATTTGTCACCCCCCCCCCCCCCCCCCCCCCCCCCCCCCCCCCTCCCCTCCTGGTTTCACAAGACCATTTCTCATCAACCCCCATTGCTCTACCCTGCATTGCTCTGAAATACGGAACACTTTTCTTGGGTTAAAAAAACAAAACGCAGTGGCATTATCCTTTTGTGATTGGTTTGAATGGTTCCCTCTGCAGACTGGTCAATGTCAGCGCTGCAGCAGGAGTGTGATAGAGAGGACTCTGATCTCACCATTGGATTTGCATATACAATCTTTTTTAAACCGTGCTTGTGCTGCAGCCATTAAATCTGCATCTAACTCATGAGCAAGCAAAACGGCGAAGGAATGAAACGTTCCGTTACAATATACCGCTTTGCATTTTCTTCCCTAAGGATAAATAAGTCTGCATTTGCAGCCATGCCTCCTTTATAAATCTGCTCTTTGTAAGACGGTACATTTTTCTTGTTAAAGCAAAGAGAGTGCAAGCAACTTTGTTTTTTGATTGATATTGGAGCATTGCAGAGTCATGCAACCAGTGTCCCTTTAGGTATTGATTGTTGGATATGGTTTGTTTACCAATAGGTTTGCATGGACATTAATTATAGGTGCATATATTAAAAAAAAAAAAAAAAAGATAGGTGATGCTTTTTGTTACTTGCAGTGGCCCTGTGTCTGCATGGGTTTGGGTTCTTTTTAACAAGTCTGTGTGCAAATAGCTGTGCATGTGTATGCTTACCCCTCCAGGCCTGTGACACCGTTTGGTTTCAGTTTAAAAGTAGCACTTTTCAGAGTGGTATATTACATCCTGATTTGGCAATTATAGATAAGTCTTTTCTGTTAATACTATCCTGAACTTTCTTTTTTTTTACTTAAAGGAGAAGGAAAGGGATTTTACACTTGGGGGTGCTAAATGTTAGGCACTCCCCAGTGACTACTTTCACCTACCTGATACCCAGGGCTGGTGCTCCTATTAGCCGAAAACCGCACCATTCCTGGGTTCTTCTAGTGAGCACCATGGAGAGATCAACTTCCTGCTGCTTTGATTTTCAAATTTCCGAGGGAGATTGCATGCGTAGCAGAGCAAAATAGTAGTGATGCACCGAATCCACTATTTTGGATTCGGCCTGCTGAAAAAGGCCGAATCCCGAACCGAATCCTGGATTTGGTGCATCCCTACAAAAAGTTTGGCTTTCCACTCTACTGCTCATGCGCAGCCCTGAGACGAAGAGAGGAAGTTGATCTTTCCTTGGTGCTCGCTAGAATACTGGTGCGGTTTTCGGGGTATCGGGTAGGTAAAAGTAGTCACTTAGGGGTGCCAAACATTTAGGCTCACTGAGAGACTTGAAAATCACCACAAGGTTTGGGAATTCGTTTGTGTTTGATAATTATCTGTTTTGGGGAGACAAGCAATAGGCCTACTCCTGGTTAGTTAGGAAAACATTTTTGCAAAAATGATCTTGATATACATGCAAAGCACTATGGTACAAGGCACCAGAATAGCTGTATGGGTTTTAGGTAGCTGGAATCAGCTTTCTGGGGTTGAACAGCCCTCGGCACAATCACAACTTATGAGAGAGTGTAGACTCTTTTTTTTTTTTTTTTTTTTTGCAGTTTATTTTCACTTGCAGGAAATAAACAAATAAATAGTTCATAATAAAATCTGAAAGTAGATCCAGCTGTCTGAAGTAAAGACTTAAGTGATCTAGGCCTGAAACAGTCAGAAGAAGAAGGCAAACATTTTTTTAAATCTATACAGAATAAATAATGAAGACCAACTGAAAGAGACTATTTACTTCATTAAGCGACCAACTGCACTGAGCTTTTTGCAGGCATGGTTAGAGCCAGTCTGGTATTTGCACCATCTATGCATGCACCGGAAAGCTCCGTAAATCACTGAAGACAATAAAGAGGATCCAAAAGTCCCGAAGATGTGCTACTCTGCATGGATAGGTCAGCAATACATTGAGGGCCATTTTTTTCCAGGCAATAGACTATGCAGGGAGGAGGCCACTGAAGGGTAGTGGATGGTGGCTTTTCTCCTTTCAGGGGTTTTGTTCTCCTTTAAAGGTGTTGTTCACCTTTGCAACTGGTTTTGATTTTTTATTATTTGAGATTTTTTTTATTTATTCAGCATCTTGCCAGTTTGCAATTTCAGCAGTCTGATTGCTAGAGTGCAAATTACTCTAGCAACCATGCAAACTAGAATTCCCGATTTACCCTACTTTATCATTTAAAAAAGCTTGAAAAAATTGTATTGACAAAAAAACTAAGCTTTTTCAGATTGTTGTGGAATTGGCGGAAAAAGCTTGAAATGTTTGTATTATCGTGCAGACCATAACACCTTCAAATTTCAAATGGGACCTCTGCTGTAGACTGCTACAGGACCATGACAGGTTGAAGATGGGAGTATTTTTGGATTCTGATTTTTGCAGCCTTGGTGTATAATTAATCTCGAAAACTTTGTTTTTCTTCCCACTAAAAATTTGTATTTTATTAAAAAAAAAGTGAATTTTTCGAGCGAATACTGGCACGAATTTGCGGTGAATTTCCGTGTTTCATCAGCGGCTACTATTTTGGCAAATCTCCAGCGAAAATGCGTTGGTGACATTTCGCTGTTGGCAAAATTGTTTGGATGCGCATCCATTGACTTTAACGTCAGCTGACTGAAGCATCAGCTTGGACGTGGGCATCAATTTCCGATTTTCATTAAATTTCAGATTTTCAAGAATTATGCAAATTTTGCAGGAAATTCGAAATTTTTTCGGCAAAGGGAAATGGGAGAAATTCGCCCATGACTAGTTTTCACCATTCGGACTAATAAATAACCGCATAAGTTGAAAATCTGACATGAGGGCAGAGATTTTGCACCCATGTATAGAAAACTCACAGTATATTAGGGGTTATTTTTATTTAATGTCTGCATTTGGTTTCTGAGTTTAGGGTTTATAGCTTGTCCGTCTTTCTTTCCTGTCTGCACCAATATCTGTTTTTCATTCAGGTTTAATTGTGTAATTATTAATGACGATATTTTATTTTCTCTGCGTCTATAGAATATCCTTACCCAGTAGAAGTAAATGCTTTAGCAGGCTAAAGCTCTGGGATTAGCTTGACATTTTTGTGAAAATGTCTGATTTTCACTATTTGTTTGTGAAAATGTCAGATTATTGCAAAAAATTTTTGCTGTTAAAAGAATTTTGCAAATTTTGTGGGAAATTTGCAAATTTTTCAGCAAAGCAAAATGGGAGAATTTCACCCATCACTAGTTTTTACCATTCGGACGAATAGTTGTGAGCTGAAAAGAAAATCTGACATGCGGGCAGAGATTTTGCACCCAGGTATAGAAAATGGGCAGTATATTAGGGGTTATTTTTATTTGGTTTCTGAGTTTAGGCCTTATATCATGTCTGGCTTTCTTTCCTGTCTGCGCCAATATCTGTTTTTAATTCCATTTTTACTGTGTAATTATTAATGAAGATGTTGCGTTTTTTCTGCATCTATAGAATATCCTTTCCCAGTAGAAGCAAATGCTCTAGCAGGCCAAACCTCTGGGATTAGCCTGAGGCTTGACTTTAATGTTGGGAAACCGTTTTAGAATATCTTGCTTGACATTGCCATTGGTAGTATATAACTTAATTCATGAAATAGTAATTGCCGTACTAGAATTTATATCTAGGTAATTTGAAATGTGAAACCTTTTTTGCTTTGTGATTTCCATTTCATAGTCTATCAATTTTACTAATAGATTCAGCTATTTTGGGAACCCGAAAAAAAAGTTGACGTGTTAATATCCATTATCATTCACTCTTGGCTGAAAATAACCATGATGATGTAGGAATGATATAACAAATGGCAAAAATAACTGTTTCAATATGAAATACATTTAAAACTGGGCTGACCAGACTGCCAAATGCACCCTGTCCCTTGGTCCTGGCTGTGACTTTCCCTAGAAGTCATTAGCATCCTAATTCTAGGTCAGTTGGTGCTATTTTTACTCTTTTCGTTGGTAAGCGTGCTTACTTGGAGCATATTGGGGATATTTTATGTGATCAGATGAGGATCTGAACACTCCACCCTCCAGGGTCTTGAAGCCCCACATTATGTTCATGTTTTCATTTACAGAACAAGCGTACAACTTTGAAGATTTTTTTTTCTATTGTGAAGCAAACAATAATTAGGACAAAATAACAGCTGTCTTTAGTGTGCATAACTGTGTCCTCCCCCCCCCCCCCCCCCCCCCCCCCCCCCCCCCTAAAGTCAGTACTTTGTAGAGCCACCTTTTTGCGGTAATAACAGCAAGTCACTTTGGATAAGTCTGTGTGAGCTTGCCGCATCTTGCCACAGGGATTTTTGACCATTCCTCAAGGCAAAACTGCTCCAACTCCTTCATGTTGTATGGTTTTCGCTTGTGATCAGCAATCTTCCCTGTAGAATCTCCTCCCTGTATTTAGCACCATCCATCTTTCCCTCAACTCGGACCAGTTTCCCAGTTCCTGCTGCTGAAAAACATCTCCTCAGCATGATGCTGCCTCCACTATGTTTCACTGTTGTGATGGTGTTCTTGGGGTGATGGGATGTGTTAGGCTTGCGCCAGACATAGCATTTTCCTTGTTTGCCGAAAAGTTCAGTTTTAGTCTCATCTGACCAGAGCACCTTCCTTCATACATTTGTGGAGTTGCCCACATGCCTTTTGGCAAACTCAAACCGTGCCTTCTTATTTTTAACTCTCTATGGAGTGTATGGCTTATTGTGGTCCTATGGCTAGATGCTCCAGTCTTTGCTGTGGAACTCTGCAGCTCCTACCTTTTGGTCTCTGTTCTGCCCTCCTGGCCCGGTCTGTGAGTTTTGGTGGGTGTCCCTCTCTTGGCAGGTTTGTTGTTGTACCATGTTCTTTCCATTTGAAGATAATGGATTTGATGGTGCTCCGGGGGGATCATCAAAGATTTGGATATTTTTTTTTATAACCCGACCCTGACTTGTAACTTTGTCCCTGACTTGTCTGGAGAGCTCCTTGATCTTGATGGTCTGATGCCTCTTGTTTAGTGGTGTTGCAGTCTCAGGGGCCTTTCAGAAAAGGTGTGTTTATACCACTCAGGCCCCCCTTGCTGCAGCGCCTGCGCCGCGCATCCCGTTGCTATGGTGCCCACATCAGATGCATACTCAGCCAGTTCTCATGCACAGACATCTCCCGCACCACACTCATGCGCAGATGACGTCTCATGGGCCCACCAGGTTTTTTCTTGGTGTGCCGCTGGGCCAGTCCAACCCTGGTTTATACTGACAGATCATGTGAAACTTGCACAGGTGGATTTGGTTTCACCAATTATGTGACTTTTGGAAAGTAATTGGTTGCACCAGGATTTTTTATGGGCTTCATGGCAAAGGAGGTTTATACATATGCACATGCCAATTTTCAGTTTTTTAAATCCTTTTTTTATAATTTTTTTCATTTCACTTCACCAATTTAGACTATTTTGTGCAAATCTATCACATAAAATAAGATTAATAAACATTTAAATTACAGGTTGGAATGTAACAAAATAGGTAAAAATCTAGGGGGGGGGGTGAATACTTTTGCAAGGCACTGTATGTTCTTTATGTTAATGAATAATGTTCTACAGGTGCACCTATAAAAGGCTAGCAGTGTGTAAACTTGTAAAGGACTGGGATGCTAAGCATATGTAAATCTTGTCTCCACAAATGGCTATTTGGTTAATATAATTACCATCTGTACAATATTCTGTTTGTATTAAAAAGGTGGTTTTTGTAGTATGTTGTGATGTAGACTAGCCAATTGTAAGCAACTTTTCAATTTGCCTTTAATATTTGTCTTTTATAGTTTTTGAATTATTTGCTGTCTTCTTCTTTCCAGCTTTCAAATGGGGGGGGGGGTGTTGGGGGTGTCACTGACCCATATAAAAAAAAACAACAAATGCTTTCTAAGGCAACACATTGGGAGGCGAATTTGATCAAACTTGATTCGAGTTTTTTCTCTGAAGAAGGTCAGGAAGGTCGTGCATGTTGATTTTTATTTTATTTTTTGATGTGGGTGGTAAATTGAGATTTTACAGGGGAAAAATGTAATTTAAACCCATATCTTTGTAACTTAACTTTCTGCCAAATGTCTCGGTTGGCCCGCTATGGGAACTTGAAAAGACAGGTCCTACAGGCATGGAGCAGTGTTAGAGTATAATGATAGATTAATTAGAAGGAATATTCCAGGGAATATTCACTGCATTCACTTTAGTAGTGAAGGTCTGACAATGCCCCAGAAGATCACCCTTTTCTGCTGATTCAAAGCACATGCTAGACGGCAGCTGGTCGGGTACCCGCGGGTTACCTGCAAAAAACTGCTGTACCCTGCAGGTTTCAGGTAGAATTTCCCAACGCAGGGATAGATGTGGGTCGGCGGTTCTTCGAGTTTGGGGGTCTTCTCAATAGCGATTTTTACTTATTTTTCTGACCACACTTACTTCTGATGTCACTTCCAGTTACAATGACGGCACTTCCTGATTCTTGATTGGCAGCAAGACAGCACTAACTGATTCTTGATGGTCAGCGGGTCCGGGTTGAGGATAAGGTACTTGCGGGTCGGGAAGGACCCGTGGGTTCGGACGAATCAAAAATAGTGGATTCAGTACATCCCTAAAAAAAACCTGACCAAACTAAAATCCATGATTTACCCTTATTCATCAGTAAAAAAAATACTTGAAAAAAATCGAGTTTTTTAAGGTTGATGCATGAAAACCAATTTAGCCCAGGTACTACAATATGTCTATAAATACTGGTATAGGACCCATTATCTGGAAACCCATTATCCAGAAAGCTCTGAATTATGGGTCATTTCCCATATGCTCCATTTTAATCAAATAACTACAACTTTTAAAAATTATTTCTCTTTTTAAGTAATAATAAAACAGTACCTTGTACTCCCCACTAAGTATGTTAGAGAGGTACTGTTTTATTATTACTTGAGGAAAAACAATTCTATTGGGTTTAATATGGAAATGAATTTTTTTTAGTAGGCATAGAGGCCTATTTACTAATTTTCGAAGTTGGTAAATGAAAAAAACCTGCGATAAAACCTGCGTTTAAACTTGAGACTTTTTATAAAATGCCGGCTTATTTAAGAAAAAACACAACAGAATATTCCTGTGCATGTTTTTTCTCTTAAATTCACACACCAGGGAAAATCACATTGTTCCATTCATTTTCAATGAGGCTAAAGAACTTGAATGTTTTCATGAACCAGGAAAATAAATATATAATTAAAGCTCTCATTGAATCTTATTGAACCACAACAGCTTTTACTTGAGTTTTTCTGGTGACTATTTGTGGTTTGATTCTTTAATAAATGGTGACTATTGGAGGTTTCAAAAAATATTTGTTCTCTGTTTTTCTGCTGCATTTTTTCCTATACAAAAATAAAACTCAACTTCTGATAAATCCTTAAGGTATAGTGATCCAAATTACGTAAAGATCCCTTGTCAAGAAAAGTTCTGAGCATTCTGTGTAACAGGTGCCATAGCCGTATCATGTAAAAGGTTGTGCAGGCATTAAGGGGGTTATTTATTAAAGTCAGAATGCCAAAAACTCTTTTTACTGTAAAATACAAATTTTTTATAAAGAAAAAAAAAAACCTAAAATTTGGGTGAGGTCCCTATCCTATATGGAATTTTCCATGGTCTGCACTGGAATTAGTTTTAAAATCAGACTATTTCGGCCGGGGGGCCCTTGGCACTTTTGGACCACTTTTGGACCACTTTTGGCCAAGGCTGAAGACAAATTGCAGACGTTGCTGTACATGATTGCCAAGTCATCCCGTAAAGGCCTAGTCTCAGGAAAAGAACTCATAGTATACAGGAATGTTATTTATTCTATGTGGACACCAGAAAATAACCTTTTTTATATCCATCATAACATTCTCTTTGAATGCTATTTATAATTTGCCTGATGCTTTTACATTACCTCACAAGACCAGCCTATTGGGTCTATTTAATGTTTACATGATTTTCTAGTAGACTTAAAGGGGACCCTTCACCCAAAAGAAATATTAAAAATCCTATTTTATCACATTAGTCAAGCAAAATGAACTTTATTTATACTATATAAATTCAAAATTATAACAAGCAGACAGTAGCCACTTTGTTATTAAGGCAAGCCATGCATCCTCTCAAACTCTTGTTTGTGCACCAGAATGGGGGACCCAATGTCCATCTGGCTACACAATTAAACAGTTTGGAGAGCAGTGACATCTAGGAAATGCTGAATGGAAAGTGAAAGTAATTGTCTGTCCCGCCTCTATGGAGGGGCAGACAATATTTGATTGACAGCTGATATTTTTAAATGCGCTTACAACAGCTATGAATGCTTTAGTAAAAAATGTTCAATTAATTAGTTTAGTTTTATTATACAGATTTTTTGTGTCTGGGTGACAGGTCCACTTTAAGGTATGAAAATCCAAATTACAGAAAGATCCATTATCCAGAAAGCCCCAGGTCCTGAGCATTTTAGATAACCGGTCCCATACCTGTAATACGGTAGCTATGCAGACATTTTAATGAAAATGCCTCGATGGCAGCGCTCCAAGGAAACTTGTCAACTGAATAAGGATAATGATTAATTTTTGGTTAAAGCAGCCTTTTTAAATTATACTGATCTTCTGATTATGCACAGTTTGAAATTAATTTGATTGCCATCAGAGTTGAGGAATCTGCTCTGACTGATATATTTTACAGTGGAGGCAGCACTTTAAACAGTTGATTGTAGCAATGGTTTTGTTCTCTACAGGGAGTGACCAATACATTGTTTTACTGCATTATTATCATTACTGTAATTTGATCTTTGCTTTGCTTTATTTTTAGCTATTTTCAAAGTGAATAATTTTTTTACATAGTTGTTTAAAGACATGCCTGCAGTTAAAGGAAAACTATACCCCCAAAATGAATACTTGAGCAAGAGCTAGTTTATGTCATATTAAGGGGCAGATTTACTAAGGGTCGAATTTGAGGGTTAAAAAACCCTTGAATTCTACCATGGGAATAGTGTGGGGATAAAAGTCCTTCGAATTTGAATATATTATGGCTATTCGGTTTTTCAAACGATCGAATAGCGAAAATTCAATCGAATGATAATATTGTTCGATTCGAACGATTTTATCCATTCAATCAAATCTAAAATAATGGAAGCCGATTCGGTAGGTTGAAACTGGCGAACTAGGCAGTTGAATAAAAATCTAAAGGGGAAGTTATTCGACTGTCGAATATTCAAATAGATTTTTATTCAAATTATTCGATTCGATCGAATTTTCAAAATTCACTGGTCGAAGTGGTCTTCAAAAATGTTTTTGAAAATTCGATCGAACGTCGAATCCTTCATGTGAATTTGATAAATCTGCCCCTAAGTGACATATTAAATAATCTTACCAAACTGGAATATATGTTTAATTGTTGCCTTTTTACATCTCTTGCCTTGAACCACCATTTCGTGATGGTCTGTGTGCTGCCTCAGAGATCACCTGACCAGAAATATTTCAACTCTATCTGTAACAGGAAGAAGTGTGGAAGCAAAAGACACAACTCTTGTCTGTTAATTGGCCCTAGTGACCTAACAAGTATGGTTTGTTTGGTATGTTTGTGTGTACCCTGAATCATACGATCCCGGGGTGGCCCTTATTTTTTCAAATGGCAATTTTCTATTTATGATTACCCAATGGCACATACAACAAAAAAAATAACACAAACTATATATGCTCATATATACTAACTGTAGAGTTTAGTATCAAAATAGCCTTTGATATTGTGTCTATCCAAAAAATAATCCAAGCCCCTTTTGAAAGCATTAACAGAATCAGCCATCACATCACCCGGCAGTGCATTCCACAACCTCACTGTACTCACTGTGAAGAACCACCTACGCTGCTTCAAACGAAAGTTCTTTTCTTCTAGTCTGAAGGGGTGGCCTCTGGTGCGGTGATCCTCTTTATGGGTATAAAGGTCCCCTGATATTTGTCTATAATGTCCTCTAATGTACTTGTAAATTGTAATCATGTCCCCTTGTAAGCAGTTTTTTTCCAGAGAAAACAACCCCAACCTGGACAGTCTACCCTCATAATTTAAGTCTTCCATTCCTCTAACCAGTTTAGTTGCACGTCTCTGCACTCTCTCCAGCTCATTAACATCCGCCTAAGGACTGGAGTCCAAAACTGCACTGCATACTCCAGATTCAGGTGTTGTGATTAGCCATCTGGTAGCCCCTATGTATACTGTAGTAGGCTCAGTTTCGACTGTTCACCTGTTTTTATGCAACCAAAACTTGCCTCCTAGCCAGAAATAAAAAATAAGCACCTCCTTTGAGGCCTCTGGGAGCAACATCCAAGGGCTTGGAGAGAAAGATGTTGCTCATGATCCACTGGATCGGGATCACTTAGACCCTTAAATGCAGTGAACAACCCTTTAATAAAAAAAAAAAAAAACATAACCCCCCCAAATGAACACCCCCCCCCCTCCCGGAAAATGCCCCATGCTTTATACTTACACCTTGACGCAGATTCACGCTGCAGAGTTCCACGCAGCCATCTTCATCCACTTCTGTAAACTGACTGAGAGACTGGCGTATTGGCGCGTGTGCAGTTGGAGCATTTTGCCGACTTGCGACAACCTTGCATGTGCCAAGATGGACGGAAATTGTCGAACTCCCAGTCAGATTAACGGAGCGGTTGAAGATGGCTGCGTGGATATCGTGAATAAAAAGATCTTTCATCTCACTGGACAATCTATCCGGAAACCTTGGTGTATTATGTGGTGATGATGCGCAATCCCCAGGAAATAACGTCACAGCAGTCGTTCTCAGCTAGGGTCCAGGGTTCTGCCTGCTTTACAATGGCAAGGGGTTTATTTATAAAGACAAACGGCAGTATCCAATCAAAGAGCATGCTATGCTATGTACTAATTGCTCGAACCTGTACACAGGCGCATGTCTATAGATAGGGGGGAGGCAGGGGAAGGTAGAAACAAAAGAAATCAGAACAAAAGGGCATTTCCCCCGGTAGTCACAGAGCAATCTTAGCATGGCTTGTACTGATAAACGCGCTGCCGTCTGCTGATTCGCGTAAAAGTACAGCTTTGGTCCGTATTCCTCAATTCCAACCGGCGCCACACCCGGCATGCTGCAGTCATGTCTGATTAACACAAATCGGATGAGATTCGGAATGATCGGGCGACCATATGGTGAAATATGATTTCATAAAAATTTCCACATCAGGGGGGAGGAGGGAGAGGGGTCTGTGTTGGGTGAATTTTTTTACAGTGTTGAATTCTCCTTTAAAGGGCACCTATGGGCCAAAAAAATTGGCCCCAACCGAAGGTTTAAAAAAAAAAAAAAAAAACCCGCCGCAAGCGCTGGCTTACTCGTCTCCATGTCTGGGGAAGCGCATGCGCAGTATGAAAAAGTGGCCCTGGAACTGTGGCATACTGTGCATGCGCTTCCCCAGACACGGTTGCTCGCCCCAGGAGCTCCCTCCCGGGGCGAGTAAGCCAGCGCTTTTTTTTTTTTTTTTTTTTAAAAGATACTGGAACCCCAAACCAGAATGCAGGCTCTATCAACCCGCACCTTCGGTTGGGGCCAATTTTTTGGGCCATAGGTGCCCTTTAAGGGGCAAATTTATCAAAATGTGAGTTTATATTTTAATAAATAAAGACTCTCCCATTCTCTCTTCATTCCTATGGGATTTTTACATATTTTTTTAATTGGTGAAAATTAGAACTCCTCATTTCCATAATTCCCATAGGAATGAATAGAACGTGGGTGAGTTTTTCTTTATTAAAATTTGAGCTCACGTTTTGCTAAATCTGCCTTTAACATTCATCAAATAATCCAAATATGTAAAAATTATTTCCTTATTCTCTGTACAGATATGGGATATGTTATCCGGAAACCCATTATCCAGAAAGCACAGAATTCTGGAAAGCCTGTCTCCCATAGTCTTTATAAGCAAATAATTAAAAAATTTAAACATTATTTCCTTTTTCTCTGCAATAATAAAACAGTAGTTTGTAGTTGATCCAAACTAAGATATAATTAATCCTTATTGGAAGCAGAACCAGCCTATTTGGTGTATTTAATGTTTACATGATTTTATAGTAGATTTAAGGTATGGAGGTCCAAGATACAGAAAAATACCTTATCTTGAAAACTCCAGGTCCTGTGTAGTCTGGTTAACAGGTCCCATACCTGTACTAATAAAACAATACCTTTTATTTAATCCAAACTAAGATATAATTAAGCCTTATTGAAAGCAAACCCAGCCTGGTTTATTTAATGTTTACACAATTTTCTAGTGGACTTTTTCTAGGTATGAAGATCCTAATTTCAGAAAGATCCGTTACCCAGAAAACCCCAGCTCCCAAGCATTTTCAATAACCGGTCCCAAACCTGTATTTCCTTTCTCTTGAATAGATACCCAGTGGGCAAGACAATCTGTACAGAACTTTATTTATTTTGCATAAAGGTTGTACCTTACCTTGCTATTTGTAAAGCACAATCCAGTATCTTGTGAAACCTAATGATTTTGCAACCACTGTGAAAACCACTGTATCTCCATTACTTCCAAGCAAGAAAAGATTTGTATAGTTCTCGTATATTGGGAGACGACCAACCCCATCTTCAGAGCATTTGGATGAACTAGTTAAAACTGTTGCGTTTTTTCCTTTTAAATAGTCGTCTCAATATTTCCCATTGCAATTAAATGTACAAAAATATTATTGCCTTCATTTGTTATTCCATGTTGAAATAATGTCCTGTAGCTCCTCACATAACGTGATGGGGGAAAATTAATTTGGGAATTCAGTTGTTCATTGATGTGGATCTGTACTCCGTTTTCTGCAAGAAACTCTGTGAACGGATAGATATCTGTGGTCCCTAGTTGTCCATGTTTGTGGAGTTCCCTGTTTCCATATAGTTATAAGTCAATAATTCCCATTTTTACTGCACTTCATTCTCCAAAAGAGACAAGAGAGGCACACTACAGCTTGAACAAATTATAATCACTCAGGAGTATGTAACCCTTTCGACACCCCTTTGTCAGTGTTACACTCCATATGTGGTGCTTACCTGATGGCATGGGACACGGGCTCTCTGCCTCTGTTCTTACAGGGACAAGTGCAATGCTTTTGGATGGATTCCCTACAAGTACATACCTCAAATCATTGTGAAAATGCCCACAGGCTGTGCCATCTCTCAGGCTTTTTTTATTCTTAATTTCTTTAATTTTTGAGCCCTCTGAACATCTTAATGGCAGTACTGACTAGATATTGCAATTAACTCTCTTTCATTTCCCTGAGCGAAGTGAGCAAACAAGATCCTCTTCCTTTGGTGGGTCGCTTTGATTTAAGATCTGAACCCTTCGTTTCTCACTAAATTGTTACTTTTCCTCTACATCTTGTGGATTCCGATGCAAAGCAATATAATAATTGACATTATGGGACTAGTGCTTGTGTCTGTCAGGAATGTCACTATGCATTACACAGATGTGGAATTTTTTTCTCTGTCATGTTGATAGAAACCTGCAGAGTCAGGATTTGAGACTAGCATTAGGAATTTTTCCTGCAGTAACTGGGAAATATGTGTTACCTCCTCCTGCTGAAGCACTTTTCATTAGATGCATTTCAGCTGATTAAGCAATACAGTATATGCAAGCTTTTACCCTTCCTGAATCTGATTGGGGACGGAAGTACTTTAAATGTATCCTTCAGTGGTGCTTCTATAAATTTCGCACAAGCTGCAAATCGTTGCCCTTTTCTAGATCCTCATTCTTGTTGTCTCTTTACATGGCCTGAGCCCATTTTTTTTTTTCACTGTGCAAGATTAGAGGTAAGTGTATTTTGGAAGCACTGTTCAACTTTTTTTGTAAATGCTATAGATCACTTTGGCACAAATTAAATTTCTTACATTTTTTTTTATATTTGCATTGCATTTTAGACTCTGTAAACAACTGTAAGCATGGATGTTTTCAATTTCATTATAAATAGGAGCAAGCCAATAATTCTCATGTAAACTTTTTTTTTTTTTTTGCCATGTATGCTTTATTTAGTATGATTGACCGTATTGGAGAGTTAACTGTGTCATAGATAATGATGGTAGTGTGCATGTATAAGTATTATGTTGGTGTATATATATATAAAGGTCTCTGAGTCCGAAACATTGAGTCATAAACCTTTTTTTGTTCACCAAATCTTTAAATCCTAGGAGTGTTGTCCTTAGTCCTGTGTATGTTTTTGTACTAGCACCCAGGTATTGTTACAAATGGTGTCTGCACCCTTTGGACTAGTGTGTATGTCTATCTATGATGTAATCTTGTTTTGTTGCATTTAAGGGACATCATACTTTGTTCATATATCGATGAAAGCCGGATGTTTGCTCCTGATTATAGCACTTCACTGTGTATATGAACTGATGTGGCTTTAGCATTCATTTATAAAGTATTCTCTAACATATTGTAAAATGTCAACCTTTTGCAGTGCCAATATCCTCTTTCTGCTAGCTTATACAGGTATGGGATCCGTTATCCGGAGACCAGTTAACCAGAAAGCCCACAATTATGGGAATGGCCCATAGACTCAATTTTACCCAAATAATTTAAGTTTTTAAAAATGATTTCCCTTTTCTCTGTAATAATAAAACAGTGCATTGTACTTGATCCAAACTAAGGTCATACTTTGTTCATACAGGGATTAAAGACAGATGTTTGCTCCTGATTTGCCATAGCATTTCACTGTGTATATGAACTGATGTGGCTCTAGCATCAATTTATAAAGTATTCTCTAACATAGTGTAGGCAGAATGTAAAACCTGTGTAATTGTTACACATGTAAACAGTGTTGTTGTATTTCAATGAAACAAGGATATTTTTGACTGACTGCGACCAGTCATTAGTTGGACATAAAACCACGATTAAAAAACTCAAAGTAATTTTAATCAGTATAGCAAAAACAAATCTTTTTCCATCCTCCAAAGGCAGGTTGCTCCCACACTTCTTTTGTTTTCCTTTTTGCTCAAATCAAGATCATTGTGATCTGTTTTCTGCCACTGAACCCTGAGACTGTCCTAAAAAGATGAGGGATAAGATCATTCGTTATTTATTTAAGCACTTTTAATTTATTATTAATGTTGTTACAGTCCCCTCTTTCTCATGACATCAAAGAATAATATTGTTTGTTTAAAGCTTTTATGCACTTTGTTATAATCAATTGTATGTCCTGTTTGGCCTTGTTTTGGAGTGGTCCTAATTATCTTGTTTCCTGTTGAGGGGACTGAAGTCATAAATGACCATCCATTATTAGGCTAAGTGAAAGAAGGAGAAAATTATGTTTTATTGTCAGTGCCTAATAATACGTTTAATGAGGTATTCTTTCCAGATTTTCTTTGGGAGAGGTAAAGTTCACAGAAGAATTGAGGTTCATTTATTTTACTGAGAGAAAAAAAATCTTGTTAAACAGTATATATGTTATCAAAATCATAGTGTTGAATGACCTAAACCATTAACTCTTAAATCAATGTTGATTTCTTTTTGTCCTTTGCTAATACACTATATTTTTTATGTTTCAGTACACTCACAAACCATATAGATGTATGGAGTACTGTTTAATCTCTTTGAACTGTAGTACAGGCATGGGTTCCGTTCTCTGAAAAACCTGTTATCCATAAAGCTCCAATATATATACCAAGATTTATCATGAAAAAGTAAATTCATTAGATTGACGTTTCGGACCTTTATCAAGATACAACAACACTTTATAGACTCACCCACCAATCAACCAACACCCAGTCACACCCCCTTTAGCATGTGTGCATATTAATCAATAAATAAACATCAAATCAACTGATGTATGATCCCCAAAAACTTGGTCTGAAAGACAAATATAAAAAAGTCCAAAATACTGTATAAACGTTCTTAAGTGCCGTGTACAAAGTATATAATATATAATAATGTTTAAAAACACGTAAAACACTCTGTACTGTATATATGTTAAAAAGTAATAATAGTAACCAAAAGTATCTGTTTGGGGAGAGCTTAGGCAACAAAGTTACATTAAATAAAGAGCCAGTTGTTTTCATCAACATTTTTTATTGAAGGGGTCATAGACTCCCAACCTTGAAGTTTATGGGGATTGATTTAGTACCAGAACCAAGTAGGGGTGGAGATTGGGACCGCATGTTATAGCAAAAAAGTAGTTTATTGGATTAAAATGTTGGACACTGTGGCCCCACATGGATTAAATGAATATTGCTCTTTTACTCCCTTTTTTGGATACTAGATGAAAACAATGGGCTCTTTACTTAATTTAACTTTGTTGCCTAAGGTCTCCCCAAACAGATACTTTTGGTTACTATAATTACTTTTTAACATATATACAGAGTGTATATATATATATATGTGTATATATATATATATATATATATATATATATATATATATATATATTCCATGTCCATAGAAGGAGCACGAAATGTGGCTCTTCTAGTGCAGAGCGCACACTCTGTTGCTACCCTCATGGATGTACAGCATCAAGCAACTCGGCATTATTTATTGTACTTTGATAAAAATTCTTCCTTAATGTAGCACTGTTGCTACATTCGTGGATGCATAGCAACAGTGGACTCTGCACTGTTAATTATTTAACCCCAGTACATAAAAATGGTAGAAAGTGTTCTCAGCTTGCCAGCCATGGGGACTCCATACAAATCCGATGCTTAGTCTACCCCTCTGTGCTGTCCAAGTCACAAATACGAACCCACACCTCACCACAACCTGTGGTCGCCACCGCACAGGTGGTTTTTATTATAGAGAAAAAGGAAATCATTTTTTAAAATATGGATTATTTGATTTTAATGGAGTCTATGGGAGACGGCCTTTCTGTAATTCGGAAATTTTAATCTTTATTGAAGTCAAAACAATCCTATTGGGTCTATTTACATTTTTTTTTTCGGTAGACTTAAGGTATGATGATCCAAATTACAGAAAGACCTCCTTATCCAGAAAACCTCCAGGTCCAGGAATTCTGGATAACAGGTCCACACCTGTACAGCTGATTTTGTATTTCATTTTAAAGTGTATGCTTTGTTCTTTAGACTGCAAACTATTCGCTTCAGCTACAGTACATCAAAAACAAATTATTCTTCATTGGCAAGTTCGGTATGGAAGAAAATAAAATAATTTGTTTTTCGTATTCCATATAACTAACTTGCTTCTCAGGTAAAGTAGATTAAATCCATGAAATTATAGTTTCCAAATTAGTACAAAATGAAATATAATTAAAAATAATAACATTTAAAATAATATACCCCTGCAAGACAATGAAAACTGTATATAGGATGAAATTACAAAGGGCCAAAAGACGCACAGGGAATAGCGGGTGCTGAGTGACTCATGCTAGGGCTATGGGATCCGTTGAGAGAAAGTGGCAGTTTAGTGGGAATGTGGTGCACATGTACTTTGATATCTGCTGTTTGTGGTGCATTTTTGAAAGGTAAAGGTGGGGGGGGGGAAGCAGTGTTATTTCCTACTGCAGCTATTGCCACATTTGTTATAGTTTTTGCATGCTGAGCCAATAATGCCTGAATTAAGTTTTATTAGCCCTTAAGAATTCAGTAGTGGACAGAACTGGCCAGATAGGCCATTTATAAATTACTATGGATTACTACCCAGTATGTGTCATGTGAACATAAATGAGCCCAAATGTATTATAATAAACGTTTGCACTGTATGAGCCAATTACATCTAGTGAAGGACTGGTTGACAAAGTGCAGGGTTCAAATTAAAGGACAACTATACCTCCAAAATGAATACTTATATCAAATTAACGGGCATATTAAAGAATCTTACCAAACTGGTATGTATACTTAAGTAAATATTGCCCTTTTACATCTCTTCCCTTGAACCACAATTTCGTGATAGTCTGTGTGCTGCCTCAGAGATCACCTGACCAGAAATATTTCAACTCTAACTGTAACAGTAAGAAGTGTGGAAGCAAAAGACACAACTCTGTCTGTTAATTGGCTCATGTGACCTAACTTTATAGTTTGTTTGGTATGTTTGTGTGCACTGTTGAATCATACGATCCCAGGAGGCTGTCCTTATTTTTTAAAATGGTCATTTTCTATTTATGATTACCCAATGGCACATGCTACTAAAAAAGTATATTCTTATGAGCATGGTTTATTTACATGAAGCAGGGTTTTACATATGAGTTGTTTTATGCAATATCTTTTAATAGAGACCTACATTGTTTGGGGGGTATAGTTTACATTTAAGTGGAGGTGCATAAGAGATGCATTGTATATTCCCTCTCTAAATAACTGATAGGCCAGAAGGGTTGATGAAGAGCACAGTAAGGTGTACCATTGTCTACTTAAGGTGGGTTAATTTAAGAGGATCTGAGAGAAAAAGTTTAGGTAAATTATAATAGTACAATGTCAAGTGTGGAGAGAGTATACAGTACCTGATTGCTAGAAAATTGCTTTGCCAAGGTTGGTGCATTTGCCATAGTGTTCAGATTTAGACATGTAATTGAAATGCTGTTCTTATCTGTAAGGTTGATCAGAGGGTATATAAGAGTTAGAGTAGGGGGTGTAGACGGTGGCTTTGTTGTTAGTGTGAGGGAATTGCACAGGGGAGAACTAACTAACTGTCTGAAGGTCATTTAGTTCTTTGTAAAGAATTTATGCATACAGATGCAGTCACTTGGATTTGTAAGTTAAATGCATTGTGACTTAAAGGAAAACTATAGCCCCCGAACAATGTAGGTCTCTATAAAAATATATTTCATAAAACAACTCATATGTAAAACCCTGCTTCATGTAAATAAACAATTTTCATAATAATATACTTTTTAGTAGCATGTGCCATTGGGTAATTATAAATAGAAAATTGCCATTTTAAAAAATAAGGACAGCCTCCTGGGATCATATGATTCAACGGTGCACACAAACATACCAAACAAACTATAAAGTTAGGTCACATGAGCCAATTAACAGACAGAGTTGTGTCTTTTGCTTCCACACTTCTTCCTGTTACAGTTAGAGCTGAAATATTTCTGGTCAGGTGATCTCTGAGGCAGCACACAGACCATCATGAAATGGTGGTTCAAGGCAAGAGATGCAAAAGGGCAATATTTACTTAAATATATATTCCAGTTTGGTAAGATTCTTTAATATGCATCTTAATTTGATTTGAATCTGTTGCTCAAGTATTCATTTTTGAGGTATAGTTTTCCTTTAACTCATCTAACCCATTTATCCCACTTAGCACAGAATATTGTGTCACAGCATCCCATCCAATTAAAGAGTTCACCATTGAAAACAATGGAGCTTTGGTATGCTAATGAAAAGGTTAAATGCATTAAATGAGTTAAGATAACTTTAGATAACACAGTTTCTTCAATTAGCCCTGAGTCACGACGCATTTAGCTTACAAATCCAAGTGACTGCATCTGTGTGCAATTTAAGAAGCTGTTGAAGTGCTTCAGGGTCATGTAGACCTTGCATCCTAGTTACATATTTGTAGTATTCATATGGGTGATGCGAATGCTGAAATAATGATGAAATCAATGCCTTTGTATTTGACTTCTAATTATACTAGTAATTGCTGGCAGCACAGGGTCCTAACTAACAACAAAGGGACAAAACAAATCCTATGTCACGTGAATGAAAGAAATGTAGAAAGAAAAACAAGGGATTACATTATATTGACATAACATAATTGCATTTTAATATTGCTGTGTCATTGTTTGATTCATAACAATTTTAGAGGCAGCTTAACTAAGGGTCGAATTTCGAAGTTCAACTTCTAAATTCAACCATTGAATTTTTTTTTTCCAATTGAAAATTGACCTTTTTCTTCCGAATTATGTCCGTTTTCGATTGAATAAAAATTGTTTGAATTGTTGAAGTGCAATTTGACGATTCGAACGATTTTGGCCCAAAAAAATTATATTTTCAAAAAATTCCAAAAACTCTCCTTAAAGGTTCCAGGAGGGCCCCCATATGCTAAAATAGCAATTTGGCAAAGGGTCGAATTTGAAATTTTTTAAAGAGACAGTACGAATTTAAAAAAATGTTAAAATTAGATTTGAATTTTTTTTACAATTCAAATTGAATTCTGGCCTATTCGATAGTCGAAGTAGCCAAAATTACTTTGAAATTAGAATTTTTTTAATTAGAATTTTCACTTCGACCCTTAGTCTGCCCCTTAATGTTCGTGTAGTCGACTCTCACCCAACCTGACCTGGTGAGGCACCTCTGTTTACAGACCCACACCCACCCCATCTCTGATGTCACAAAAGGAATGGGGCAGGTAGGGGCGTAACCAAAAATAGAGGCTGTCGAAGGTGGAAGCCAGGAGAGTAAAGTCACAGGAAGGGTGGAAAGGAGAGCTCAGCCCGACCCTGTCAGCAACCAGCAAATCCTCCCGCAAGTTTCAGCCTGACCCGCACTTGCCTTCCAGATCTTGTTTTCTCCTTCCGAAACCTGAAGCTGAAATGATGCTGCATCAGGCATTGTTAGCAGAGGAAATCCCTGGTGTCTACTACAGAGGGAATGTGCTTGAAAATAGCCTAGGTTTGGGCTACATGAGAAATAGGAGGCACAAAAATATTTGAAGGTGGACAAAAAAAAGATATAAGCCTTCCTGAGATGTCAGCCCTGTCCTTGTCACTGTTATTGCTGCACTTTGTAACTGGACCGGGTAACATGCAAATATACATTTTTTACCATAGAAAAATGCCATTAAATTGCTAATGCAGAAGAAAACCGTATTTATGTATATAAAGGATTATTATTCTTTTCTTGTAGTGCAGGTGTTATCCAGAACCCCATTATCAAGAAAGCTCCAAATTATAGAAAAGCCATCTCCCATAGACTCCATTTTATCGAAATAATTCAACATTTAAAAAAAAAAAAAAATTCCCTGCAAAAATAAAACGTTACATTGTATTTGATCCAAACTAAGATATGATTAATCCTTAGGGTAAGGCCAGACAGGAAGATTCGGGGAGATTCGTCGGCTGGCGACTAATATCCCCGAACCGCTTCCCCCTGCCTTCCAGCTGATTTATGAATAATCGCCTGCACCTATTCACACGCGGCGCTGCGCTATCCCGAAATCACTCAAAATTTCCTAAGGAGGCAACTTTGAGCGACTTCGGAAAATGCAGCGCCACGTGTGAATAGGCGCAGGCGATTATTTATTAATCAGCTGGAAGGCAGGGACAAACCTCCCTGAATTTTCCCGTCTGGCCTTACCCTTATTGTAAGCAAAACCAGCCTATTGGGTTTAATTAACGTTTATATGATTTTCTAGTAGACTTAAGATATGAAGATCCAAATTAAGGAAAGATCTGCTATCTGGAAAACTCCAGGTCCTGAGCTTTCTGTTTAAGAGGTCCTATGCTTGTATTAACATTATTGGTTTTAATAGTGTTTAGTGTTATTAGTATTGTTAATATTTAGTATTTAGAAATTGCCTACATATTCCACAGCTTTGTACAATAAGCAGCTGTATCCATTAAACATACAGATTTACGTACAAAACAGCCAAAAACCAATACAACAGGTAAAGAGGGAGCTGTCCAAAAAATGGTTAAACTAGTCCTCCACTGATTTTATTTTACAAGACATTATAATTCTAATCACTTTACAATGGACATTAATATTGTACATGGTTATAAATTATTTGTAAATGTAATTGCAGTTGACAGCTGTGTCTTGTTATTGGGGCCTGACTGTCAGACAGCTGACATATATTGCTCAGCTGACTGTGCATGTACAGTCAAAATGAAAACGTTTAGGAACCCCTCTTAAAGGGCACCAATGCCCCAAAAAATTTGCCCCAAACCAAAGGTGCGGGCTGATAGAGCCCACATTCCGGTTTGGGGTTCTAGTACTAGTAAAAAATGCCCCCTACAGGCGCTGGCTTACTCATCACACACGCATACCGCGCATGCGCTTCAGAAGACATGGTGGCTCGAACCGGGAGCTCCCTCCCGGTGCGAGTAAGCCAGCGCCTGCAGGGGGCCCTAGAACCCCAAACCGGAATATGGGCTCTATCAGCCTGCACCTTCGGTTTGGGGCAAATTTTTTTGGGGCATAGGTTCCCTTTAATTCTTTAGAGTTTTGTTTATCATTGGCTGAGCTTTGAAAGTAGCAACTTCCTTTTAATATAAAACATGCCTTATGGAAACCATAGTATTTCAGCAGTGACATAAAGTTTATTGGATTAACAGAAAATATGCAGTATGCATCATAACAGCATTAGACAGGTGCATACATTTGGGAACCCCAACAGAGATATTACTTCAATCCTTAGTTGAGCCTCCTCTAGACAGCCTCCTATAGCCTTTGATGAGTGTCTGGATTCTGGATGGTGGTATTTTTGACCGTTCGTCCATACAAAATCTCAACAGTTCCGTTACATTTGATGGCTGCCAAGCATGGACAGCCTGCTTCAAATCACACAGTAGATTTTCCATGATATTCAAGTCGGGGGATTGTGACGGACATTCCAGAATATTGTACTTCTCCATCTGCATAAATGCCTTTGTAGATTTCGAAGTGTGTTTAGGGTCATTGGATTGTTGGAATATCCAACCCCTGCGTAACTTCAACTTTGTGACTGATTATTTGAACATTATCCTGAAGAATTTGTTGATATTGGGTTGAATTGATCTGACCCTCAACTTTAACAAGGGCCCCAGCCCCTGAACTAGCCCCACAGCATGATGGGACCTCCACCAAATTTGACAGTAGGTTGCAAGTGTTTTTCTTGTTCTTCTTCCACCATGCAAATCGCTTTTTCTAATGACCAGATAAATCAACTTTTTTCTCATCAGTCCCAAAGCACTTTGTTCCAAAGTGACTGTGGCTTGTCTAAATGTGCTTTTGCATACAACATGCGACTCTGTTTGTGGCATGAGTGAAGAAAGGGTGTCTTTCTCATCACCCTGCCATACAGATGTTCTTTGTGCAAATTGCGCTGAATTGTAGAACAATGTACAGATACACCATTTGCAGCAAGATTTTCTTGCAGGTCTTTGGAGGTGATCTTTGGGTTGTCTGTAACCATTCTCACAATGCTACGCATATGCCACTTCTGTATTTTTCTTGGCCTGCTAGACCTGGGTTTTACAGCAACTGTGCCTGTGGCCTTCAATTTCCTGATTACATTCCTTACAGTTGAAACTGACAGTTTAAGCCTCTGAGATAGCTTTTTGTAGCCTTTCCCTAAACAATGATACTGAACAATCTTTGTTTTCCTATCTTTTGAGACTTGCTTTGAGGATCCCATGATGTCACTTTTCAGAGGAGAGTTAAACAGAAGCACAGCTTGCAATTGGCCACCTTAAACACCTTTTCTCATGAATGGACATACCTGCCTATGAAGTTGAAGGCTAAACTAGCTAAGCCAATCAATTTGGTGTTGCCAGTAATCAGTATTGAGCAATTACATGCATTCAAGTTAGCAAAATTACAAGGGTACCCACAATTTTGCACAGCCAGTTTTTCACATTTGATTTAATGTCATACAAGTGAATTCTGCTTCACTAAAAATCTTTGTTCAGAAAAGATCTCCGTACTCAGATGTTCCTGTGAAATGAAAGTCTGCTGCTATTATCATGTGTGCCAGTGAAATCTCTACTAGTTTTTGGGGGTTGCCAAGGCCTTCTTCACCGAGCACCAGGGATTCAAATACCGGAGAGCCAGAGAGTGCAAGCGTGGTGAGTTTTCTGCCTGGGAAATTAAAGTGGACCTGTCACCCAGACACAAAAATCTGTATAATAAAAGTCCTTTTCAAATTAAACATGAAATCTAATTGTGATAAAATATGATTTTGAATATTTTTTTTGTGGTGACGGGTCCACTTTAAAGACATATCACTGTTCTCTCTTTTTTGTTTCAAGTGGTGTAAATGCTGAGAAGGTTCCCAAACTTTTTCATATGACTATATATCAACTCAGGGGTGGGTTTCAACATAGATGGATGGATCTCCAAAAATAAAGATTCTATCTACTAATACAACTTGTCTGCAGGTGCATTGACAAGTATCACTTAACCTGCAAAAGTGAAAACAATACCCTACCTGCCAGGGAACATTGGTCCCTCACCAGTTGAGGCTTTCTCCACTTGGTGGCAAAACAGCTGTCCACAATAGCCGTGTGCTTCTATTAAATCACATTACTTAACATTACTAATAATTAACACATTGTTATCAGTGGGCAGGGGAAAAAGAAATACTTTTTAAAAGATGGTTAAATAGGATATTATATGAGGTTTTATCTACAGGATTCTTTTATGCAGTGTTTGATAGTGGCCTTACAACTACCAGAGTAAGAGCTTAGTTAATAAATGTTGTGCAGTTTGGTACATTGCACAGTCATTTGGAGTTCACTCACAACTTTATCAATTTGGTGTCTGTGTATGGCCTGACTTTCGGTATCGTATTTGGCCCTTGTGCCATTGTGGCAATGTTTACCCACCTATTGCATGATGTTATTATACAGCTATAGTCACATAAATATGCAGGACACAAATTAAAGATAATCTTTTGATCCTGCCCATTGGATGTATTTGAAATTCATCCTAAGCTCATGGTTCCAAGCAGAATACATCTTGATCTCCTTCCCCATCCACATGCAGCTGCTTGGCAGTTTTATGGAGATGCACGATACAGCCATTGGTCTGTATGATCATTTTATCTCATTTGTTACAGTGTAATTATTAGCTTTAGTCTAAAACACAAATGTTTTCTTCCAGGCATTAAGCCATCATGCATACCTAGTAAAACAAATTAGAGAACAACGGGAAAGGGAATCAACACTTTGTAATTAACTAGAAATTAACCCCGTTTTTAGAAATAGCTTTTGTTGCATTGTTCAGCGAAATGCTAAACTAGGATTCCTGGGTCATGTTACATTATAAAACACATTCGGATTAAATAGCACAGTGGAAGAATCCATTGTCATCTGGATTTCAGCAACCTCTTTTTGTTTAGGTATTTGCTGAAAGAAAAGCTGCTAAAATATGTACCCAAGGCAAAGAATGTTCACAAGTTTAGTATCACTGTTTTCGCCTTTAACTCCAGACGTTCCTGGTTGGAGCAGAAGTGCATCAAATCTGTTTTGATTATTTTGGTAAGTTTGTACTATGCATTTATCAGAAGCTAAAGGGGCTTTTCTGCATATAAATGAAAAGGCAGTGTAGTCAGCTTTAAGCTTGGCATGTTCTATAGCAAGATGCTCAATACTAGCATTGCAAAGAGACTTAATTGATTTTAGCCTGACTGCAGCTAGCGTGTGAAAGAACTTGCTTGTACCTGTCATAGGGCTGATGTACACGGGATCCAGTCGATAAAACAAATCCTGCAAGTCAGATGTGTCCGCACTTGTCTTAAATGTAAAGTAACTGATCTGAAAAAATTATGTATAAAGTGAAAGATTTAGCCTCCGGCACAACACAACCTTTTGAAGGGAATCCTACGTGTTGCATGCTTTCCACTGGCAAGATAAAATGTATTTTGTAATCTTTTGTTTCTCATTGAAATATATCAACTGCTGGATGTAGGTGCATAAAAAGCCACAAGCCAGGTGACTTGATCATATTTTAGATTACAGCACTGAGGATCAGAATTAGGGTTGCCACCTGGCCAGTATTTTACCGGCCTGGCTGATATTTTTGATGGTTGATCCCAATGTTATGAATAGGAAAAAAAAACATAAATATATAGGAAGGCTGGTATTTTTTTCCTAAAAAGGTGGCAACCCTAATCAGAATTTGTAGCATCCTACGGGCAATTGCGCAACCGTGCTGGTTCAGCTCTTTCCCGATTTAGGGAGTCTGGTACCATTACAGCAAGTTTGTATATGTGTTTAATTATATAGTGAAGGTAGCAGCCCACCAGCAACTGTGGTGCAAAAATAATATGCTGTTAAAAATATTGTATTAGCACAGTGAAATAGTGATGTTATTTACCAGTCTTTTATGTCATAATGATTTCTTAATAACTAGTTGAGGAAGTATGGGGAAAAAAAATTAGACTCGGTCATGCTGCTTTTTTTTCTTTAGTAAGTTCTAAAGCGCTTCTTATTTCAAGTCAATTTTTAGAATACCCAAACTGATGTAATGCGCTTGTACATCGATGAACACGATTTAGGTAGTAGGTAGAAAATCTATGTAATACAGGTATGGTATCCAGAAAGCGGAGTGACAGAAAGGCCGTCTCCTATAGAAGCCATTATATCCAAATAATCCATTTTTTTTATGTTACACAGTACCTTGTACTTGATCCTAATTAAGATATAACTAATCCTCATTGGAAGCAAAACCAGGCTATTGGATTTATTTAATGTTTACATGATTTTCTAGTAGACTTAAGGTATGAAGATTCAAATAATAGAAAGATCACTTATCTAGAGAATATTCTTTATAAGATGTCCCATGCCCTTTACATGTATTAGTATAAATTGCATTGTTCTTTCTCTGTTTTTGGGAAAACATGCTTTTTGAAAATTTTTATAAATCTCATATAATTGTTTTGCCTTCAAGGCCGGGCCAAGGGGTAGGCAGAGTAGGCACATGCCTAGGGCGCAAAGCTGGGGGACGCTAGGCACGTACAGTATCTGTTGCCTACCCCATGTCTGGTAGCATCTCTCCCCATGCATATGCGCTTCTGTACAAGCATGCATGTGTATTCGCAATTCCGCACATGTGCGTGTCAACTTGCGCATGCGTGCTAGAAGTACCAATTGCCTTGGGCGCCTGTCACATCTAGCCCACCTCTGCTTGCCTTAATTGAGTATGTGCAGTAAAAACGCAAAATGACCCTCCCATTCACTTTGCACTGAGCACTTTCAGGCGATTTCCGTACATTCAAGTTACAGACTCTTAGGCTAGTGCCACAAATATCAGAGCTTGGCCTGCGGCTAGAGTTTGCATTCCAGCACTTAAATCTGCTGCATGTACCAGGCTAACGCCAATGGATCTGGGTGCAGCCGAGGAGAGGGTATTCATTCTTGGGCATATATTCTCTGCCTGAATTTATCCACAGGTGAGATCCACTATGTGTGGCACTAGCCTAAGGGTAATGGACTATTTCTAACTAGTGATGGGCGAATCTGTCCCGTTTCGCTTTGTCAAAAAAATTTGCATAAAATCCACAAAACGCACTGTAGTCAATGAACATCAAAATAATTTTGACAAGCGACAATTTTGACACAAGCAACACTTTTTATATGTACAACTCTTATGTCCTCTGTAAAAATGTGCTACCACTGACTACAAATCTCCCAAAATTGCAATAGCTTTCACTGATTTAACTTTCATTTAACTCACAAGTAAATGACTTATGGTGATTCCGCTTAATTGCAGGAAACTTCTAAAGAAGGCAATGCCCTGTGATTAAGGCAAATGGCCGCAAGTACGGTAATATAATTTGTCCATGCACAAAATGTTTGTAGGTGCTCCCCATGGGAACGATTTCCAGAGTTGAAGAATGAAACTGCCACTTGCTCTCTCGATTAACCTGTAATCTATTTTAGATGCGCAACAATTCTTAGAAAAAAATAATTTCCTGTAACCCCAAAACCATAGTGTATTTATTTCAATATAAGTTTTTAATTTCAAGTGTCTGACCCACCAGTAGCCTGGTTTTCAAAATAGTAGCCATAGTGTATTCATTGCTTTTAATTTATGGAGTTGAGCTGTTGATAAGGAAAGTTGCAGCAACCTCAGCTCATGAATAATTTTCAGCTTTGCATGACAGGAAGGATCATCTCAAGTGAATCTTTGGTTCCATGGCTGATGCGAACGCGGTAAAAGCTTAGTGGTGTCATGCTGCACTGACACTGTAAATAGCAAATCCCTTTTTTATAGGTACTTCTAAAATGGCATAGCTTGGTCACAGAATTTGAGTAGCCATAGGTTGTAGTTTTTTAAGTATCCTTTCTTTTCAGATGATGCATTTGGCTGAAAAGGACTCATCATGTATAAAACATGCACAGAAACATTGTTCTTTGTCTGTTAGAATTTGTGCCCTTCCCTCTCCCACCCTGGTGACATTGCTGGCCATTAGCATTCGTGAAATGACCAGCCTTTACTCAGGTCCAGTTGGACATTTGGAAGTGCAGTGCACTGAGGGCAGAGGCACATGGGCAGATTCTGGAAGTTTTAGTTGCCCGGCAACTAATTGCCACTTCTTGGGGTGACAATCACCCAGAACTGCCTTCCGGCCGGCTAGATGCCTCATGAGGAACCTTCGGGCGTCTTCGGAAAACGAAGCGCCGTGAGTGCCATACCACTAGAGATTTTACATTACAGCTGGCGGGAAGGCAGTTCTTGGAGATTGTCGCCCTGATGAAGAGGATTAGTTGGGCAACTAAATCTCCCTGAATCTGCCCATGTGCCCCTACCCTGAGCATTGAGGGAACTCTGGCACGGCTTTGACCTTCTTTGTAACAATTGATATTTTGGAAAGATAATAGCCCTAGTGCAGCAGGAATACTGGCCTGTTTTTCAGATAAGGTGTTTTGTAATTTGGGTCTCCGTGCTTTAAATCTACTTAATCAAATAAACAAACGTTAAATAAACACAATAGGATTACTTTGCCACCAATATGGAATGATGCAGCTTAGTTGGGATCATGAACAAGCTACTGTTTTAGTTTTACAGACAAAAGAAGGTCATGGGATATGGCTTTCCTGTAATTCAGATAAGGTATGTAACGCCTGTATTATTATTTAATGGATGTTGCTGGTGATGGTTTTGTTCTTTTTTTTTTTTTTAAATTTCATGCAGCGGTCGCCATTTTGCTGATCTTTGTGTAGTCTTCAGATCTCTTTGCCGCATTGAGACCCGAAGACTATATGAAGCGCCACAAGATGGCTACTGGGAGCTCCGCTGTGCTTCTTTTTATTTAAGGGTGAGAATTTTTTTTACTCTAAGGGTAGAGACACATGGTAAGATTCAGGGAGATTTTGCCAGCGAGAAATCGCCTCTTCCCTCAGGCAACTCTTCGGGCAACTAATCTCCCCAAAAAGCCTTCCCGTCAATTAGAATCTAAATCTCAGGCTGGATGGTACTCGGAGCGCTTTGTTTTCCAAAGTCGCCCGAAGTTTCCTCGAGAGTGTTCACCAGGCAATCAGTACGTTTTTACATTGTACTTTTTACATTATTTCTCAGTTTTTAAAATTGAAAAACTTGGAAATTCAGTGCTTTGAAATCAAAACTTATTTTGAAAATAATGAACATTTTATTTTACTTTGACAAAGGAAACTTGCGAATTGCCTAGTTGCTTAGGGAAAGAAATTGTGGGCATTATTTAACAAATGTAACGGTGCAAAGTTTGCTATGGATCTGATATCTGTTATTTGTAAAAACAGTTGCTATTGAAAGCAGCATTTATTCAACTCCTGGTTGTTACTTTTTAAACAATATAGCTTGTTGAAAACATTCTTGCGGAGAAAAAGAAATAATTAAAAAAAATATTTGACATAAATACTACACTATAACTACTGTTCTTATAATGTGATTACTGTATTACTGTAATAGTAATACTAGACATGAAAAGGGGATTTATTTGCCCAGCCACTAGATGGTGGTGTAGTGTTCTAGTTTAGAAAGATGTAGATTCTGTAGAAGTAAAATGATTGTTCACTGGGAGATGGAATGTGCATTGAATGTATTGGCACAGGTAGCTTTATTTACTGTTGAGATACTTAAATTATGCTGTACTTAACCTGCCTTTGCTTAAAGAAAGCTTCCCCTTTAAATCAGACAAACCGTGGTTTATATAGTGAATAAAGTACCCTCTATTGTAAAATATAAGGCTATAAGTCAGAGAGGAGTTCCATCACCATATAAAAGCATGAGTCTGAAGGCCGAGTGCTTTTCTACAGGTCGTGGAACTCCAAGGTGACTTATAATATTCTCATGTTTTCCAACAAGGGTAATTTATTTATTATAATATACACTTTTTGTGAGTCACGTGACAGAAATGACATCACTACTCACCGTTTATAATTTATGACCTCACTAGTCACCATTTATAAGGATATACAGTCATTTACAAGATATTCATGGCTTTTGTGTATTATATAAACATATGTATCTATGTATGTGCACACAGTATATGTGTATATGTCTCAAAAATAGTATTTGAGTGCATTCATTTAATAAAGGTATTTAAAGACGATTATGTCTTTGATGGTGTGGTCTTATCAGGGGCGATGCGTGGACTGGGTCAAAAGGGGCTGCATCGCTATCGCAAGAGCGCTGTACTGGGCTTTCTGTACTAGCAGAGTCGAAATTTGGGTCTTAAAATTACAAGAAGCAGCTTTTTGTTGCCGCTTGTAACTGGCCGTTCACTGCCGCTTGAGGTGCTCACCTTGCCTCATGGCAGGAACAATCCTGGGTCTTATATTATACTATTTTGCGAGATATTCAAATCTTCTATATTAGTCATGGGCCTCATATTGCTACTCTGTTGGTATCCAGCATGTGCTGTACAATCCATATGCATGAACCATTTGCATAGGTGAAGGGCCTTCCTTTCCCAGAAATGTCCGTTGCCAACGTGGAGGTAATTTAACATAAAAAATGTTTTGTAAATATAATCAGTGCCACCCCCTGATGCTGCTGCCCTAGGCATATATCTACACGTGCATAAATAGATATTGAGCTCTGCATGCCTGAAGAAAGGACTGAAGAAGCGCCCAAAAGCTTAAAGGAATACTGTCATGGGAAAACTATTTTTTTTTCAAAATGCATCAGTTAATAGTGACGCTCCAGCAGAATTCTTCACTGAAATCCATTTTTCAAAAGAGCAAACTGATTTTTATATATGCAATTTTGAAATCTTACTTGGGGCTAGACATATTGTCGGTTTCCCAGCTGCCCCCAGTCATGTGACTTGTGCTCTGATAAACTTCAGCCACTTTTTACTGCTGTACTGTTAGTTGGAGTAATAGCGCCCCCGCCCCCAGCAGCCTAAAAAAAGAACAATGGGAAGGTAACCAGATAGCAGCTCCCTTAGGTAAGGTCACACCTGGTGTTTCTCGGAGATTAGTCGCCTGGCGACACACGCATTGCTTCGTTTTTTGAAGTTGCCTCACTAGGAAACTTCGAGCGACTTCAGAAAATGAAGCTCCACGTGTGTCATGCCGCAGGCGGCTTTTCATTATAGCCGGCGCAAGACAGGGGAATGTGGTTCGGGGAGATTAGTTGCCCTAAAGAAGAGGTGATTAGTCGTCAGGTGACTGGTAGATCCAAGAACAGCACTCGATATATAAAGCCAAGTCCCACTGAGACTGATTCAGTTACATTAAGTAGGAGAAACAACAGCCTGCTAGTTCCATCCTAAAGTGCAGGCACAAGTCACATGACTGGGGCAGCTGCGAAACTGACAATATGTCTAGCCCCATGTCAGATTTCAAAATAAATATAAAAAAATCTGTTTGCTTTTTTGAAAATTGGATTTCAGTACAGAAGTCTGCTGGAACACACTATTAACTGATGCATTTTGAAAAAGAAACATGTTTTCCCTTGACAGAATCCCTTTAATTTACTTTATTTAGTAGTTTCCTGCTTGATCAATGCCTTTCATAAAACTGCTCTCCACAGTCATTGTATGGTAAGGTTGTTGCTTGATAACTTGGTTGTTGGCTATTTTGTGTTTACATGTGGTTTGCTAAATTAAGCCAATCATAAGTAAGTAAGGGAGCACCCATCCAGTGTGATCTTGCCCATGAAGTGATTAATTATTGTTTTTGTAACACATATGTGACTGGAAACATAATAATGTTCAAGGCCAATATGGTGTCTGTCAAAACAGAGGTAGTTTAAATTGAAAATGCAGGTGCTGTCCATTCTGTTGTGAAGTACATGTACCAGTGGTGCAGTAATCTGTTATTAATCACATGCAAGGCATTGTGGGAATTGAAGTCTTTTTCTGAAATAGAGCTGATACAATGTTTCATTGGTACACTAAGTCAGAACCAGCAGTGCAGAGAATTGCAAAGGGCCGATGGGTACTATCTTCAATCGCAATTACACTAGCAATTCCTTTTAAAAGAATTTTAAAATTTGTAATAAACATGTATTATAAAAATTCTTAGATTTACTTTTTTCCCATTATAACTCTTCAGAGTTGATAGGATTACTAATGTGTCGTGCAACTCCTAGAAACAGGTGTTACTTGTAAGAGTTGCATGAATGGATGTGTGAAAAACAGCTAACTTGTACATGGAGGAAGTGGAAAGGAGGCCTTTACTTACTTTCCAGGGAACTACACCAAGTCTCTGGCTCAGATATGTGGATGACACTTGGGTTAAAATCAGATCCAATGAAGTGGCGTCCTTAACAGAACACATTAATTAAGTGGACAATAATATCAAGGGACAAGGGAATATGTCCATGAGAACAAACTTGCTTTTTTGGACTGTTGGATATGCATCCAAGAGGGGGGGGGGGGTAACTTAAAAACGGAGGTATACAGGAGGTATATCTGTTGTGCGATTCCCACCATGCGCTGGAACACAAACTGGGTGTCTTTAAAGTCCGCCAATTGACTCCAAATAGTTTCTAGGAAACCCCGCATAGGCTAAAATAGCAATTCAGCAGGTTTTAGATGGAAAATGGTCAAATTCGAATTTTAAAAGAGACATTACATGATAAATTTCGAAATTCGCATTTTTTGCAAATCTGAATCAAATTTGGACTATTCCCTAGTACACAAAAATAACTCGAAATTTGAGGGGTTTTTTTTATTCGAATTTTCACTTCAACCCTTGATAAATCTGCCCCATAGTGTATTACAATATATTACAAAGTAAATGTAAAAGAAACTCTTAAAGAGATACTGCCATGGGAAAACATTTTTTTCCTCCCCAAAATGCATCAGTTAATAATGTTGCTCCAGCAGACTTCTGCACTGAAATCTGTTTTTCAAAAGAGCAAACTTATTTATTTGTATTTAATTTTGAAATGTGACATGAGGCTAGACATATTGTCAGTTTACCAGGTGCCCCCAGTCATGTTGCTTGTGCTCTGATAAACTTCAGTCACTGTTTACTGATGTACTGCAAATTTGAATGATATCACCCCCCCCCCCCCCCCCCCCACCCATAGCGGCTTATCAGCAGAACAATGGGGAGGTAACCAGATAACTGCTACCTGGTAGATATAATAGATATAAGAACAGCACTAAGTAGTAAAAACTCATGTCCCACTGCAAAATCATTCAGCTACACTGAGAAGAAGAAACATTAGTCATTCAGAACATGATTGGGCAAAATGACCTGAGATGGCTGCCTACACACCAATATTACAACTAAAAATATACACTTGTTGGGTTAGGAATAAAATTTGTTGTTTAGGAGTAAAAACGACACCATAAAAACCACGACAGAATCCATTTTAGCATTGGCTTTTCATATTTGTTTCATGTTCACATTTTTACCATTCTGATCTCTCTTTTATTGTGCAGACTGTGACCAATACAGAGAGCTCAGCACTTGAAGCTGGCTCCATGTATCCAGAATCAACCACAGACTCTCCCGCTAGACTTTCATTACGACAGACTGGCTCTCCCGGCATGATTTACAGGTAAAACATCTTTCCATTCACGCTGTTCAAACCTGGCAGTCTCTTTTAAGTTGTTTCCTTGATCATTAACTTGCAGCTCAATACACTGACGATAATTCTTTTTCGAGACCTTTCAAAGGACAAGGAAAGTCAAAAAAATAAAATCCCATTTTTACGTTCTTTAATGAAAAAGAAATCTATCTCCAATATACTTTAATTAAAAAATTTGTACTGTTTTTATAAGAAACCTGACTGTATTTAGTGAAATTCCCCCTTCATTTACTGTTGCTTATAGGAATTGTCAGACGGTTCTTAACTACTCGGCAGGGAAACAATCATACTTATGAACTTACTTCCCAGCCATGTAGAATTCCAGCAGCTTGTGCAGGGACAAAGATCATGGAGCCAGATTTAAACAGATAAACTGGGATTCTATTTGGAGGATTATTTTGCTGCAGCCACTGGTTCTGCAGAGTTGGAGAAAGTTTATATTAATATAAAAACTATAAAATCCACATTAGATTACATGACAACACAGGACCTAGTGCAGTCTGTATATTCTGATTATTAATCAGTCTTGCTGTATCAGCTTCTGGCAGAGATTATTTGACTTGTGCTGTTTTCATCATTTATGATGATCCCTAAGGTTAACCTCCCTGAAGCCCAGACCACACTGAGCATGTGCAGAGTCTTGGTCTTGCAAAGAAGTATAACAAAGTTACAAGATGACAGCCCCCTGTGGCCAAATTTGAAATCATAAATCATTTGTTTGATTAGGCATGTGGTGCAGTAAGTTCATTTTTGTTTAGTATACGAAATACAGCATTTCTAGCCTTATTCTATTTTAGACTTTCCTTGTCCTTTAAGCTTTTGTCTTCCTGGATGTTTTAAAAGGCAGTTAATAATTGTGTGTTTTTATATGTGTGTTTTAATAGATTTTCATTATGTGCATGGATATATGCAGGAATATTTATCAAGTTCAGTATAATGGTGCAAGATAGGGGTACTTGCTCTACAGCTCTCTAAGGCTCTTCAAGGGCCGGAACTAGGGGTAGGCAGAAGAGGCAGCTGCCTAGGGCACAATGATAGAAGGCGCTGGGCAGCTGCCTCTAAAACTGTCTTCTGTCTACTTTTAGTCCGAACTCCTCAGTCTTTCTTCCCTCCTGTGACCCTCCGTCGCTGTCCCCTGAGTCGCTCTCCCTTCCCTCTGTCGCTGTATGCTCCCTCCTCTCCGTCGTTCTCCCTTCTCTCATTTGCGCCAGCTCCCTCCTCGCAAGGGGGGTTGTCTGGTCGGGTTTCCTAGGGTGCCCAGCTGGCCTGGCCCGGCCCTGATACCTTCTAACTTCAGTTTTCTGGAGATGCCAAACATTGAAGCTAATCAGCTTGAGGGCAATCATATATAGCAGCTAAATACCTAGGGGGTTATTTACTATAATCCAAAATGTTCTCATTATTTGACAACTTTGACCAAGCTCCTAACCACAATTTCTCCTTATTTATCAATAAAACAATTCAAAAGATTTGGTGCGGGAAAAGACTCTATAAGCTCTCATTAAAAATGTGAAAACAAATCGAACTGCATGTGTTTTTTCGGATTTAACGCCTGAAAACTCCAAATTGTTGGATTATCGCCCGAAGACCACCAATTTTTCAGATTATTGTATGAAACCCAACACAGATCATGATATCTTCCAACTGTAAATGGGGCCTCTGCCACTTCCACGTGACCTTGACAGGTTTGAGATGGAGTCTTTTTTTTATTTTGCAGCCTCTGGGTATAATAAATCTTAAATAGTTCACGTTTTTTTTCTGTAACAAAAAAATGTTCCCTGTTAAACCTCCAACTAGAAAAAAAATTGGACTTATAACACCCTATTTTTTTAAATTTAACTACATCTGTTTTTTTTTTAATTACCTGATGTCTGTATTAAAGTTCTTTAGTGACACCTAACTTCTGGGTGTCATATAATCCTTATATATAACTTTAACCATGGTATTGGACTAAAATATGTGAATGCTACAATGTGCCCTTTGCAAATTGTATTCGTAAGAAAAAGCATGAAAATTCTTGTATGAACCACCAATCTTGGTTCTCATTATGCCTTACAAAGAGACAAATAAAATGTTTGAGGTAAATGTGGCCATATACTAGATGCCACATCATGGTATTTGACAACTAAGTTTACAGGCCAAATAGACAAAAGGAATTCTGGGAATGAATTCCAAATGTGCTCCAAGAAAATCCCATTTGCATGGGTTTATCCTATTGGCTAAAGCTCACCCACTGGGTTTTCAAGCTAAAGCCAGGATAATAGCTGATCAGATTTCCCAACTGCAGACCGGTTTCGCCTTTCTTGAGGCTTGTCAGTGCAGTGCAGGTTGTCTGATCAGCTTAAGTAGAGCCACCATGTGGTTTTCCAAACATGTGACAAGGGTTGAGGAGACTGCCAAATAGAATCAGACAGGGCTGAAGGAAATTATGGTTTGCCACAACCAACTCGTAAATACATGCCCAGATAGTTGGGCACTATTGTTACAATCTGTCCATTTCTTCTAGAACCCTGCAGGACAGGAGGAGTACATTTGTAAGCTTTGAAAACTGCCCACACAAGTCACTGTGTTAATTAATTAAATTAAATTTATTTTATTAATTACCCCTTAAAGATGAAGGGATTGGATGAATGGATTAGGCATTTTTGGGCTGAGGTCCACCTGTCACCCTCCACTCTTTGTGCCTTTAGTAGGCCACAAGTCCATAACTAGCATCAGGTACTGTGAAAAACAAACCTAGGTGTTACACTACCACTTTTTTTCAGCTCTTAGTGGGTGTACAAAACTCCATGTTTGCCATTTGCCATTGCTTTTCTTAAAGAAGAAGTAAAAAACCTTACCCCCTACCCTACATGTAGGGTACCCTGGGTAAATGCCCCTAAGTCTTTACTTACCTATCGGTGCAGATTCTGGGCATTGAAGTTTACAGCAGCCATCTTCTTCTCTTCGGAAGTCTTTGGGCGCTTCAGCAATCTCTGTGACTTTTGCGCATGCGCAGTTGTTGGAACTGGAAGATTGCTCCAACTGTGCATGCGCCGATACACTGCTCACATTCTGTTTTTGTTTAAACAACATTGTTTGCAAAAATTGTTTAAAAAGCAACTGGGAATTAGGCAAGTGCTTTTAGTAACAATTAAATATACAAATAACTTTTAAAGCGCTAATCATTTTTAATAAATTCATATTTGAAAGCTGCTTAGAATTGTGTTTATTTTTTGAGCAGGCAAAAATAGTTTTTTGGTTGATGTCTTTTGGGAACTTCCCGTAATTTGGAGCTTTCTGGATAATGTGTTTTCTAATAACGTATATACAGTAATTCATTGGATGTGTACCTGTACATCTATACAGTAGATTGAATAGGTTGTTGCAAAATATTGACACAGGGTGGTGCTGTTGTCCTTCTGTCATAGTCAATGAACCCATGTGTAAGACATCAAATACATAGTAAGCACAATGTGAATTTTGCAATCTTTCTTCTTTCTTTCCCTTGTGCTTTCCCAAGTGCTCGATATGGAAGTCCGAAACGGCAGCTGCAGTTTTACAGGTACAGCTCTGCTCTGTTTGTCTTTACTAGAAATGCATTTTCCCTAGCAACGTGTGTCTGTGAATGTGTAACAATAGGCTTATGCTATAAATACAACTGGACAATGAAGAACAAATCCTGGTAAAATTTAGGTTATTTGGTTTATTTTAGATTAAAAACAAGTGGTAAATCAAGCTATTAAACACAGTCAGACAGTAAATCCCCCTAGTATCTATGCAGCAATAATGTAGCAAAAGTCTACATTCAAATGTAGTTGAGCCAACACAATCGTATACTAAACAATAATTTGTGTCTGGAAATAACCATGTATGGTGTCAATGGAGTTAACCTTGTAAAAAAACAAAAGAAAATGATAGCGGTAAATAAATACATGCAGGCCCCCTTTTTGTAACTACTCACAAGAGATCCATGAGCTTCAGGCACATCCAGGCTTTCCCTCCTTCCTCTGCCTCTCCTTGTTAAACTCTTCTGTAAGGCAATCTGGCTTTCTGCTCAGCTTGACCACACCTTCCCACTATGGTGCTTTACTATGAACCTTTTAGAGACGCCCAATCGCTCTGCAGAAGTGTATGCATGCATGTTCACTGTAATAATTCACACAGCCCAAAAGGAATTTCAAATGAGACCGTCCGTGTTTTATTGCAAACAAACAAACAAAAAAACATATCTTACTTACACATCGGCGAGTGGCATTACGCATGTTTTCATGTAGTTGTATGTTTTCATACAGTTCCTAGTTCCCAGAAAATGATGTTCTTTCTTCTCATTCAGAGAACATTTTCAGTAATGTATAAATTGGATATTTACCCTTAACACTAGCCAAGCCAAATAACTTAATTTAGAATTCATGTTTGTATATTTTGCACTTTTTGTACTTTGTTTGTATAGCAAATGTCTCTTTTCCTTCCCCCTTTTTGTGATTACCTTACAAGAAGCCATAATAATACTATGAGTTTGCCAGTGTGGTTTTATGCATAATAGATCTTGCCACACTAATTTAATTTCTTTTTATGAGAAGGCAAGCAGGGACCTTGACTCTGGGATGGCATTGGATGTGATCTTCTAGAACATAGTATTTGTACCTGGATAGAGAACTGGCTAAACGATAGATTACAAAAAGTGGTGGAACATTTTCTAATTGGACCAGTGTTGTTAGCAGAGCACTGCAAGGCTCTGTACTTGGTGCTTTGCTTTTCTACTTTTTTATTAATGACCTGAAGGTGGCATTGAAAGTGCCGTTTCTATTTTTACTAATACAAAATTTTGCAGAACTATAGGTACCATGCTGGATGCTGTCACTTTGCAGAGTGCTATACACTAAGTGGCAGGGTTATTAAGGGTCAAATTGAAAATTTTTAATTTAAAGGGTCGAATTAAAAAAAAAAAAAAAATGTTATGGTCAGAACTGTCAAATTCGACTAGGGAATTATCCAAACTTGAATCAAGTTTTTTACAAAATTCAATATTCAAATTCATCATACTCCTAGCCCTTTAAGAATTCAAATTTAACTATTCGCCACCTAAAACTTGCGGAATTGCTGTATAAGTCAAGGAGAGAGGTCCAGTGAGAAATTTGGAGATTTATGCAGCCTTCCTTTTTTTTTTTTTTTTTTTTT
>CM044444.1:78330289-78347820 GCA_024363595.1 Xenopus borealis
CAGCACCCTCACCTCCAAGTTACTTTGGTATGATGCCCGTCCAGCGGTTCCCCACTTTAAAAGAACAGCAGTCCCCAAGCAGCCAGGGTCAACTGCTGTACTTTACACCTTTGCTTGTTGGAAGGGCCATAGGGTAAATTAAGATGAACAGCAGAAAATATGAGAAACTATCAATGAACCATAGCAATGTTTTATAGGGGTGTCCATTTTTTTTGTTTCTAAAATCAGAAAATATAAAATAAAAAAAAAAACGAGATAATCAAATTTCTCATATAATCTCATACTTTTATATCATTGACAGTTGGTATCTGTGTTATTTTACCTGTTGATGTTTTCCTTAGCTATATATGGTTGACAGAAAAGTGAGATCTTGGTTTAATTAAGTAGTGGTGATGTGTGTGATCATTTCTTGTGTAATTGTGTAGCTCACTGGACTTGAACTACATTGCTTACAATGGTTAAAGACACAGATGAACAACTAAATGATTTCTATAAGGGTGCAGGACCTGTAAACAGACATACAGATACACACAAACCACATACTTCTGTAATATTTTCTCCAGTGCCTTATAATTATAGTTTTAAATCTGACGAGTGAAAATATGTACTGTAGGTATGGATCTTCTCTGCCACTGGGCTTCTGGTACAGTGAGCCTCATGCACACTAAGGGGGAATTGACAAAAGTGGTGATACTGAGATAAAATACAAGTGGAGATAAAAATGTTGGATTCCCCACCAAATTCACAAATCTCCACGTTTGTGAATTTGTCTTTTAAACACAGTTTTTTAGATTTTGTCTTTTGCACAACATTTTAAATAATTCTGAATTTGTCTTTAACTCTTACTACACCTGTCAGTCAGCCATCAAAATGGAATTTTGGGGGAGGGGTTTATTTTAATTTCAGGATAACTTGGGCTTTCTAAATCTGCCTACATGTTTGTGTAATTCCCAATCTTTAACTATATGCTATGTTGCATAATATAGGGATTTGTATGAAAAATATGTTTATCTTAGGTCGTGTCTAATTTCTGCTAAAACTAAAAAAAAAATGGCTGAGAGGCTTTACTTTTCCTTTAGATAATCTATTCACTCAAATTGCTAATATTGCCTCATTCGTTAACCTAAACTAGTAGTATAATGTAAGTGTGAATTAAAAACTTTTTACATAGCAAATTGATTAAAATATACTTTTTGTTTAATCAGTGTTTTACTAGTTTTGTTAATGAGGCTTTTACACCAATAGGGTTAGACACAAACTTGTGTCCTGACTATAAGATGCTAATTCTTATTAATAAGCCTATAATTCCCCAATGGGACACCTATAAGAGGTGTGAAATGAAGTAAAAGTGGTGGTAAGCCAAAGCAGAGCAGTTTCTTAGAATTGATCTGACACATTTGGATCTTTATACCATAAGTCTACTAGAAAATCATGTAAACATGAAATTCACCCAACTGCTGGTTTTGCTTCCAGTAAGCATGTATTTTATCTGTTTGGCTGAAGTACAAGATACTGTTTTATTAGTACAGAGAGAAGGGTATTCATTTTTAAAAAAAATTGCATTATTTGATTATAATGGAGTCTTGTGAATTAGAAAGTATTTTACCACCACTTTTACTCCAAAAATGAGTTCTCTCCACTTTTGTGAACTCCCCCTAAGGGGCATATTTATTATGCTGTGTAAAAAACAGCGGGATAATACACCACACATCACAAGGGTTTGTTGTGTAAAAAAAGCATAAATTCTTTTAAAGGGGAATTCAACCCCGCTGGCACTAAACCCCTTTGTTCAGGGTCACAGGCGCCATCTTCCTCCACAACGTCTTCTTCCGTAGGCGCATGCTCAGTAAGACGCATTTGCCGGTTTGCACTACTACGCATGCGCCCGAAGTTCACTAAGTTCAACCGACGAACTTTGTGAACTTTGGGCGCATGCGCAGTAGTACAAACCTGGCAAATGCGTCCTACTGTGCATACACCGCCAAGCGCCAACGGAAGAAGGAAGAAGACGTTGTGGAGGAAGATGGCGCCTGTGACCCTGCACGAAGGGACCTGCACTTTTGGGTAATATACAAGTTAGGGGCAATAGTCCGCCTCTTGGCAACCCCCATCTTACCGACTCAGGTCCTGAGTCCCCTTTGAAAGGTGAAAGTGTACTGGGAAATTCCTCTCTTGGCCTAATGGGATACGGGAATACACCTGCTGTTCCAGTTTTTTTTCTTTTACTAGGGATATATGCATTATAAGTAATGTATTGTGTGGACTTGCAAATAATGGTGGTGATACATATTTAATATCTGGTGTCTTTTGTTCCATTTAATCTTTACTGTTTGAGCAATACAATGTTACAGTGTTAAACGATGATATAAAGGCATAGATATTGGTCTATATAGAATGATCTAGTATAATAAATTTTTTCATAGAAAGTACTGTAATATTTGTACAAAAAAAAGTGGGTTTAAAATCCCATTACATTACAGCGGATCTGTTATTTTCATTCACTGTAAATAATGAAAAGGCCCGGCCACAATTCCATTATATTTCTTTTAATACAGTTTGCGGCTTTGTGTGGTAATGCTGCTATATGTCTAGCATAAGGAATACAAATACTCTTGGTGGTTTTTTGTTTTTGTTTTTTAAAAGCGTTTAGCTGTATTTATATTAAAGATGGGGAGTATAGAAATGACATCAAAGCCCATTATTCAGAATGATCCAAAGTGCAGGAATAACATTTTCCACAGGCTCCTATTTAAGTGAAATACTTTATCATTTCCTTACAAATGCAGGTATAGGACCTGTTATCCAGAATTTTCAAGAGCTGGGGTTTTTCAGATAATCTTTTCATAATTTTGGATCTTCATTCCTTAAGTCTACTAGAAAATCATTTAAACATTAAATAGACCCAATAGGCTGGTTCTGCTTTCAGTATATATCATAATTTGGATCAAATATTACTTTTATTACAAACAAAAAGGAAATAATTTAAAGAAATTTGAGTCAATACCTTTGCATAAACTGGTTTCCTGATAATGGATCCCATATCTGTATATATAAATAATACAACACTGCCTTGTACTTGATGGTAAGTGAGTTGCATAAATATGTGTGAAATAAAAAAACAATCATATTTGGTTCTGTATTGTATTTTTGTACAGGCATGGCACCTGTTATCCAGAATGCTTGGGGACCTGGGGTTTTCTGGATAATTTGTAATTTGGATCTTCATACCTTAAGTCTACTAGAAAATCATATAAACATGAAATAACCCCAATAGGCTGGTTTTGCTTGTAATAAGAATTTATTATATCTTAGTTTGGATCAAGTACAAGCTACTGTTTTATTCTAACAGAAAAAAAAGGAAATCATAGGTTGACTTCTCCTTTAACACTATAATTTTTTTGGTGCAGCTAGTAACCTTGTGTTACAGGGTAAAAAATTACCTTGTGTCTGACCCAAGTAAGTTTTTGTAATGTTGGTTTATAAAGAAACATTAGTCTCAATATGTGAGGGATGAAAGGTATTTTGTTCTGCATATGCTGTTGTTGCCAGTTTTCTAGGAATGATATTTAAAAGACACAGCTTAAATAAATTTTAAACTTAATCCTACTAAAACAGCGTGGCTGTAAAATGTATCGGTTTGAGTATATTTGGAATGTATCCTTTAAAGCCTATCAGGCACCCCGATTTGTACACCGTTTATCCTGTACACGTTTTAGTTGCTACTGAAGAGCAAGGTATTTAATAATTTAAAGTGTATTTAGCAAGATAAAAACCTCCTAATACATTGACTAGAATAGGTCTAATGGATTTTGCTTCAACACTGTAATCATATGGGACTTCATAAACCAATTGCCTTAGACATTGAAACCGTGCACGACACTCCCATAAACAAGAAGGTTTGTTCACATCTCACTTACGTCTTCCTGAAATCCTTTATTATTTGTTGTTAATGAGGAGAACGCCAAGACCTCGGGTGAGTCCATCTTTGTTGCTGATGCAATAGAGAGAACATTTTGCAGCTTAAGACTTCTCTGTTTGGTACAGATTTATTTATTTTATTGCTTCATACTGAATTTTAGTACTGAAAAGAAGAAAGTTTATAGCCAGGTAATCTCCATCCCTTTACTGTTGCAGATCTTATTGTTTTAGCGATTTTTACAGATTCTAAATTAACAGTTGCAAGTAGGTATTTGAAATGTATTTGTGCCTTGTAAGTTTCAGGATTAAGTAGACTGCAGTCACTTTTGCAAATATTTTCTTTTGGAACCCTAATCGTATACTTTTGCATGAATATCCCAATTTAATGTTGCTTTCCTAAAATCCTGCTGTTATTCTGTTAACTGCAGTTTGTACAGCTATGCAAGAAAATAGTGTCCTGCATAAAACCATTTTCAGGTTGTTTAAAGTTAAAAAATTATGAATACTTTAAACTTGTATCAGTAGCATTAATGTTAAATTTATATGCATTATATTAAGTTCATATGCAGTAAAATCTGATAAAACAGTGGTGCCTATATAATAAATCACCACTGAGCACTTTTTTGTTTGAGGCTATAACCGCACAACCCATCTCTAGTTTTTTTTTATATATTTTGTTTAGTTTTTTTGCAATATTTTTTCTTCTAGTAGTAGTAATTTTTTTTAACGTGATAGTTAAAATGATGTTGTAAAATTAATTTATTGTGGTATAATGGTGCAAACATTCAACAGTTCTGTTTTAGAAATAAATATCTTTCTACTTATGGAACCATGGTCGGTACAATAAGGAACATCACCAAGGTCTGGATGGTGGTGATAGGGCTCGATGATTTTAGTTAGAAACGGATAAAATTGATATAGGGTAAATTGTAATGGTTTAGCTATAGTATTACATCTTCATGCCTTAAGTCTACTAGAAAATCATTCAAACATTAAAGAAACCTAATAAGCTGGTTTTGTTTCCAATAGAGATTAATTATATCTTAGTTGGGATCAAATACAAGGCACTGTTTTATTATTACAGAGAAAAAGGAAATCATTTTAAAAAATGTGGATTATTTGGATAAAATGGAGTCTGTGGGAGACGACCATTCCTTAATTCGGAGCTTTCTCGATATCAGGTTTCGGGATAAGGGATCCCATAACTGTATTAAGAATATTAGCATGTAGTACAGTGTAGACACATGGTTTATTTTTTCAAGGAATTAAGGGAGAATTTTTATTGACATTTTCGCCTTTTCTTTGTGTTTACTGTGTACCCCTGAGCTCCTTTCTAGCTGATATTACAATCACCGTTGTTTTTCATCCCACTTGTCAAGAACTTCTGTTTTTTTGTTTATTTTATTGCTTGGGGTATTGTGAATATATAAACTAAACAAAACAATGCAGTAGCCTTACAGCACATGAAGAGGTATAGTTTGGTAACAGTTGTGTAGCTTGAGTTTAGTTTCAGTTAAAACAAGTTTTTTTTTTTTTAACAACAAAAAAATGTTCTTTTGCAAATTTTAGTTAGATGATTCTAGTATCTGTTCAGTACGCTGTAGTGATTCTTGTGGATTTAAGATTTTTTATGTATACAGGTTTTCTGGATAAGGAGTATTTGAGTCTCCGTACATTGTTTACAAAAAAAAATCACTCAACCTTTAAACAAACACAATCTGATTGTTTTGTCTCCAAAAAAAAGATTAATTTTATCTTAGTTGGGTTTTTTTTATTCATAACAGGTTTCAGGATAATGGATTGTATGCCCGTACCAACACTTTACTTTGCTTTTTAAGCTTCAGGTTACTTGCACATTTCTCTGTTTATTGTTCTAGGGCAGGGGTGTCCAAACTTGGCCCTCCAGTTGTTAAGGAACTACAAGTCCCACAATGCATTTGCCTGACTGTGGCTGTCAGACTCCTTCATTGCATTGTGGGACTTGTAGTTCCTTAACATCTGGAGGGCCAAGTTTGGACACCCCTGTATCTAGGCAATGTCCCCTCTATTTTTAAAAACATTTTTCGGTTGTGTTCACAAAATAATATCTTGTGTGCACACTTTTAAAGTAGGTGAGCAGAGATGTTGTTATTGTCTCTTCAGGGAAATGAGTGGGTAAAAATAGGTAGAAAATCATTTTTGAGTTTATACACAAAATTCTTTGTGCCCACCAAAAATTTTGAGCTAAGGGAGGCAATTGTAAGTACAGGTATGGGATACATTATCTGGAAACAATGTCTCCAAATTATTCAGCCATCACCCATAGGCTTCATTTTAATAAAATAGTTCAAATTAAAAAAAAAATTAGTTTTTCGCAGTAATATTAATATAATACTTTCTACAGGTATTTTCTGGAAACCCATTATCCATAAAGTTCCAAATTACAGATCCCATAGATACCATTTTATCCTAAATAATCCAAATTTTAAAAAAGCATTTCCTTTTTCCACGTAATAATTAAACAGTAATTGTCCTTGATCCCAACTAAGATATAATTAATCCTTATTGAACCTGCTGGCTTAATTAATGTTTACATGTTTTTCTAGTAGACTTAAGGAATGAAGATTCAAATTATTGAAAGCATCCGATATCCGGAAAGTCCCAGGTCCTGAGCATTCTGGATTACAGGTCCCATACCTTTACTCCAAACCTTTACTCCAAACCTTTACTCCTTATTTGAAGTAAAACAATCTTATTGGGTTTAACTAATGTTTAAAATATTTTTTTTTAGTAAATTTATGGTATGGAGATCCAAATTACATAAAGACTCTTTATACAGAAAGCAATAGGTCCACAGAGTTCTGGATAACTGCCCCAAACCTCTACTGGGTTCCAAACATGTTCTCCTTGATCAGATGGTGGTTGAATCAGTAGAATTCAAAATCAAATCAGTTTGATGCACCATGGATTATCTCCCCCAAGTATATTTTACAGAATAACACAAGGGAGGTTGTTTCATTGTTCTCATCACTGCTGTATGTTGCAATTAATTGATAGACTTGCCACCCATGGGGCTTATAATGCAAATTGAAGTATCACTATGAATTTGAGATGTAGTCTTCTGCAAAGCCCATGGCTCTGGGGAGTAGTGGTAGCCCCCACTTAGTGAAAGTGTGTTGTCCCCAGTCATCCTAGTAATTAGGAATCCTCTTGGGAGGTCATGAGTGATGACTCCCTGAACCTGCTGCCAAGCCTTTCCTTGAAAAGTTTCTGGGAACAGAAGTTCAAGCCTTAAGTAGCTCAAGCACTTGTATTTAAATAAAAGTGAATAATACAAGAACTCATAGGTGCCTTTTGCCACAGAATGTTTGTAAGTTTATCATATTTTCCCTGATGTTTGGGCTACCCTTGTCTCTTCTAGTACAACTGTAATTTTTATTATTACTTCTCTTTATATTTAAGCCTCTCCAATTCATCTTCTAGTCTCTTTTTCAACTGGTTGCTAGGGTAAATTGGACTCTAGCATACAATCATACTAAAATTTAATTTAAAAGCAGCATCAGGATTACATAGGATATAATTGTTTTACCTATTTAATCTGGCTACTCTTTTCCTCCCACCCAGCTGGGTAGAACCCTGCTTATTGCTTACAGTTTCATTTGGTATATTTGTACTGTCAAATTACAGTATTAAAGCAGATTAATATTTATAGCAGTTCTGTTTTTAAATTTACCATTAAAGAGAATGTAAAGACAAAAAAATAAAATCCAATTTTTACTTTCTTTAATGAAAAATAAATCTATCTCCAATATACTTCAATAAAAAAAGTCTACCATTTTTATAAGAAACCTGACTGTATGCAGTGAAATTCTCCCTTCATTTACTGCTGGGGATATGAATTGTCAGACGGTCCCCAACTGCTGTGCAGGGAAACAATCATAGTTTCAAACAGCAGGGGAGCCCCCTACCTTAATTCCCAGAACTCCAACAGCTTTGTCTGTTTCCCTGTAAAACAGCCAGTGACCATGTAGAGATTTGTATCCACAGACCCAGTGCAGTCTGTATATTCTGATTATTAAAGGGGTTGTTCACCTTTGAGTTAACATTTCGTATAATGTAGGGAGTGATATTCTGAGACAACTTGCAATTGGTTTTCATTTGTTATTATTTGTGGTTTTTGAGTTATTTAGCTTTTTATTCAGCAACTCTCTAGTTTGCAGTGTCAGCAATTTGGTTTCTAGGGTACAAATTACCTTAGCAACCCTGCATTAATTTGAATAAGAGACTGGAGTATGAATAGGAAATGGACTGAATAGAATGATAAGTAATACAAAGTGGCAATAACAATATATTTGTAGCCTTACAGAGCATTTGTTTTTAGATGGTGTCAGTGACCCCCATTTGAAAGCTGCAAAGAAACAGAAGAAAATTGCAAATCATTAAAAAAAACTATGAAAAATAAATAATGAAGACCAATTTAAAAGCTTCTTAGAAATGGCCCTTCTACAATATACTAAATGTTAACTTGAAGGTGAACCACCCCTTTAATCAGTCTTGCTGTATTGGCTTCTATGGCAGATATTATTATACTTGTGATGTTTTGATCATTTATGACGATCCCTAAGCTTAACCCTCCCAACTGAAGCCCAGATCACACTGAGCATGTGCGAGTCTTGATATTGCAGAGATGTATAACAAAGTTACAAGATGACAGCCCCCTCTGCCAACTTTGAAAGCATAAATCATTTGTCTTATTAGACGTCTGGTGCAGTAAGTTCATGTTTATAGTTAGTATACAAAATACAGCATTTCTAACATTATTCTATTTTAGACTTTAGTTGCCCATTAAGCTCTGTATACCCCTTTAGATGTGAAAGGGTTACTTTCCCACAAGCCCTGTAGAGATGCAGTTCTATGCGCACTTACAGGAAGCTTGGCTAATTCTTACAGGAACCTCAGTTAGGTTAATGGGTATTGATTAATATTAGGTGAAACTGTAGAACACTTTTTGAATGCATTTGTGTGTTTATCTTACACCGCTAATTAGGCTGGAACTTTTAGAAGGGTAATTGATCCTTTCAGATCTCTTCAGCTGACAAATCAAACCACTTTTGCTGAGTCTGTCTGCTTCTTTTTGAGCACTCTTCTTGCAGTGCATTAATACTAATATAAACGGGAACATTTTTGGCTGTGCTTTATTACAGCATGGATTCTGCAGTCGCTTTAGGGGCTCCCAGAGCTCTAACATAAACATTCTGCCACTGGAAGTATATTTATTGCAAGCATTATTGTCCTAGGTACTATTAAATATTAGTGACTTGAGAAATGTGTGCGATAGAAGCCCAGTCTTTGTACTGAAATATTCGTTTGGGGAGTGTGAAATTGTGTCCTGTATGTAGTAGAACATTTATCTAAATTGTTTCTTTTTAGTTTGAGCTTTTTTAAATTGTATTTTAAGGCCAAGTATTATTAAACATTACAAGATTTAACCAGAAAAAATACTGACTAGGAACGGAGTTAGAAGAATAAATGAAAAGGATGAATGGAGATTTAGAGAAATACAGAAAAAAAAAAGCTGATGGATACATTTATAGAACTAGAACATAAAATCTGGCGGAAAGATTTAGAGAACTATGTAGAAAATAAAAGGTGGTAGATTTAGAGATCTAGAAAATAGAAGGTGGTGGAAGAAATGACTGGATGGGTAAGTGGGATGTGTAATAATTTGTAACTAAGGGGCAGATTTACTATTGGTCGAATTTCGAATAAAAAAAAGTTCGAAATTCGACCATGGGAATAGTGAGGGAATTAAAATCCTTCGAATTCAAAGGATTTTACCACAATTCGATTGGTCGAACGATCGAATTATAAAAATTTGATCGAATTTTGATGATTCGATCAAAATTTGACAAAGCCACTTCGGCAGATTGAAACTGGGGAACTAGGCAGTTGAATAAAAATTTAACGGGGAAGTAATTCGATAGTCGAGTATTTGAGTTTTATTCAAATTATTCAAATCATTCGATCAAATTTACTGAATTCACTAGTCAAATTTACCTAATTTGTATATTTGAATCTTTTTGAAAATTCGACCGAATTTTGAATCATTCATGTGAATAGATGTGAATTTGCCCGTAAGTGATTTTTCTCTGGTCAGATTCTTTAAAAGTAAGACATGGCACCCAGAGATTAATTTCACTCAGTTTTCTATCCATTCTTTAATCACTTGATGAGGTTGTTGACTTTCAGTGTAGTGGGATTAGCAATTTTGTGCCAAGTGTGGTTCAGTGGAGGAAAAGAAGGTGAAAGGGATTCTATCTATATGAAAGAAATATTTTGAAGGATCTGGGTTGTGGAAACTACTAATTATCCTAGCTTTACTATGTGCTAGTGTTTTACTTTTTGTGCTTACATGGGGAATAATCTTTAACTCATGTGCCCTACTACACCCCTTTCCCTAAGCAGAGGAAAACAAATAGACTTAAAGGAGAAAGAAAGGTTAAAACTAAGTAAGCCTTGTCAGAAAGGTCTACCTAAATATACCAGTAAATGCTCAAAGTAGTCCTCTTTCAAAAGAAACACTGCATTTCTTTCCTTCTATTGTGTACACATGAACTTCTGTATCAGAAGTCCTGCCTTGGGTTTAGGCTGGGTGCAGACAGGGAGATTCTGTCGCCTGGCGATTAATCGAGGCGACAATCTCCCCGAACTGCCTTCTCCCTGTCCGCCACCTGTTTAAATTAAAAAGCGCCATCGCCATTTCCGGAATCGTGTGAAGTTGCTTCACGAGGAAACTTCAGGCGATTCCGGAAATCGCTGACAGGGAGAAGGCAGTTCGGGGAGATTGTCGCCAGCGATTAATCGCCAGGCAACAGAATCTCCCTGTCTGCACCCAGACCCCATACCTATATTTAGAATAAGTGGTAGAGACACCATTGCAAGGCTGCATTGAGAGTACAATGGGTATTTAGCCAAGCCATCATGAAAGTACCTGTGAAATAGATATATTAAGGTAAGGTGAGAAGATTGACACACAACAAAAATCACAGTAAAGTTGGGATTATGGGAAGAAGCCTGTGTTGAAGTTTGACTATCAAATCTTCCCGAAGAGTGATAGAACTTTGTATTGCTTTCTTGAATCTTGACAGCTAACACCATAATAAATCTTTTTTTCCTCATGTGTTTATTTTATACAGTTAGGAACAGTAATACTTCAGTGATTAGAGCTATTCTTCCCAGTGTATTTAAAACCTGATTTGTTTCTATGTCTGTTTCTTCTTTCAGGCATTAAATCAAATGTTGGCTAAATGTTAGAGATTACCTGTAGTCATATGCTCATATTTCCAAGGTTTTAAGTAGTGTTACCAGAAGCTAAAGGGTGCCACAGCAGGATTTTCCTAGGCCCCCAAAAACTTCATGAACGTGACCTATTTTGCAGCCATAATCTGGAAATAAATTAGAGCCTTACTGGGATCCCTAAACTTCTGGCTCCACAGCTACTGCAGCCCTTCTTCTTCCAAGTCAATCTCTTCTCAGTGGGAAATAATTATACAATAAAATAAATAGTACTACAATTGCATTGCAATAGATAATAAAATAGAAACCTAAACTGCAAGCTCATCCTGTTTGTGTAAACCAGGGGTCCCCAACCTTTTATACCCATGAGCCACTGTAAAAAGAGTTGGGGAGCAACACAAGAATGAAAAAAGTTCTGGAGGTGCTAAATAGGGCTGTAATTAGTTATTTGGTAACTCCTATGTGGACTTGGAGTCTCTGTTTGGCATTACATATAGTTTGATGCAACCAAAACTTTGCTTCAAGCAAAGAATTAAAAAATAAGCACCTGCTTTGGGGACACTGGGAGCAACAGTCAAGGAGTTGAGGAGCAACATGTTGCTCGTGAGCCACTGGTTGGGGATCACTGGTGTAAACCATAAAGGACTGCAGCCTACATCCAGAGATATACAGTAGAACCCCTATTTTACATTTGTCAGGGGACCACAAACAATTGGTGGGGCCATAATTTAAAAAAAAAAAAAAAAATGTAAACTGCGGGAAAACTCAGGGTAATTAAAATTAAGGTGTTACTGTATATACGTATTCTAATGAATCCCACAGTATCACTGCTTCTAAGCACACAGCAGCAACTTGAGAACTGTAGTGAGTAATTTCAGAATAGCCTCCCTTTTAAATGTAAGAGTTGTCCAATTCACTTTATCTAAATGTGATCTAACAGAGGAACACAAACACGCTATCTAACAGTTTTTCATTGTGTTTGTTACATTAGCCCATCTGTTATATTTGACTTGCTCAGTGGAAGAATTGGTAACCTCAATACCTTGTGTCATTTTATTTCTTCTTTCTTAGAACCAAGTCATTTTTAAATAGTATAGTATGTAAGCAATAGAACATCCGAAACTAGCTTTGGTGCACATTTCCCCTCATTACTAAATGAAGTGTTGAATTCGTTAGAGAACATAATCTTCTACAACTATGCATAATGAGAATTTCCAGGCCTTCAAGATTAAAGTAAATTAAAAGCATTAATATTTTATGACTCCATGTTAGAATACAGAAAAGGTTCCCTTGCAAGTATTTGATTCTATAGTTTCCCCCCCCCCCCTGATAGCAGAATTGCCATTGCTGACCACTGCTATTTTATTTAAAAACTAAAGCAAATCTGCTCCTATAAATTAGTATTTCGTGCACAGCTGGCACAAAGTATCACACAAAAATATAGATAGATAATATTTTATTTTTATTAAGTGAGAGAGAATTCAAACTGTTCAGGCTGTCTGTTTCCCAAGTACAGGTGTGGGACCTAGGGTTTTCCAGATAACAGTACATCTGTAAAAACGGTCCGCACACACTTCTTTAGCAGTCGGGGAGTGAACCCCTTTTATTCATGCCACCTTAATCAACGTTTCGGGGGGTAATACCTCCCTTCTTCAGGATACAAGGAACTTGCCGAAACGTTGATTAAGGTGGCATGAATAAAAGGGGTTCACTCCCCGACTGCTAAAGAAGTGTGTGCGGACCGTTTTTACAGATGTACAGTTGCTAAGGAACCCAGGGTTAACGGTGGACCAGCACCATATTGCAGTATTGTGGAAGGGAGGTGTGCGGTAAGGATTTCACAATTTCCAGATAACAGAACATTTGGATGATTTGAAAAATGGGATAATTTGTATCTTCGTACCTTAAATCTACAAATAGGGGCTGATTTACTAAAGGTCGAAGTGAATATTCGAATGGCAAAAATTCGATATTCTAAGTAAATTTTTGAAAAACTTTGACCATCGAATAGGTTACTTCGACCATTCGATTCGAACAATCGAATAGTAAAATCCTTCAACTTCGAGGTACTGTCTCTTTAAAAATCCTTTGATTTTTTTACTTCGCCAAATAAAAGCTGCCAAAGTGCTATGTTAGCCTATGGGGACCTGCAAGACCATTTTTCAAAGTTTTATTTTATTGAAGAAAATCCTTCGATCATACTCTAAAAAGATTTTTTCGTTCGGTAAAACTATTTTTCTTCGACTGCTGGAATTCCTAATTAGGTGAAAAATCATTCGACTTCGATATTCAAAGTCGAAGGATTTTAATTCGATGGTTGAATTTCAAAGTATTTTCTACGTCGAAAATTTACCTTTAGTAAATCAGCCCCATAATGTATACATTAATGAAATAAAACAGGTTTTTTTTCATTCAATAAAGATTAATCATATCTTAGCTAGGATATTGTTGGAGGTACAGGTATAGGATCCACAATGTTTGGGACCAGAGGCTTTCCGGATAATGGACATTTATGTAATTTAGATCTCCATACCTTAAGCCTACTAGAAAATCATACCCTAAATAAATCAAATAGGCTGGAGTTGCCTTCAAAAATGATGAATAATATCTTATTTTGGATCAAGTCCAAGATACGGTTTTATTATTACAGAGGAAGAAGAAATAATTTATTTAAATTTGGATTATCTGGATAAAATGGAGTCTGTGGTAGACAACCCTTCCATAATTCAAAGCTTTATAGATAATGGATGGCCTATACCTGTACTATTCTATTATTACAAATAAAATGGAAATAATTTTTACAAATTTGAAGTATTTGGAATTGGACAGAATGGAGTCTACAGCAAATTACCTTCTATAATTCAAAGCTTTCTGGATGATGGGTTTCTGGATAACCGATCCCATACCGGTAGTACAGAAATATTTGGAAGCATTCTGTAGTGTGTGAGATGTCAGACCTTTGATGTTTTTGTGAGATACCAATTGAGCTTTTAAAATTACAAACATATAGGGGCAAATTCACTAAGCGGCGAAAAAACGCTAGCGTTGCCTTCTCTAATGTTCACCGCACTTTGCCAGGCAAATTTTCGCCAGCGCTACGCAAATTCACTAAAGTGCAAAGTTACGTTCAGATCCACGAACGGTAGCGTAGTTGCGCTAGTTACTACGCCAGGCAAAGTGCATTTACGCTAGCGATGCCTAATTTGCATATGGCGAGAATTTCAAAGTGTAATAGAAGTGTATGTTACAGCCACTATATTACACTACACAAGCCCAGGAAACCTTTAATAAATAAAATAAAGTTGTCCTGTTGCCCTAAACGTGCCCCCTGTATAGTTGAGTTGCCATGTTAGGAAATGTAGGGGAGAAGGAGGGTAACCCCCCCCCCCCAAAAAATTTACTCTTTTTCAGACTATCACCCTACAAAAGTAAAACACGCCAGCCTTTTTTTGGGTAACGTTCAGTAAAATGGTCAGCGCCTGGCGTTAGGGTGTGAAGTTTCGATAGTCTATCTACTTCGCTAGCGAAAATTTGCCAGAGTCGGTGTTAGTGAATTTGTGAAGTTGCGAATTGACGTCATGCTGGCGAATTAGCGTTAGACGATTCGCGCTTTAGTGAATTTGCCCCATTGTGCGTGTATCTGCTAATTAGCCATAGGTCCTAGAATATCTGGGACATCAGATACATTTTCACCCTATATCTCGGAACAATCTTGCCTTTCACTTTTTAACTTGGCAAAAAAGGTGTTCTGACACATCTTACCCTAAATCACCCTACTACTTCTAATTTATTATTTACATGGTACCTATTGATTTGTAGATTATGCATAGCCCCCAAATCATCTTGAAATTTCTAGTAGTTAAGCCACCTTAACTGGCTCAGTAGGGATATAAAGTAGGTAAACAGAGGAGTGTAGTTAGTAAACACGCATATTGTTCTAAGCCATTTCCAGAAAGTGTTATAATGGCAAGTGCTAAAATGAAGTCAAATAAAAGGCCAATATCAAGTATACTGAGTGAATGGAGCAGTAATGGGTAAACCCTCTGTTCAGAAATGTTCAACCAGAATTTTTTAAGCTCAGGTGCACCTATTGGAGTTAATTGTGCTTCAGACACGGCTGGTATTAGAAGTGGTGACAGGAGGATAAGGGCGTTTTGACTGCCAGTGGGGAAACAACTGCTTCCAAATCGGCAGTCCAAAGGATATTAACTCATTGAATAAGAGTTGTGAGATTATAGAGGAATGTTTGTCAGGAATTGCAATGAAACCCAGTGGAAAAAGAGGATGTCCAATGATAAGTCAGTTATGTTCTGTTCATCCCTGATCATCTAAATTCTCTGCATTCCTCATTATGACTCCTGAAACAATGTAATAAGTCACCTGATAGCTGTAACTATGGGGATCTTAAAGGGGTTGTTCGCCTTCCAAACACTTTTTTATCTGTTCAGTTGTTTTCAGGTTGTTCTCCATAAATAAAGACTTTTTTCAATTACTTTCCATTATTTATCTTTTACTGTTTTCCAAAATCTAAGTTTAAAATTCAATGTTGGTGTCTGGTGTTTGAGTCTGGCAGCTCAGTAATTCAGGTGCAGACTGAACTGTTACAATTTTGCAACATTTAATTGATACATTTCACAGCAACATTTCTGGAGTGTTAGCAACTATTGTATCAATTCTAACAGCTGCCTGTAATGAAACCCAGAGATTCTGCTCAGCAAGGACAAAGATAAAAAATGTATCTATTAAATGTATCAGTTTATAACAGTTTGGTCGGCGACCCCCCCCCCCCCCAGCTGGAAGGTGAAAAATGACACTTTACACTTCAATATTAGAAAAACGGTTACAAATAGAAAATAGACAGTAATTGGAAAAAGTCATTATTTCTGGTGATCTATCTGATAACTAGTTGTAAACCTGTAAACTCTATTATCGTCCATGAAATACTGAAGGGGATACTACAGGGGATACTACAACATAGAGAGTGTTTCCATTAGTCCACTTTTTAATGATGTCAATGATGGCACCCAGATCATGTGATAATGAACTGATCACAGGATGGTGTGTCCGAACTGCCTCTTGAGAGTCCCATACGTTGCACATTCGTTGTAATTAAAGCCAAAACTGGTAGTTTTCTTGGCAGTATTGCTGTGTTATATAAAAGTGATCGATATTGTACACCAGTATATTGTGGGGAACAACTCTAGATAGTATATAGCTCTTTGTATATGAGTCAAAACCTTTGCAAAGTTGTAGTAGAGCAAAAACAATTTTTCCCCAGAATTCTTGCTTAAATTTAAAAAATTATACATTCAACATAGATGGTAATGCTTTTTTTCTACTTTTATCCCAAACTGGTTACATTTTACTTTCAAGCAGCAGTTATTTTTCCCGTACCTATTTCCCTTTGTCCTGCATGTGTACTATACTATACACACCAGCAAAAATCCATTTTAAAAGGAACTTAGTTATGCATGATGTGTTCAGTCTTTTTGATTTGCTTCTTAAGTGACTGTAGTTTACTTTGTTGTCCATGTTGAAACTGATCAGGTTCATCTTTTATTGTTTCCTCTTAAGTTCTTGAGAACTGGGTTCATTTACCAGTGGATATCGAATGACCAATGACATGCATGTGTACATGTCTCTACGGTGTCTCGAACAAAGAGAATATATATAAAGGTCCATTAATTAGTAGAACCACTAGTTGTGTTATCGACTTACTCCGAAAGTTTGTGCTGTTCGCAGAAAAATGTTTGTAACGCAGAGAGCAAGTTGCAATGACTACAGAGTCTCTCCCATTAAAAGAAATCATGCTTCTTCTAAATCTATGCATCTGGAAAATTCACAGATTCCAAAACCGGACAGCAAAATGCTGTCCATGTCATACAGCGGGAGCTTGAAAAGTGTGCTTAGTAGATATCATTCTGATTGGGGAATAAACCAGGTCCACCAGGTCGATGTGGTGGAACTCAAGCGCCTCCGGGAAGTTAGAGTTGCAGCTCAAGTGAAGAACATGGAAGAATTTCTCAAAATGCATGGACTTTCACTGAATGAATGTACAGCACGTAAAACAGGCATGAAATATAGGTAAGATTTGCTTCGGATACTGTATTCTTATCAAGAGAGTTGCTTCAACAAAAAAAGTGATGTGTTAAACCTTGAGTGAATTAAGTTGTGTATTGGGCATTCCTGGGTAATATAATGCATGTGCTCAAGACAACCTTTTGGTTAAGTTGGTTTCTTACATTTATGTAACAGTATTATGGCTTCTTGTGTAGATTACTGTGACATAAAGAATGCCTTAACGTATCGACTACCATTTTAATATAAATACAGTTTAT
>CM044444.1:78357975-78372879 GCA_024363595.1 Xenopus borealis
CAGCATCAGCGGAGACTAGGGGAAGGGGGTGACTAGCGGATTCGGCCTAGGGGCGGCTGGTTTGTAAATCTAGGCCTAATAGTAAACCTTTGTATCTGAGTTCCCGTAGGGTATGTGCTGATTCTTTGTTTTCCGAATCTGGCCAACTCCTTAATCTTTCTGCTGAATCCAAGCTCGAATTTGTTTATGCAAATTAGGGAACATAAGGAGAAATAAGTCCTAGTGGCAGCCCGCAGAGAAAATTTAGATTTGGAAGAATCCACGATTTGGTGCATCCATAATAATAGGCATATTCTTGTTATACAATTCTGTTATATTTTACTGCTACCTAGAGCCACCCAGGTGAGACTTGTATTGTATTTCCATTCATCTGCTAGGAGGATTATGGCATGTTTTGTCACAGCTTGAAGTTTGAGAAATCTTGCTTATTTTTCAACAAATCAACATAGGAGATGAAATTACTGAAACCCTTTTGATTTTATCAATGTAATGGGCCAGTTGTTGTCATCTGATGTGATGCCTTACTCACATTGAGTTTGGTATCCAACAGGCTGGCCATGCTGTTGAATGGTAAGATATTGGGTGAGTTGGTTATCTACACATTTTAGCTGGAGCTATGACTTCTCTCATGTCTTCTAAAGCCCCCAACCACCTGTTCAGAAGGCATTTTGGACAGCTTATTGGATAACAAGATGTTCTGTCAAAGCTGATGCCCTTAAATGTTTCAGCAGTAAGGTTAAATTCAGGCAAAAGGCTGCATCAGATTTGAGCCTGACCTCCTACAGAAGGTGCTACATTTTCACCCCCTCTGACTCCTCTTGTTACCATGTTATGAATTCCAAAAGCTTCTAGTGTCATGCATGTGTTGAAGGCACATCAGTTATGGGTCTATGCCTAATGTTTTGAGCAGTGGCAAACTATTTGCGACAACCCCCGCCTTTTTGTACAGAGTACTTCAATATTCTCCATTTACCCTGAATTTTTGTTACCTGTAGAGTAAAATATTTGTCTTCATTCTTTATTTTTTATATAGGCAGAAGATGAATGTATACATGGAATTTTGTTGTGATGCAATGTATGGCTAGAAGTATCCCAACGCCCTCTTTTAAATGATGGAATTCACAATTCAATTCCATCCATTTCAATCTATGTGTTGGATTAAGCACACATCACACCATCAAACATTAACAGTAGACTGGGCCTTTCCAGTGCAAGATTCCTTCTTTCAAAAAAGTCAGCCAATTTTTTTTTTTGATGCACCAGATTTTTGCCCGCAAATTGTCGGCACAGTTTCTTAAATTCATTTCTGCTAATTAATTAACGGAAATTCTCTGCAAATTCGTGTCTGCCAAATTTATTCGCCCATCACTAGTGATATGCCATCATTCACCCCCTGAATGTGTTAAGTTTGACAGAGGAGGAACAATGGACATGTGCTGTTGTTTTCATGGTATATGCTCTGTTTTCATTCAAGGTATAATTTAATACTACAGCCTAACATTTCATTTCTGACAGTTTGGTGCTTCCTAATTTGTGGCATTTTGGGAGTGGCTCTCTGGTCATCTGACATACAGGTCCATACAGTAGTGGTTTGCTGAGATAAAGAAGAACTTAAACCCCAAAAAGGAATATGACTATAAATGCCATTTTATATACTGCCCTTATTCAACCAGCCCAAAAGTTCAGCTGTTTATTTAGTTCAAGTAGTAATGAGTCAAAGCTGTCTTAGGAGTTTCCCATCTTGGATTTTGTCAGTAACACGCACATGCGCAGTGTGCATTGAGCAGATGTTGAAGTTGTCGTCACAAATCGGCAAGCAGAAAATTAAGTTTGGCTGTCATATAAACTGATGCTACAACAAGTCTCATTGTTAAATTCTGATTGTACTGGTGCTAATTGTACTGGTTTCTGAACTGCCATGTACCAATATTCTGAATTAGTTACTAATCAGCCATATATTGTGACGTTATATTCTATATTCACATACCTCCCAACAGCTGCAAAAAGTATAGCCGGACACAAACAACAGGCTCAATGCCATCAAAATATTTTTGGCTATGCCCATTTTATAGCCACCCCCCCCCCCCCCCCCATAATTCTCATGTCCATTTTTTAGGGCCAGGCCCAGATTTGTGGAGAAGCCACCTAGGCCCGGGCCTAGGGTGGCAGGATTTTAGGGGGTGGCATGCTGCCCAGCAACACCCACATTGGTTCAAAAACACGGGATATGCAGGAGATATGATTCATTGTTATTTTCCCATGTGCCAATCCCCATTGCTCTGGTCCTGATGATGAAAATTTGCTGAGTATGGGGGCGACAAACGGCAGTGGGCCTAGGGGGCCCACTATGTAAATCCAGCCCTGTTTAGGGCAATGTTTTATGTTTTGCAAATGATGCTGTTATTGCCCTTTAAGCTGTGAGTCTCTGTTCTCCCAAGCTTATCTTCAGTTGTTAAAAAGGTATCCAAGTATGGCTGCTCCTTGTTCTGGGCTTTCTGCCAAAAAAACAAAAACTGGGGTATTTCATAACTATTGCTGCTTTGTTGAACAGATTCATTGTATTTATTTTTTAATTTAAATTTTTTTTTTTGGAGCCTTCAAGGGGTGGTGTTGCTTGACTGTCTCACTCACTTTTATTACTTCTACTGTTCCCAAGTGTTTTCACAGACCATACAATATGTCAAAATAAGAACCATGTGGAAAAAAAAAAAGAAGAAAGCACAAACTGAGGCACAGAGAAAGCTGTGAAACAATGTTTTATACTGGATTCTGTTTCACCTGTTGTTGGTCATCAGTGGGGTTATTTAAGGAAATGCACAAAGTTTGCCCTTTGGTTCAGTGACCCATTGCAACTGGTTCGAAAATATTATTTACTGGTCTTGGGAGGTATAGGCAGGATGGGCGTTGAGGTCCTGAATTGCTTTTGGTAGAAGGTATTGTGTCTATCAGAGGCATGTGGATAGACTGTCCTTTGACTATTAATTGCAACTCGATTTAGAGTTGGCACAAACTGCCAAAAAGTCATTTGAGCTGTTTTATATGAAATCACAGTCTATCACATGGTCACTAATGCATTTTGTCAGTAAGAACTGTACAGTCCCTTTCAGCCATGTCCTCAAATGCCTCTTAATCACAGTGACAAAGCTAAAGATTCAGTAGATATTCTATCAGCCCAGTATATATTGTGTTGAGAGTCCCACGGACTGAGAGGATTGCAAATAAAACACTTTAATTATTGATGCCACTGTTTTTTTTCAACTGTATAAGTGGGCCTCATAGGGGATATACTTTTGGGCAGCGTCTTTACATAAAAATTCTTATTTAAATACATTGCCGACAATTTTGCAAAATAGTTTGTAGAAACTGTGTTGAAAATTATGATTTAAAAAAGGGTGCAAAAATTATATTTTTTTCATTGCCAGATACTAATTGACATCATCTGAAAAAAAGAATCCAAAAAAATCTGTGTATAAATGGTTCATATTACACACATGGGCTCCGTTAGCCAGAAACCCATTATCCAGAAAGTTCCAAATTGCAGAAATGCCATCTCCCATAGAGCCAGATTTAATTAAATAATTCAGATTCTTCTTTGTAATAATAAAACTTTTAATATTCTAGGTTTTTTTTGTGAGATTCGACTAGGGAATTAGACTGTTCGCCATTGCTGTTTTAGCCCATGGATTATGTCCTGGGATCAATTTGGAGTTGTTTGCTGTCTTCCTGAAATTCGAGTTTCTTTCCAAGAAAAAACTCTAATTGAGTTCGATTCGAGTTTGCAGGTCGATTCCATTCACCTGAGTTTTACAAATTCGAATTTGTTATTAAATTGCAGTTGGTTGAAGTTCATGGGAGTTTTAAATAACTCCCATGAACTCGAAATTTGGCCCTTGATCAATCTGCTCCTAAATGTATGGAGATCCAAATTACAGAAAGACCCCTTATCCAGATCCCTGTAGCACTTTATATTAATTTATGTGGAAACCTAATTAAAGGGAGGAATGGCTGCGTTGATTTTTAATTTTTAAATGTATACATTTGAATTATAAAATTATTGAAAATGATGAAAATTTATGTAAAAATATATTTGCATATGAGATACTGGTTCGTTCTGGGCTCCTTTCCCAGCTGCCCAAAACAGGAGCAGCATCGAATCAGGCAGTGAAAGACCAGATAGTCCATTTCCCTTTAGTTAATAATGAGTTACTGGATGCGTTCAGTTCAGTTTAGTGGAGACCTCATTGGAAGCTTGTGAATCACAGAAGTCAGAAGAGGTGAAGTGCTGCTCAGAGGTCGGCTTACCAGTCCAAGGAGGAGTAGAACTCAGACAAGCTTCATATAAGAAAGCAAAAGGATGTGGATATGTTCAGACTTCTGTCGGTGCCTTTCAGAGGAGTTGGTTTTTGAGGTTGGTTGGTTTCTGTGATCTACATCTGATTTCCAGACTTGGATCTATTTTATCCTTCCAACATGAATTAAACTGCTATCCAAAAGGCGAGTTGTTGAATTTAAACATGGGAAGATAAACTATTTTACTACTTTCTACACTGTCCAGCACAGTCTTTTCTTCAGACTGCCTTATGAATAAGAACTTGGACAAAACTAACAAATCTGGGGGAAAGGGAAAGCAGCTACGGGAACACAACACACAGAGAATCCTACAAACCTAGAGGAGAATCACGCTGAGGAGCCATGCAAGTTTCCTTTGCATGTTCAGAGCACAGTCTGAAAACTCGGAGTGCAGAAGATAGGCTAAATCGTCAAAATGTGGGTAGTCCAAACCTTGGCACTCGTACAAAATTCCGAACTGTGGCTATGGTCGCCCGGAGCCTTGGACATCTGTCGGTGCAAAATGCTCCAAAGCTAAGCAATTCCAACTTGCGTCATCCAGGAATGAAATATAGGTATGGAGACAAAAAAGTATGTCTGTATGTATGCTAACCGCTGTATTTATGGGGATTGGTGCTGCAGGATTATACTGTAATACAGATATGATTCCTTTTAGTCCACTGCAGCTGCTGTATCCTTACAGTCTGCATGGCTGTGCTTTAAATAGAAGCTATACATACACTGCTAACCACACAACAAAAAGTGAAGTTAGCCTGAACCTTCAGCCTTAATTGTTTTTGTTTTCGACATTGGGCTTGCAGTTTTATAATGTCTTTTGCATATTCTATCAAGTGAATGACACTTGACATAACATTGAAACATGCATTATTTATCATGGACTTGGTTGTAAATATCATACTCTGGATATATAGGCAATAGTCACCCAGTAGGCTAATGTTACACATTTTAAAGCAGAGAAAGGTGTGAATGAAGAAAGAGTATTCCCTCCTTGTAATACTGAGGTATAATATTATCAAGTTTTATATACCTACCATAATGCTGCGGACGCCTTGCACATAGTAACCTGTAGTCCCAACAGAGCACTGCTTGTGAACCTAAAAAGCAGTGGAATATGATCATAGATCACACTTTGATAGCATGTACTTGTTACTTACATGCCTTCTGTATTAACAGAGCAGTGTTCTGCAAATCTCTAACAAATCTCTCAACATGTGGGTCACAATATGTTTTAAATATTTGTCTGTGCAACAGAAAGCAAAGCTGTCCCTAATAGGGCCTTGCAAGAGGGCTGACATTCCCTCGATAGTTCTAGTCTAGAGTTCAGAAATATATATATATATATATATATATATATATATATATATATATATATATATATATATATATAACTTCATCTCTTGACTTTATAAAAGTAATTATATTTAATATAGTACAGATATAGGACCCATTATCCAGAAAGCTCTGAATTACAGAAAGGCTGCTCTTCCATAGACTCCATTATAATCAAATAATCCAAAATGTCTAAAATAATTTCCTTTTTCTATGCAGTAATAAAATCGTACCATGCACTTGATCCAAACTAATATTTAATGAACCCTTATTGGATGCAAAACCAGCCTGTTGGACTTATTTAATATTTACATGATTTTTTTAGTACGTGGAGATCCACATTTAGGAAAGACCCCCTTATCCGGAAACCCCCAGGTCCCGAGCATTCTGGATTACATATCCCATACCTGTACTTCTACAATGTCCTGAAACATTAAAAAGTATATTTAGCATGTTAGAGAGAGTAATACTATTTAATTATGTTTGGTGTTTTTGCTCATCTGTATTTGATTTAAAAGGTTCATAGTATTATTTAATGTTATATTTCTTTATCCATCACCATTCTAATTAATACCAATAGCTGCAAACACATTTTTTTCATCATGTGACCTGATCCATTGATAAACATGGGTTGGATCTCCCATTTCCCATTGGGGTTGCAGAAACCCCTGGCTGATCTGCTCTGTTTCTACAGCAAGAACCAGATTTCTCTAAATGGCCAATTTTTTAAGCTGTACTATTATGGAACTATCTTCTGCACTTACCATCCACAGTAAAACTTCACAATGGGATTATCATCACATATATCAGTGTAAGATGCATTTGCACTTTTGGCTTTGGCTTTCCACTTTTCTGTTTCCCAGAATGACCTGTTTGTTGCTCACTCCCAAGCATATTCTTCATGGAATTAATGTTTCCATGTTACCTTTTTTTTTTTAAAGGTTTTTTATTGATTTTAAACATAAACACAGCGTTTCCTGGTGTTCTTTACAGTGCACATAAGTCTAGACAGCAGAATAATAGAGTAGCATTGTTTGGTATCGAATTATTGAGCATCTTTGCGTCCACGGCTCTATGGAGTTTGCGATCACCCCAGACCCTCCCGAACTTATCGGTTGCCCCTCTGGTCTCGAAGATGAGTTTGATAATAGTCTTTTCCAAAATAATGTATTTGGGAGGGTTTGGCCCATCCAGTGCATGATTATAGTTTTTTTGGCATAAAACATGGGGCTGCGGATACAAATTCTGGCTGGGTCGGTAGGAGTTAGATTTCAATTACCCCTAGCAGACAGACCTCTGGGCTTACCACCTGTTGTGTCCCCAAATCAGAAGCTATGGTACCCATCAGGTCTCTCCAGAACTTTTGTATTGGAGGACAATCCCAAACCATCTCTTGGCCATCCTTTCCAGTTTAACCGGGTTTTATGGAGGAACTTATAGTTTTATAAGCCTATCTGATTGAGATGAGGAAATCATATGCCGCGGCAGTGGCTCCTTCCCATTGCTCCTGATTGAGACCATGGATAGCGTCTAACCAGAGATTATGGGCTTGTCTTGATCAAAAGGAAGTTTGACAGTACCCTGTAAATCTTTGTATAATTTAGATTTAGGAGTTTAGCAAGGCTGAGAGGGTAACGAGTGTTTTTGATTTGCCTTTCAACAGAATAAATGACTGGGACATGTCAGAATCTGTGTGCACATGCAATATAAGCCTTGGAGCAGGGGGCTCATCTCTTGTGCTTTGCACTTATGCATCAAGTAACTGCCCAGAGAAAGGGGATTGGATGGTATTATCTCATGATTCGTTTTAATTGCCTAGGTAGACATAGCAAGCAGCATCTGCTGATGTACAAATGTTTCTTTTCACTCGACTTTTGCCTTGCCCTTGTGAATGTCTCAAACATTACTAAATGCGATTCTTTATTTACAAGTTTTGATTCTCTTGTTTGTTCTCACAAGTTCACAAGTATTGACCCAAAGGAGATACGGGGGCTCCTTAAACATTTTTCATTGAAATTAGAAAAAAAATTTAAAGAAAAATTATATTTTGAAATACAAAACTGGAATAGAAATTGACAGTTGTTAGTACTCATCCTACCAGGAAAGTTTAAACTTGCATAGCTCAGTGTGCAAAGCCAATTCATGTAGCCAGGCACGAGCTTCCTATCTTGTAAGATCATTGGCTTAGAGTCTATACACAGAAGCTTTTTTACTGCATGTTAAATCTGCTGCTCACTCCTAAATAGCAGCAAAGACCCCAATGATTGGGAAACCTCCACTTAAGACATCTGCCACCCCAGCTGTTCCTTTCACCCTACACGGATATGTGGGATAACCCATTAATGCAAATTACAGTTTTTGAATTTAGCCACAGAGAACAGTTAACATCCTATTTATTTTAATGAATATGTTCAATCTTGAAATCTACAGCCTACAGATTGCTTTATCCATATTTTATATAGTACAGGTATGAGACCTATTATCTAGAATCCTCTGGACCTGGGGCTTTCTGGGTAAAGGGTCCTCCTAATTGGGATCTTCACACCCTAAGACTACTAGAAAACCATTAAAAAGTGAAAAGCCAAAGCCAAAAGTGCAAATGCATCTTACACTGATATAAGCCTAACTGATTGAGATCAGGAAATCACTTGCCGCGGCAGTGGGACCTATTATCTAGAATCCTCTGGACCTGGGGCTTTCTGGGTAATGGGTCCTCATAATTGGGATCTTCACACCCTAAGACTACTAGAAAACCATTAAAACATTAAATAAACCCAATAGGTTGGATTTGCTTCCAATAAGGATTAATGATAACTTAGTTTGGATCAAGTACAAGCTACTGTTTTATTAGTTCAGAGAAAGAGGATATAATTTTTAAAAATGTAGATTATTTGATTATAATGGAGTCAATGGGAGATGGCCTTTCCGTAGTTTGTAACTTTTTGGATAATGGGTTAACGGATCCCATACCTGTACTTGAATTAGGTCACTGATGATTGGTAAGTGTCAGACCCATCAAAAATGGCAATATCTTTTGGGTACAATGCTAAGTTGAGGTAGAGTGCTTAAATATAGTTATAATTTATGGTCAGGTCAGATGATTAAATGAGCTATAGTCTACTTTCCTTAGCAACCAGGCAGCTGTTTGAAAGTCAGAATGGTACAAAATATGAGGGTCTGAATAAAAAAAAAAAAAAAAAAAAAAAAAAAAAAAAAAAAAAAAAAAAAAAAAAAATTAAAGCCCCACACTCTCTCATTGATCCTGTAAAACAGATTTCCCAAGCAATAGGAAAAGTGTCTTGTTTAAAGGAACAGTAACACCAAAAAATGAAAGTCTTAAATGTTAATGTACTGTTTTGCTGCCCTGGTACAACTGGTGTTTGCTTCAGCAATAAAGTATATAAACGAGCTGCTGTGTAACCCTGAGGGCAGCCATTCACAGCTGAAAAAGCAGAGAAGGCACAAGAAACACAGTAGATAACACACCAGTATTATCCGTGCAGGGCACCACTTTATTATATTGTCAACACTTTCAGTTTTTGGTGTCACTGTTCCTTTAACTTGTCCTCTGAGCCCCAAACAGAATTGGCCACATCTTCAGCTCACGGGGTCATCTGTGTCTCCAGTTATTGCCAGTGAAATTGAATAGTTCTTTGCCTTCTTCCATTCTACCATCTTTGGTCTGCAAAGTTTTGTTCTATGCCACTGGGCAAAAGTCTTAGGTGACCACGGTGCCTGCTCCTGCACCATTCTGAGAGTACTGATTGGCATGTGCGGGTGAAGCTTTTGATTGGTCAGTGCATGCGCTGGTTGCAGAAAGGAGCTTGTACAGGCGCAGATGTTACCCAGCTGGAATACAGTAACATCTATCGGGAGACTCCCTGCAAACATTGAATACTGGGGTATGAATTAAGCTATTTTCATTTGGAAACGAGAAATGAGGGCTATCTTTTTATCGTTGCTTTAATTTAACTGAACCATGCAGCAGTTGAGTGAAGGTCGGACCATCCATGTGTTATGGCCCACAGTTCCCAGCATCCTTAATAAGTGTACCTGGGAATTGCAGTGCTGATCATCATTCTGATGTGAGGGCCTCAGTTTAATGACTCTTCATAAGGTTTAGCTAATCAAAGTGTTTTTAAAACTTGAGGCCTTACAATGATTGTTAATTGTAAATATGTTTCTTTTCCAGAAATCTTGGCAAGTCCGGCCTTAGAGTTTCCTGCCTTGGCCTAGGTAAGTAATGTAATATTTTCGTTTCCTCCTTGCAATACATCACACTGCAGTGTACCAGGCATATTATTTATGAGCAATGTGAGTCACAACAGATTTCTTTAGTGTACTGCATAGTAGAACAATCTGACATTTCTTCTGCTAATAATTTTAAAGGGGTGTTTAACTTTTAAAGGGATACTGTCATGGGCAAACTTTTTTTTTCAAACCAAATCAGTTAATAGTCCTGCTCCAGCAGAATTCTGCACTGAAATATATTTTTCAAAAGAGCAAACAGATTTTTTTTTTATATTTAATTTTTAAATCTGACATGGGGCTACACACATTGACATTTCCCAGCTGCCCCCAGTCATGTGACTTGTGGTCTGATAAACGTCAGTCACTCTTTACTGCTGTACTGCAAGTTGGAGTGATATCACCCACTCCCTTTGCCCTCCTCAGAAGCCTAATAACAGAACAGTGGGAAGGTAACCAGATAGCAGCTCCCCAACACAAGATTACAGCTCCTTGGTAGACCTAAGAACAGCACTCTATAGTAAAAGCCAAGTCCCACTGAAACACGTTCAGTTACATTAGGTCGGAGATATAACAGCCTGCCAGAAAGACAATATGTCTAGCCCCATGTCAGATTTCAAAATTGAATATAAAAAAAAATCTCTTTCCTCTTTTGAGAAATGGATTTCAGTGCAGAAGTCTGTTGGAAAAAAAACGTTTTCAAATGACAGTATCCCTTTAAGTTAACTTTTGCTTTGCTTTATACCTTGCAAGTTTGTAATTTTTTTATTTCTTTTTTAAATAGTTTTTGCTTCTTTCTTCTGCCTCTATCAAGTTTTCAATTTTTTCAAATGGGGGTCACTGACCCGGCAGTAAAAGAATTTTACAATTCTACTATTTTATTATTTATTTATCTTCCCACCTGTCATTCAAACCACAGCCTGGTGCTAGGATAAATAAATAGCTGCTAAAACACCAAATAAAAAGCTGCTGAATAAAAAGCTAAGGGCTCTTCCAGACGAGGAGATTGCAGGGAGATTTGTTGCCTGCGACAAATCGCCGCGTTTTTGGGGCAACAAAACTCCCTGAATCTCTTCATTTTCGAGCAATTTTCAAAAGCGCTGCGCCGCGTGTGAATAGGCGCAGGCGACTTTACACTTTAGCGGGCGCAAGACTGGGGGAAGAGATTCAGGAAGATTTGTTGCCCAAAAACGCAGCGATTTGTCGCAGGCAACAAATCTCCCTGCAATCTCCTCACCTGGAAGAGCCCTAAAAAACTGGAAAAAAACATACTAAATAAAAATGAAGATCAGTTGCAAATTGTTGTAGAATATTAATGTCTACATCATATTAAAAGTTAATTTAAAGGTGAACTACCCTTTTAAGGCTGAAAGGATAGGGCAAACTTTGCCCCTGTTCTAGTGTGACTGACTTATCATTATGATCTTCACAAGTCTGTTTACATGTGTATATTTTTGCTACTACCCTAAGCAATCCCTAATCAAACATTTGGTTTAATTTAAGTAATTACACTACACTGATTGCTGGTTTCTGTGGATTACTGCACCAGTGCAAAACACAGTTATACTATATCTTGTTGTATGAGTTACAACTACTCTCCCTCAGCCTCCTTGGACACTCCTCTGGCTGTGTAGGGGACATAAACAAGTCAGTTGTAAGGTAGTAGGAATTTCCAATATTACTGGCATTATCTGCAGACACTCTTGTGATCCATCCATTTGTAAGAATGCAGACTTTTTTTAAAGGAGAAGAAAAGGCTAAAACTAAGTAAGCTTTATTAGAAAGGTCTATATAAATACGCCAGTAAGCCCTCAAAGTAATGCTGCTCTGAGCATTTCTTTCCTTCTATTGTATACACATGGGCTTCTGTATCAGACTGTTTTCAGCTTAAACCTCCAGGGCTTGGGCTTGAGCATGCTCAGTTTGCCCCTCCCTCCTCCCATCCCTGTTTTAATCTGAGCTCAGCACTATGAGCGAGCAGGGAGAGACTCAGGCAGGAAGTGATGTCACAGCAAGCTAATATGGCAGCTGATATCTTAAACAGAGACAGTGTTTATAGTTGTTTATGAAAAAGCATTCTTAAGAATAAAAATGGGATTCTAGCTTGCACTTTTGTGGCAAATTTTTTGGCAATAAACTGACTTGGTATCTTTCCTTCTCCTTTAACAGTTTTTTCCATCATCTCTGCAGATATGAACTAGTCAGTCTTGTGAAGCCAGTGGCTTTTCTCCATATACCTCCTTCCCTTGAAACAAACAGGGTGTCATGTTTAATCGGCTGCACACGGTGGGGGGGGGGTTACTCTTGTTTCAAGTCAAGCACTCCGTATTTCTAACATTTTGGAATCTGTGTTTTAAAGGAACATGGGTGACATTCGGAGGTCAGATCACTGATGAGGTAAGGTTTGATTTCAGTACAGGCATCTACTTTATAAATAGCTTGGAAATGTGCGGCAGTTGGGATTTCAAGAAAAAGTCAGAAAAAATCAAGCAATTTGGGAAAAAAAAACATTTTACTGGGTTTTTACCCAAACCGATTAAATCAAGCTTTTTTTTAAATAATAAATAAGGTCAAATCTTGGATTCTAGTTTGGTCTGACGTGATTAAAATAATCAGATTTTCTTTTTTGAGCTTCTATCTTTGTCTGTAAACGTTTATTTTTGCGCCACATTTAGTTATTCACAAACTCCTTTTATGCCAGCTAAACTCTTATTGAAAACCTCAGAAGATTTAATTGACCCCATGGATAAGAATCTAATCGCCTGTCCAGATTTTAAATATGGCACCTAACAAATGAGGATACTTTCAGAATGTTTTTCTATGTCCATACATCAGTTTGTCACTCATCAAGGTGATCTATATTTAACACAGAAGAGGATGAGCTGGGCTCAGTCTATTCTGGTCTTTTTAAGTTTGTTAAAAATATTCTCTTAAACTCATTGTTAAATTTGTTGTTTGTGTTATTTCTCTCTTGAATATTATGTATGTTTTATACAGTAGAACCCCCATGTAAAATTCGGGAAAATGTAAAAGCACAGGAGTGTTTTACTTTGAGATACAATATTTACTGTGTAAATAACAAAGGTTAAATGTTGCAGCGTTAACATTACACTATTGGGGGCATGAGCAAGAGTCTGACCGTCACATACACAACCTAAAACAATAAGTGATTGGTACAGGACTTTATAAGGGGCAGACTTATTAGAATTGACCATCTACAGACAGATGGAAATGAATAGTAACAACCTCGCACACCCTGGCCGTCAGAAGATGAGTGAACCCCAGGTGCCCAGTGAAAGAGGATATGGCAGCCTCAAATGCAGTAAGGAAGAAAGGAACACCGGCACAGTGTGGGTGATACTAGCAGGCAAAGCCTTGCTCGTTTATTTGCAGATGCAACGTTTCGGGGGCATAACCCTTTTGTCAAGCTTGCCCCGAAACGTTGCATCCGCAAATAAACGAGCAAGGCTTTGTCTGCTAGTATCACCCTCACTCTGCCGGTGTTCCTTTCTTCATCTACAGACAGAACCATGGCAATATATACACCTGGTTAGTATTTTAAATCTCTTTATTTCACAAATAATAACATTCATAGAGGGGAAAAAAGCACTTTATGGGAACATCAGGACAAAATTTTGTTGTAAAATCTGGGAAAACATTGCTTAAAATTAGGGAAATGTTCCCATTGAAATACATTATAAATTGGGGGTGGGGGGTGTATATACATCTGATGCACAATGGTAAACCTCAGGAATGCCTGGGTGATGGTTTCAAAATTTATACATAATAGAGAGTAAGTAACCATACTCACAGGACTTAATCATAGTGAAAAAATTAAAAATTCTTCTTAAAAGAAGGCCCGCAAGTAGGGGCCGAAACGTTGCAAATAAAATTTTCATTTTTTCACAATGATTAAGTCCTGTGAGTACAGTTACCTTCTCTCTGATGCTGTGTAAAATAGTCAGTCTGGTGAGGGATCATTTGCATTGCTTTAGCCAACCATTCTCCATCAACAGAGTATCGCAATCTATGTTCTATCTGTAGATGACGCTTTTAAGCTGACTTTTATGGAGGTGCCTGTGCCAGGGCAACAAATATGGCAGCTGTGGGTGTTGAAGCAAATACTGTTTGCAGACAAAGGCAATCATCTCATCATATATTTCAAATAAATAAAAACCGAAATTCTTAATATTGCATGCTCCCATTCAAACTGATATATCATTGGATGAAAGGCTTTACCATCTGCCCTATATAGTAAAGAGTTAAAGGGAATTGAATGGTAAAATTCACCTGTGAGGGACCTGGAAATCTCAGCAGTGATGAGTGTACTATGTAGTGCTTGGCATGTGGCACTGATTTAAATATTTAAGTGCTGTTGTGCTGAGCTTTTTGTTTATAGGCTGACCTACAACAAAGGGGACTGCTTGCTCTGCACTTGTGGCAGCTGCTTAGATTCCACTGCAGGTAATGTAGCCATGTTTGCAGATTAGTGCTAATCCCCTGAAAAGGGAAATATCGGGCGCAGGTGTTTCTGGAAACAATTAGCTTTGTCTTTCGCAGGTGACTTTTTTTTTTTTTGATCAAGGATGTTGCAAGAATGTTTGATTTTCAGTATTTTGCACATGTGCTATTGACGTCATTAAATTCTAACGGCTTCTTTTTTCATTTTAAAATTGAAATTGCAGTTTCCATCCTGCTTGCACCTCTTAGCTTCTCCCGCTGCCACACATTAGCATATCCACAAGAAGACCACAACATTCAGGGTTATGCACAGTGGAGATAATGATCAGCCCATACTACTTCCTTAGCAAGGCCACCCCTACGGGGTCTAGGAAATGGATCCACTGCTTTTAGACAAATAGAAGAAGTCCTCTGCACTCAACTCATTATTGGTATATTTTGGACATTTGTGCCTTTAACTACTAAAAATGCCTTCCCCTTTAAACAAAACAGGGATTGTTTGTCCATATATTGCAA
>CM044444.1:78382271-78413261 GCA_024363595.1 Xenopus borealis
CCCCCCCCCCCCCCTGATTATAAAATTGGAAAACCTCCCAAACAGCCTTAATAAATGTATATAAATTTTGTCTTTCAGACGGTCCAGTTTGGTGATTACTACTAAAATTTTCTGGGGTGGAAAGTATGTATCCAATCCAAAAAGAAAAATCAAAATTTTTTTGGAACTATTTGAAATGAAAATACTGTTTACACTTTTTTTAAATTGTGTTTTAGGGCAGAAACTGAAAGAGGTTTATCGAGAAAGCATATAATTGAAGGTACAATACAACAATTTTCTGTCTCCGCAAATGTCATTAGTTGTTTCCCATTACTGTAATGATCAGTACGTATATTCAGTTTATTCCTCTCCTCCTTACAGAGGTTTAATTATTAAATATAAAAATATTTCCCTTTCAAAATTGTAAATCCCTAATCAAATCTGATCTAATCAGGCCAACCAGTCCATAAGCCAAGTACAGGTATGGGATCTGTTATCTGGAAATCTGCTATCCAGAAAGCTCCAAATTACAAAATGGCCATGTCCCTTAAGCTCCATTTTATCGAAATAATCCAAATTTTTAAAAAAAGATTTCCTTTTTCCTTGTACTTGATCCCAACAAAGATATAATTAACCCTTATTGGAAGTAAAACCATCCTATTGGGTTTATTTAAAGTGGACCCGTCACCCAGACACAAAAATCTGCATAACAAAAGTCCTTTTCAAATTAAACATGAAATCCAATTTCAAATTTTTATTAAAGCATTCACAGCCATTTAAAAATCCAAGCTGTCAATCAAATATTGTCTGCCACTCCTCTATGCCTTAGGCATAGAGGCGGGGCAGATAATTACTTTCACTTTCCATTCAGCACTTCCTAGATGTCACTGCTCCCCACACATTCCCCCAGTTCTCTTAACCATTTAATTGTGTAGCCAGGACATGGGGATAGACATCGGGTCCCCCATTCTGGTGCTCAAACAAGATTCTGAGATGATCCAAGGCTTGCTATAATTATGAATTCCCAGACTGAAGGAAACAAGATTAAAATCATTTATATAGTGTAATTAATGTTCATTTTGCTTGACTAAAGTCAATGTGATAAAATATATGATTTTGAATATTTTATTGGGGTGACGGGTCCACTTTAATACTTAATGTATTTTCTAGTAAACTTAAAGGGGAAGTCAACCCTCCCAGCGGAAAACCCCTCCGACCTGTGTTTTTTTGTTTGTTCTCGCTGCTGCGAATGATTGCAAGTCTACCACTGTTTGTGGGATGTAGCTCAGGTCTATTTTCAGCCCCCCACAAACTATCTAGCAGTTCAACACTTCCAACACAGAGACCATTCCACCACATATGACTCCACTTCATTGCGGTTTACTCCAATATCATGTGTCCCAAGATTGCAATAGAGCCATGCAATTCACAGCAGTCTAAAGTTTTTAATCAGATCTACCCCGAGGTGTAATAAGAAAATACTCCTAAATAGTACTTAAAGGGATACTGTCAAGGCAAAATGCATCAGTTAATAGTGCTGCAGCAGACTTCTGCACTGAATCCATTTCTCAAAAGAGAAATATTTGTCAATTTCCCATTTCCCCCTGGTCATGTGACTTTTGCCAGCACTTTAGGAGGGAACTGCTTTCTTGCAGGCTGTTGTTTTTCCTTTTCAATGTAACTGAAGGAGTCTCCGTGGGACATGGGTTTTACTATTGAAGGCTGTTACCTTCTCATTGTTCTGTTGTTAGGCTGCTGGGGGGGAGTGATATGACTTCAACTTGCAGTACAGCAGTAAATAGTGATTGACCTTTATCAGAGCACATGTCGCATGACCAGAGGCAGCTGGGAAATTGATAATACTGTATGTCTAGCCCCATGTCAGATTTCAAAATGAAATCTAAAAAAATCTGTTTGCTCTTTTAGAAATAGATTTCAATGCAGGATTCTGCTGGAGCCGCACTTTTAACTGATACATTTTGAAAAAAAAAATGTTTCCATGACAGTATCAATTTAATGGAAAAATGTAAGCGGCAAATTGAAAATGCTTTGATCTACTTGATAAAGTCCTAAAAATTGGTAAAATTGCAGTGACCATCTACAAAATTTCTTTATACACTGTAATAAGATCCCAATAAAATGAATTCTACCAATTGTTATATTTCACTTCCTTGGCTCAGTGACTCTTTAAAGATTTAGGTTCAGACACCCCAATAAGGTAAAATTAGCCTGTCATGGTTTTAGTGCTGGGTACACTTGTATAGAGTGTTCTTGCTTTAAAGGGGTTGTCCACCTTCAAACAACTAGTTGTTTTCAGATAGATCACCAGAAATAATGACTTTTTCCAATTACTGTCTATTTTCTATTTGTACCCTTTTTTCTAATATTGAAGTGTAAAGTGTAATTTTTCACCTTCTAAAGCAGCTCTGGGAGAGGGGTTGCCAACACCCACCCCCCCAACTGTTCTAAACTGATACATTTAATGGATACATTTCTTGTCTTTGTCCCTGCTGAGCTGAATCTCTGGGTTTCATTACAGGCAGCTGTTAGAATTGATACAATAGTTGCTAATACTCCAGAGATGTTGCTGTGAAATGTATCAATTAAATGTTGCAAAATTGTATCAGTTTAGAGTCTGCACCTGAATTACTGAGCTGCCAGACTCAAACACCACAGACACCAGCATTCAATTTTAAACTTCGATTTTGGAAAAACAGTAAAAAATAAATAATGGAAAGTAATTGAAAAAAGTCTTTATTTATGGAGAACAATCTGAAAACAACTGAACAGAAAAAAGTGTTTAGAAGATGAACAACCCCTTTAACTTGCATTTTGCTTGTTTTACAGGGTTGAAAGCTTCTTTAGAAAGGCTTCAGTTAGATTATGTGGATGTTGTCTTTGCTAACCGACCAGACACTAACACTCCAATGGAAGGTAAGAGGTCTGTAATGATGATGCTGTTACACACAAACACAAAAAGCGTTTACATGGAAATACTATATATCTCAAACTGAAATCCAAAATTAAACTGAGCAGGTGTCTGCATTTTAAAATTGGAAATTATTCTACTAAATAAGTACAAACTAATTTCCCAGGGATATCCATATTATAAGTGGATTTTTTTTTTTATTAGCTTTAGTTAAAACCAAGCACATACCATAGTCGTGCCCAAATGTCTTTTTAATGTTATTCACAATACCTTTTGTATGTTTGATCAATACACTCATGTATTGTACAGTGCTGTGGAACATGTTGGCGCTTTATAATTATAAATGTACAAATAAAGTGCTGCCTGTTTCAAGCACAGGTCAAAACATCATCAGCAGAATGACATATACCTGAGTTATTATCATTATTTGTCAATAGGCTTATTGAGGGTGCATTATAGGGAGGAGGATGTTCTCTATGTATTCCTGCTTGTGCCCTAAAGACCAAGTAAAGTAGTGTTCACACAAAGTTTTAGACTTTTAAGCGACACATCTTTAAGTATTAGTTCTTAGCTAGTTAGATTTTTTTTTTTATTCTAGATCAAAATGTACCATATGTTATGGGATTTGAGGGTATATTCTGATATTTCATCATTAACTCCCCTTTATTATGCTGCCATTTTTTCAGAATTCTTAATAGTGTTCTCTTGTTATACCATGTGGATTAAATTCTTCTTATTATATTAATCATGAAGTGTGTTGGATTTTTTAATAATTGATTCTTTGTATTTATATTGAATGAATTGGCTATTGAATTTCCTTTTAGTTTTTAGCCAATCAGGTTAATAAGTAGTAATTTATTCACTATTTTTTGTATTAGAGCTTGAGATTGGGGTTTTTTTCGTTACTTCTTTATATTTAATTAACATATTCTGATATTTCATCGTTAACTCCCCTTTATTATGCTGCCATTTTTTCAGAATTCGTAATAGTGTTCTCTTGTTATACCATGTGGATTACATTCTTCTTCAGTATTTTTTTTAAGATCATTTACATTAAAAATGTCATGAGAAGCCTCCTTTTATATAGACAATTCATAGATTTTATCGACTCCTTTTTTTCAGACCTTATTCAAACTCTATTTTTGTATACCAAGATCCTAGATGTGTTTTGACCCTGGGTTACATTTTACATTTGTCATATTCCTGTATATGACACGGCTGCAAATCATAGTGCGAGTATCAAGGCACTAAAACAATGTTTGTATAAACATTAATTCCATGTATAACTGCCTTGCAAATGTATATTTCATTTATATTTTTTTAAATATACTTACAGTCAACTTATACTTGCATATAGTTACTACAGTGTGGCCTGGTATTAAGCAAAATGATAATTTTTTGTACTGCAATGTAACTAAAGGAGACATATTGTGTAAAAAAATAAGAATGTACCAGGGCATTATACTCATTTAGCTATAAAAGAATTGTGCTTTAAAAAGGTAGTGTTTCAGGTTGATTTATTGAATATTTCTGCAAAACCCCTAATAATCCCTCCCTTCCCTTCAACTTCCTGCTCCCTGAATTCCCAGGTTGTGCAGGGGAGCCTGCGGCTCTCAGCTCACTGCACTATAGGACAGGAACCAATCAGCAGCTAGCAGGACCTGATAGGGAACTTGTTTGAGCTTTTGTGACTGCAGGGCTGTGATTGGCTGTCCCATCCTACTGTGCTTCTGGCAGGGACCTCCCGTTCCTTCCTTTTTCCCTTTCTTTCCCTGATCTATTTCAGTAACTCAAAAGCTACAAGTGTATGTACTTCATTATGTATGCCAGCAATATTTTGGCATATTTCTAGATTTGTTTTTTTCACCACTTGAAATGTCAAATATAGGTATATGTAAGTCCATCCATTTAATATTATAAGAGTTAGAAAACAGAGAAAGGCTGTTGTGTTGGAAGGCAGTTGCATGAATCTCTTTTCATGAGTTTCTTTTCCAGAAACAATTCTAGAAAATGTTGCAGAGCTATTACTGGTGTAATGAGCATCTATCTACAGATGCAGCCACTTGGATTTGTGTGTTAAATGCGTCGTGATTCAGGGTTAATTGAAGAAACTGTGTTATCTAAATTTATCTTAACTCATTTAATGCATTTAACCTTTTCATTAGCATACCAAAGCACCATTGTTTTCAATGGTGAACTCTTTAATTGGATGGGATGCTGTGACACAATATTCTGTGATAAGTGAGTTTAATGGGATAGATGAGTTAAGTTATGCTGTGTCAAACGCACAATCCAAAGTGGCTTCACCTGTACCTGATTCACGAAGGACACTGTCCCATCCTTATTGGTTTAATTACTACATGCCTTTTAAGCTTGGTAGAACATTTAATTGAACTATGTAACACTGAGCAGAAAGAGTTCTGTAAGCTCTATGGCAGTTTTGTGATCCAAACTGATTTTACAGGTGGGCATTGAAAAGGTACGTTTCTATTTAATTACATACGTATTTCTGCTTATGCAACTGTGAAAAGTTTCCAGTGAGCGAATAGGAAAACCTCAACTTCATTTTCTGTGATTCTTCAAGTATCTCGTGTCCCATCCCTCCTGTCAAGCAATGCAATAATCTTGCAGCTGTAAACTCTGGTCTTTTAAATCTTTCTTTTATCACCAGGGGACCCATTTAGTTCTTCCAAGTCAAGAACATTCATCATAGAAGGTACATAGTACCCACAGTCTCCATATCTGACTTTGTGTCCAGCAGGGATTTTATGGGAAAGATGTCAATTTATCTTAACCCTCCTCCCTGAAAATATCCATAAAATGCTTAACAGATCAAATGCCCAATAAGAACATCTTGCAAGTAAAGTTCTATTTTCATTTTACAACCGTTTGAATTACCATGACCCCCAAATGTCCTGATTTATGTCTTCTGTCCTTACCCTTTTTTTTTTTTTTTTTACATTTTTTAAAGACCATTATTAAATGCGTTCTGCATGATTAATATCATTTAATAGACTGGTTTGATGTCTATTCTGTACCAGTTCTGCATCATTGATGTGTTGTTTGGTTGACACTGTATCATTTTCCAAAGCATATAACCAGTCCCAGCTACTCTGTCATGTGAAGAGAATACTCAATGATGCTTTTTGATATCCAAGAAAGTCTTTTCTTGAAGAAAATATGCGTACACCGAGACACACACTCTACAGTTGGGCAAAACATTATGTGCCGCAATTCTATAAATAACCTAATCACGACTGAAAGAATACAAATGATAAATATAAATGCATACTGTATGTGGAGTGCATGTAAGCTGCGTTACACTTCCATTGGCCTCCACCATATATCCAGTTATAACCATTTTGTCTAGACAAGAACTCCCTTGTAATTAATTGTGGGTGACTTCAGGTACCATTATGTGGAGTTTGGCTGATTTTTACATGATTTGCCCATTTGTAGTAGCAACTTTTTCCATTATGCTTGCGACTGACCTTTTCTTATGCCCAGCAGTCTATTTCAGTGATTGCATTTCACTCAGAGAATGAGCCTTAATGAGAGCCTTGTTAGCTAGTTTCTCTGTGGCAACGCATGCACCTATGTTAGACTTTGTATGGATGTTTTGCTTCTCTTTTAGCATGGATTTAGAGCTTGAGACCCTTTAAACACAAAAGATGATATGAGTTTGGAGAAACGGTCCTTTAAAGTGTTTCTAAGATTAAAGCCAACCTCTAATTTAATATGTATAGTTGCTGAGGACAATAAAAAAAATGCATGTCATGCAATAAAGTCACAACAGCTGGCAAAAGCAAACAAAATCTGATTGTTGTTAAAGAAGCACAAAGTGACTACAAATAATGACATTTGTAAACTACTCCAGGATTGTAGATCACCAGCTAATTGTTGTAAATTTGAATTAGGATTTCCAGCAGAAGTACTTTAAAAACACTTTTCTAGTCTGTTTTCAGTAGAGAAGAGCCTTTGCAGTATGCCTTGCAAGCACTGTAGAGTGAAGATTTCTGTAGTTTTCCTCCATACACATCCATTAAACTTGCAATAATCTGCATCCAATTCTTTAACATATATATTTTATAGTAAACGTATCAACAGAACTCTCTTGTGCTTTCAGTTTGATAGTCTTGCTGTGGTTCTTTGTATGCAAAAGCAGGTACTATGTAAAAACAAAAATGCATATTTCATATTGTCCTTTAAAAGATCACAGGCTTATTTTGCCCTATAATGTCACAGTACAGTACAATACAATAAATAACCATTCTATATAACGGTCTTTTCACCTATGTAAGCTTATTATCTCTACAGGACTGTAACATATATAAGAAGATAACATTCTCTACTTTTTTTTTAATACTTAATTCAATCTTCCAATCTTAGTTCCATTAGAAGCCTTTCTGCCCTTTATGATGAGCATTTATTTGTACTGATGCTGCATTTGGGTAAATTTATTATAGTTCCTAATTAATATCTGTCACCTTTGACATGAGCTATCCATCTTAATTATTGTTCTTTGCTGTACATTTTTGTCCCAATTAATATGGTTTCTTCAACTAGACAAGCCTAAAATATTTAATCCATAATTGAATTTTTTTAAATAGGAAAAAAACCTTCTCCTTGCATATCTATTCCTTATTGTGGCTGATACTGTGTTTTGAAAGCTCCCCTCAGCAATAGTTCTCATCTACATATCATTAGCTCACCTATTCCTTTGCCTTTTAATGTAAAAACCACATACAGCTTAGAATGCCTTTCCTATTACACCAACCTTAAATTTGTTTCACAAGGGCTTGTTATGATTTTTTTCTTCTTGTATGACATTTAATCCTGCCACATTTTAGCTTAACCCTTCTACAGACAACAGTTTAAAGAACTGAATTTCAGATAGCTAGATAGATAATAGATAGATGATAGATAGATAGGTAGGTAGATAGATGATAAATAGATGAATAGATAGATAGCAAGAGAGAGAGAGAGCGTTTTTGTGGGCAATATGTTTTGCAAATGGTTGTATACTTAGGGGCAGATTTACTAAATTCCCATGAATAATTCAAAGTTTGATCGAATTTCAAAAAGATTCGAATCTTCGATTATGAAAATTAGGCAAATTCGACCATCGAATATTCGAATAATTCAAATATTGAATAAAATTTTATTCAACTATTTGATGCTCAAAGTACTTCCCCTTTAAATTTTTATTCGACCGATCCAAGCTACCGAATTGGGAATCATTATTTTTGATCAAATAAAAAAATTTGATCGATCGATAAAATCGTTTTAGTATTTGTTCGATCGATCGAATTGCTGTAAAATCCTTCGAATTCAATATTCGAATTCAAAGGATTTTACTTCACCTACTATTCCCATGGTCGAATTTTTTTTTTTTTAATTCGAAATTCAACCAATGATAAATCTGCCCCTTAGTGGGAAAGCTGTGTTCTGAATTTGCCAATAAAACTCTTGCCTAAACAAATATATTTTGTTGGGATGATGATGCTTTTCTAATTTGTTTTAATATATAGTATGCACTTTTTATTCCTGACTATAGTGTAATTTGCAATTTTAGTCAGCTTTTTTATGGCAAAATATTCATATTCTTTGTGGTTTTCAGATTTTGGCAATTTAATTCAGAATTATTTTGCACAACATAATGTTTAGTGAGGAGCTTTGCTGTTGCATAGATACGTACACACCTACAGTTGCTTGATGATAGTTACATAGCAGCTAGTGTCTTCATTTGGATGGACCATTGTTATCAGGATTCTATGAAAATGAATTATCACCACAGTTGGGTTAAAGAGCAGAATCTCTCACAAATTGGTTAAACCTATTTATAAAAACATTGTCCGCTTGATTTCTTTGTTTAATTTATGCAGGTAAATGGGGTGTATGTGTTTTTTTTTTTTTTTTTAAATGTTCTTTATTAAAATACTTCACAATCATTATCATTCTAATCTATTTTGGAATAGCCTTTTAAACTATACACATTGTGCGAATCATTCTATTGCAAATATTTCATGATATCCCTAGGTCATGCAGATATTTAGGTTTGGATGCAACCTTAATGCCACAAATATGTTAACATTAAATATGTTTACATTATATTCGTGATCCATTTGATTAACAGGAGTGATTGTCACTCTTAGGGCAAAATGGTGGCATGGCGCTGACTGAAAAATGACTCCAGGCTGGTGGTTTTAACAGGAACCTATGCTAAGAACCCTGATTCCTGCTATTTTGAATTCTCTTGACTTTATTTTATTAATTCTGCCATATATAAATCTTCTTTTCCTGCAACATATTGAACAGCCTGTTCAGCATGAGACATTTCCAATTGAACATGGCTCATTTAGCTGCCTTTTCTTATGTATTTGAATACATTTATCATTCATGTTGATTACTTATTATTCTTTAGCGTTTTTGTCAAACCTTTGTCAGTAAATGAAACTGCATTCATTCTAAATGGTTCCTGTTGTTCCTTTGTTCAAATGTTAGGGGCAGATTTACTAAAGGTCGAATTCAACCCTAGTACAATTTTCAAAGCAAAATCCAACAAAATCGAACATTGAATTTGAAGGATTTTACCGCTTTTTGATTTCTCGATAAAATCGTACAATCGAACGATTTTACAAAAAATCATAAAAATTTCCTTTGGTTTCTCGAAAAAATCGTACGAATCAAACGATCAAAGTGTTCGATCGTACGGTTTTTATTCAATAAGAAAACTTAAAAAAAGCCTATTGGAGCTTCCCATAGGCATATATATAGCAATTCGGTAGGTTTAATCTGGCGAAGTAAGACATCGAATACATTTTTAAAGGACAAGTACTTCGACCATCGAATGATAGAATAGATTTTTATTCGACCTATTTGAATCATTCAATCAAATTTTTAAAATTCGATGGTCAAAGTGGCCAGAAAAACTATTCGAAAATTCTAATGCAAATCTTTTTTTAAAATTCGATTGAATTTTGAATCATTCACACAAATTAAGTAAATCTGGCCCTTAGTATGAGCACATTGAAAATGATCTCCAAATGTCTATTTGGCTATACCTTAATTAGTTAGTGAATTGGGGTCATAGGCTGGCCTGGATGCAGACTGGGCATTGTGATTGTCTTACAAGCTGATCAGATGGATGAGGGAAATGTTAGCCATGCATGGGGCCAAATCTACCAAAATATATGAGCAGCTATGTATCCAGGGAGCAGAGCATAGAGACGTGATAGCCACTGCATACTGTACACTTCATCAGCCTCATATTTACATAATTACAGTTGATTTGTCAAGGTCAATTTTCATGTTTACACTGCAACAATAGAACTGAAATACATTGTCTTGGGGATAATGAAGGTTTTCTTCTTCCCTTTCATTCAAAGATGCTTTTAGTCATGGCTCAGCTCATTCTTGAAATTCGGAAAAGTATTATTTAAGTCTTGTTTTTCCCCTTCAAGTACAATAAATAGTCGGAAAGAGATGAATTACGCTGCTTGCAAGATGTCCTTGCAGCATACTTCCCCTCTTGGTGTTGTATACTTAGATTCTGCATGTCAATAGTATTGTGTTCAGATTTAATCCGGTCTTTATTTCCCTGCCTTCCCTCTGTCTTAACAGAAACTGTAAGAGCCATGACTCATGTGATTAATCAAGGAATGGCAATGTATTGGGGGACATCACGTTGGAGCTCTATGGAAATTATGGTAAGCCTTTCCCTTCTACCATTACTGCCAACATTTCACAAATTTGCTCATGAATAGAATTGCTATATATATAATGCAAACATAAAAGTTCTTAGATAACACTGCATAGCAGTCCATATCATTAGTCTTTTAAAGAATTGTTTTAGGCAAGAGACTTGTGCTCACAACAAATAACTGGAGCAGGGCGTGGCTCTTGGCGAAGAAACATACATGCTGATTATTTTAAAAGCAAGAGAGATGATGATAATTTAAACGGACAAGAGCATGTTCAAATTCACCCTTTTAGGTAAATGTTTCTATTGCTCGCTCTGTTCAGCCTTTCTTTTCATATACACCAAGATGCCTTAGATTTTAGTTTAGACTTCAGTCCAACATCACCAACCTGGTCAATCAGTAGTAGATTGGAAGCTGAACTTATATTCACAGTAGCTGTGTATAACCCTTGAATATCCATTTTTTTTTCAGGAGGCATATTCTGTAGCTCGTCAGTTCAATTTGATCCCTCCTATATGTGAACAAGCAGAATACCATATGTTTCAAAGGGAAAAAGTAGAAGTACAGCTTCCAGAGCTATTTCATAAAATTGGTAAGACTGACCTTAGTTTTCATTTAATATTAAATGCAACACATTCTGTTATTTATTCAAGAAAAACCTGTATCATAATGTATCTGCCTTGGCATGAATTCAGCTAAATTGTTTTGAGAACCTTAGAAAACAGTCCATAATTTGACATAACACACATTTACATATCGGAGCTTCATTGATCATTTCACTAAAGGTAGCCATATACCCCAGGAGTCACTGGTTTGCTGTGGTCCCAGATCTATGGTCGTCTTGTGCTGGTCAATATTGGGCTGGTAAATGCAGGCATTAGGGAGAATGGTTTAATACAGTTCTTGTCCCAACTGGATTTTTAAACCTGGGCAGTTTACAAATATCTGTAGGGGAGGACCCATACATGGGCAGACAACCTGCAAAGTCATTCTGAAGTGGTCAGACTGGCATCTTCTATCGGTCTGTTGACTAATGAAATCTGCAAATAACAAACATATTGCCTTCGATGTAATCTTCACGAAAAGATGGATTTATCAGAATTTACCATTCTCAGTTTCTTCAGTACCAGTATTTTTCTCATATTTGCTCACACAGAGATGTCCACGTTGCTAAGGTTCCCATAGACTTATATTGAACGACTATACTAAACCATCTTAAAGGAATTGTTCAGCATAAAAGTAAAAACTGGGTAAACAGATAGGCTGTGCAAAATAAAACATGTTTTCAATATAGTTAGTTAGGCAAAAATGTAATGTATAAATGCTGGAGTGACTGTAAGTCTAACCTAGCTTTTCAGCTCTCTTTTGTTTACACTGACTGGTTACCCTGGTTACCAGGCAGTAACCAATCAATGACTTGAGGGAGAGCCACATGGGTCATAACTGTTGCTTTTGAATGTGAGCTGAATGCTGAGGATCAATGGCAAACTCACTGAACAGTTATGTCCCATGTGGCCCCCCCTCAAGTCGCTGACTTACTCAGATTTAGAGAGCTGAAAAGCAGGATGTTGTGTTGTATTCTGTTATATGAGACATCCACTCACTCCAGCCTTTATACATTACATTTTTGGCTAACTAACTATATTAGAAACATTTTTTTTTTTGCACAGCCTATCTATTTACCCAGTTTTTATTTTTACCCTGAACTGTTCCTTTAAAGGAGAAGGAAAGTCTTCTTCCACTTGCCAAATGTTAGGCACCCAAGTGATTGTATTGAATTACCGGAAACCCCAGTACTCCTATCAGCAGAAAACTGCACCGGCCCAGGGTTCTTCCAGCGATAATCTTCGGCTTCTTCTTTCTACAAATTTCCCAGGGCAAACGCATGTGCAGTAGAATGAAATAGCTGACTTTTTAGTTAAAGTTCGGCCTTTTGCTCTTCTGCACACGCACAGCCTTGAGAAGAAATAAGAAGCCGGAAGAGGATCGCTCCGTGGTGCTCGCTGGAAGAACCCCGGGCTGGTGCAGTTTCCTGTTGATAGGAGCACCAGCACGGGGTTTCAGTTAAGTCAATACAATGTGCCTAACATTTGGCACCCTCAAGTAGAAGACTTTCCTCCTCCTTTAAGAATTCTGCAATAAGTCCACTATTGGAATCCTTTATAATAGTATAATGGCTGGTGTGCCTATTGGATAGAATGGTACTCATCACCTCATGGCAAAAACCACTAGAGAAATGATGAGTTTTTTTACTTGAGGTCAAGCTGGTGGAGAACATCTTGAGTTCACCCGGGACCATTGAAATTATTGGTATTATTATGGTATGTCTCAAGCCCCTTTTGAAGTAGCTTGCAGGTTTTCTGCGACAGACTTTCTGAAAAGCCTGAGGGAGCAATATTTTATTATTATTAATATTATTAATAATAACATGTATTTCTATAGCGTCAACATATTTCGTAGTGCTGCAATATATCTGCCATTAGAGGAGCTGGGATTTCATGCATAGGCAGCAGGTTATATAGTGTTATTATATCCATGTCTTCCAGCTATTACAAGTTGTCCTTATCAACAGTGCAGTATAGTGGTCTTGGATCATTTCACTTCTGCTTCAGATTAGTGGGTTAATAAGCATGTAATAAACGAAAAGGGAGATATTACAGGAAATGAATACATATTTTCAAATGGTAAAAACTGGAATATGCCTCTGGAGAATATAATCCATGTGCCTTAGCCCTTGAAAGGGTAGTTCGCCTTTAAAGGACAAGGAAAGCCTGGGTACACTTGGGGGTGCCAAACGTAAGGCACCCCCAAGTGATTATAGTGATGTAATTCAAACCCAGGGCTGGTGCTCCTATCAGGAGAAATCTGCACCGGCCCCGGGTTACAGAAGCGAGCACCACGCAGGGAACTTACTTCCGGCTTCTCGCTGATGCCCATGTGCATTTGAACGAAAAGCTGAACTTTAACTTTAAAATCTGCTTTTTTGTTCTAATGAGCATGCGTCAGTCTGGGGAAACGCGCATCAGCGCAAAGACGGAATTAAGTTCCCTGCGTGGTGCTCCCTTTTATAACCGGGGCCGGTGCAGATTTCGTAGAAAGGAGCACAAGCCCTGGGTTTGAGTTACCACCGCTACATCGTACTTTCGTTATAGAATGGTTAATTCTAAGCAACTTTTCAGTTGGTCTTCATTTTTTCTTTTGTAAACATTTTTTAATTACTTGCCTTCTACTTCTGACTCTTTCCAGCTTTCAAATGGAGGTCACTGACCCCTTTCATAAACAAATGCTCTATAAGTTTACAAATACATGGTTAATGCTGCATTTTTATTTACTTGCCTTTCTTTTCAGGCCCTCTCCTATTTATATTCCAGACTCTCATTTAATCCATGGATTGGTTGCTAGGGTAGTTTGGACCATAGCAACAAGTTTGCCAAAACTGCAAACTAAAGAGCTGCTGAACAGAAAGCTGATGTGGGGATATTGGTTGCTAACGCATGTTCACAGTGTTAACAAATGCAAAGTGAACCATGTTGCCTTTGCAATCACTTTGCCCCTCACACAACTATGGAAGAGCACTAGGGCCAGCAAAAAAAAAATTCTGATGAATTATGACTTTTAAAACTCATAACTATTGATTTAAATAATTACCCCCAACCAAAGGTGCAGGCTAATAGAGCCTGCATTGCGGTTGGGAGTACCAGTACTTTTCTTTTTTTTTTTAAAAAGCAAGGGGCAATCACCTTTGTGATGATCAGAAACAAATCCATTAAAACCTAACCCAAATTAAAGTGACTGGTTTATCTAAAAATATGTGAAACAAAGAAATCTAGCATTTAAGGGTGTAAAAGCCAATTGGAACAGGGGAAGTCAAGTTTCCAAGTATTGAATGTCCATGGATGGAACTAAGGAGAAATTCACGAGCATCCAAAGTTGTGCCAGCAAGCGCTTCGCTGCACTTAGCCAGGCGTAGTTTCGCAAATTCACTAAAATGCAAAGTTGCTCTCAGGGAGGAGAACGGTAGCGAAGTTGAGCTACCGTTACTTAGTCGGGCAAAGTAATGCTAGCGATGCCTAAATTGCATACTGCGCCAAATTTTAAGTATAATGGACGCATATGCTGCAGCCACTACATTCCACCACACAAGCCCAGGAAACCTTTAATAAATAAAATAAAATTGTCCTATTGCCCTACATGTGCCCCCTGTATAGTTGAGTTGCCATATGTTAGGAAATGTAGAGGGGGAAGGAGGGTACCCTAAAAAAATTACATTCTTTTTCAGCCTATCACCCTTAAAACACGCCAGCGTTTTTTGGGACTTCAACTTTTTTTTTTTTTAAGAAACTCCTATCTACTCTATTGGACTTCACGTGGTCTGAGGTGGCGAAGTCAAGTCTTGCGCAAGAGGTAACGTTCAGTAAAATCCGCATTTTAGTGAATTAGCGTAGTTACGGCCCTTCCTCAGTGCGCAGCTTCTCCTGGTGTAAGGGTGCGAAGTTGCGCTAGAGTCTGTCTACTTCGTTGGTAAATCAGTCACGCAAGCAAATTTGCGCTAGCGGTGGCCGCTTCTCACTTTAGTGAATTTCCCCCTTGGTCCGTGATTTAGAAGACTTCATTGGCTTTACCATTCCCTGGGTCCAGAGTTGATTCTGTGAGTACCTGTCTTAAGCCCGTAGCTCACTCACTAATTATTCATCTTCTTCAATATATTGACCTGCCTTTTCAAATAATTAAAGGAAAAGGGAAGCCTATACTTTACTAAAAATCTATTAGGGGCAGATTTACTATTGGTCGAATTTCGAATAAAAAAAAATATGAAATTAGACCATGGGAATAGTTAGGGAATTAAAATCCTTTGAATTTGAAGGATTTTACTGCAATTTGATTGGTCGAATGATCGAATTATAAAAAAATCAAATTGTTTAAATCGAACGATTTTAACCATTCGATCGAATTTTTAAAATTCAACGAAGCCACTACGGCAGATTGAAACTGGTGAAGTAGGCAGTCGAATAAAAATTTAAAGGGGAAGTAATTCGATAGTCGAGTATTCGAATAGATTTTTATTCGAATCGTTCGATTAAATTTACTGAATTCACTGGTTGAATTTAGCTAATTTTCATATTCGAAATTCAAATTAGAATCTTTTTGAAAATGCGGTCGAAATTCGAATCCATCATGTGAATAGATGTGAATTTAATAATTTGAGAAGAAAAGAAAAGCAATCTCCTCCTAAACTGACTAGTGTTTTTCACACAGTGATTATAATTGTTTAAAGTGCTAGTGCATTTAATTAATAAATAGTTAAATAATCCAATAAATAATAATGCAATTCATTAATAGGTAAGTTGCATAAATTGATATCCTTTGTGCAATAGGTTATTAAATACTAATATATTAAAAAGTAGTGAATTAATTAATTAAGTTTACAATAAATCAACAAACTCCATTATAGTGAATTCATAAACTTTTAAGAAATAGAAATGGTAAAGGAGGGTGGAGAAGTCCCGTAGAGAACTATCTGGTCACTTGGCTACCTTCGGGACCCCACCAAGCAAAGAATGTCTGCCACTCAGGAGCTGTGATCTTGGTATTTAACTATCGCTAACTCAGATCAGACTGGCTAAGCTAAAAAACCACAACAAAACCTATGATTAAGCTGTTTGGCGAAACGCGCGTCAGGCTTTGTGTGATTTTATTAGCTATTGCTCTTTTTAATAAGTAAAACCTTACGGGAATCCACGGGGATCTTTAATATTTGCAAAACCGATTGATGGTCTCTCCTCTTTTAGTAACTGGAAGTACACATACCGCCACTCTAAACTTTCTGTTCTCTCTTCACGCTATTTTCTATGCGCTCGGGAGTGTTGTGGTTTTTTAGCTTAGCCAGTCTGATCTGAGTTAGCGATAGTTAAATACCAAGATCACAGCTCCTGAGTGGCAGACATTCTTTGCTTGGTGGGGTCCCGAAGGTAGCCAAGTGACCAGATAGTTCTCTACGGGACTTCTCCACCCTCCTTTACCATTTCTATTTCTTAAAAGTTTATGAATTCACTATAATGGAGTTTGTTGATTTATTGTAAACTTAATTAATTAATTCACTACTTTTTAATATATTAGTATTTAATAACCTATTGCACAAAGGATATCAATTTATGCAACTTACCTATTAATGAATTGCATTATTATTTATTGGATTATTTAACTATTTATTAATTAAATGCACTAGCACTTTAAACAATTATAATCACTGTGTGAAAAACACTAGTCAGTTTAGGAGGAGATTGCTTTTCTTTTCTTCTCAAATTATTAACTGTACACTGGTTGTTGCCAGAACTCTCCTCCTAAACAGTTAAGATATTGATATAGACCACAACTCTTTATTCAATTTAGATGTGAATTTAGTAAATATGCCCCTTACTGTTCATCAAAATGTTACGTCTGCCCAATCCAAACCTTTACTCTTTCCACCTTGTAGCTTAAAGATGTGAAATCTCATCTTAAAATTCATCTCCTGAAGTCCGTACTAACAATTCTTCACTTTTCTATTTGCAAAACAGTTTGTTAGTGTTAACATTTTACTTGTGTGCAGTGGCAGCTCAGGCTGTGTGTATTCTTTTGAGAGTCAATATTAATAAACCATTCCAATCTGTAGATGAACCCAAGAAGTAAATGTGAACTACAGATCCAATGAAGTATCAACTAATGATTTTCTCTTGAAACGATCATTTTCAGGTGTAGGTGCAATGACGTGGTCACCACTTGCTTGCGGAATAGTTTCTGGTAAATATGATGGAGGAATCCCACCGTACTCTAGAGCATCACTAAAGGTGCGTCCTTTTTAATTAAAATATGTCAAAAAGTAGTCTACCCCTTCCCAAGTCAAGTCAGTGAAATCGGATTCTATTTGTCAAAGTTGAATGACCATACCAGAATAAACAGCTCTAGAAGCTCTCTCTGTTTCGTTAGGATAGCAGCTGCCATATTAGCTTGGTGTGACATCACTTCCTGCCTGAGTCTCTCCCTGCTCACTCATAAGGGAGGGTTGAAAGGCAGGTGGAGATGGAGACCAAGCCCTGGATGTTTTTGCTAAAAAACAGTCTGATGCAGAAACCCATGTGTACATAATAGATGGAAAGAAATGATGTGTTTCTTTTGGCAGAGGACTCAGAGCATCATTACTTTGAGGGTTTACTGATATAGTTATATAGACCTTTCCTTCTAGTTTAAGGAGACCATATAGAAATTGCACGGATAAAGTTACATTAGGAGCATAATGTATGAAATAAAAAAAAGCAAAGATCTGAATATGGAATAATGAGAAATACTGAGCAAGATATCTTATAATGCCATGGAAGTTCAAGGTGGCTTCTAATATCCTTACTTTTTTTTAATGGTAGATTATTTTTTGTATTGTGCAGTGAGTCATGTGACCCAAATTACATCACAGAGCACTGAGATTTTGACATCATTTACAGAATGTCCATGGATTGTCTGTATTAAAGTTGTGTTTTTCTTGTTTTTTAAAGGGTTATCAGTGGTTAAAAGACAAGATCTTAAGTGAAGAAGGAAGACGACAGCAGGCAAAACTGAAAGAGCTCCAGGCAATTGCAGAGAGATTGGGTTGTACCCTGCCACAGCTGGCAATTGGTGAGTTGCAGTGCAGAGTCAGAGCTTAAAGGAGAAGGAAAGCTACTGAAGCAGGTTATTGCCAATAGATTAGCCACAATAGTACAAGCTATAACACTAGATTTATTCCGCAGAATGCTTTACCATACATTAGTAAACAGCTCTCTCTGTTTGTTTAGGATAGCAGCTGCTATATTAGCTTGGTGTGACATCACTTCCTGCATGGGTTTCTCCCTGCTCACTCTTAGCTCTGGGTTCAGATTACAGGAGGGGGGGGAGGAGGAAAAGTGAGGGAGAGAGGAGCAAACTGAGCATGCTCAAGCCCTAGCCCTGGAGGTTTAAGCTGAAGTCTTGATACAGAAGCCCATGTGTCCAATAGAAGAAAGAAATGCTGTTTCTTTTCATAGAGGACTCATAGCAGCATTACTTCCTTATTAATTTGTAAAGACCTTTCTGATAAAGCTTACTTAATTTTAGCGTTTTCCTTCTCGTTAAATGTAGGGACACGTAATTTAATTTCTTAAACATTATATGTATCACTGGACACAGATTACAACTGTGGGACATAAGGGCAGAAGTGGGGAAAAAATAGACAGTATTTGTAATCAATATATAGTGGCAGATTTCCGTTATTTGAAGGTGGGGCCCAAGGTCAGCATATGTGGCAGTTAGCAGTGAGGCATCGCCTAGGGCCATTTCCCCTGCCAATACACAGTATTCTCATTTGTCTATTAATCCTAGAATGCTAGTTAGCCAGCCGCCTCCCTTCCTACTTGGACAGAAGTTGTTGCCCTGTAATTGACCATATAATGTCATCAGTCATGTGTGGGCCGGCCTGATACAATTTGTTGACCCACACAGAACTAAATGCCATTCACTTTTTTCCTGCAATGCAGCAAAACTAAAGCAACATTACTAAACAGATATAATAGATTTATCAATAAAAAAAATATATAGATAATCTGTTTCTCCCACCAATTGAAATAGTCAAATAGTTATAGACTTCTAGATCTTGTGTAGACTACAATTAAAAAGTCACAACCAGCAATGAATCCAATTTTTTATATTTGATTTTTTTTTTTTTTTTTACTCTTTGTTTTTCTTACAACAGCCTGGTGCTTGAGGAATGAAGGAGTCGGCTCGGTGTTGTTAGGTGCATCTAATGCTGATCAGCTTCTGGAGAATATCGGGGCAATACAGGTGTGTAGATGGAAATGTTTTGTAGGTAGATCACCTTTTTTTTGTGAATATATAAGGGTGTGGGAATCAGCCAAGGAGTTCACTGGCCAGATTATTTCTCTCATCCTTGTATTTTAGAGAAGGGGGTATGTTATTGTTTGTAATACATACATTTCAAGTCATGTGACACAAGTGACTTTACTGAGCACATGCAGCTGATTATATAGATGAATACATTTCACTGTACATATTGAGGTTTATTCAAGGCTCTTGTTTGTTAGAACATCATAAATGACAGAATGCATATGTAATACAAGTACAGATATGGGATTTGTTATGCAGAATGCTCAGGACCTGGCGTTTTCCGGATAACAGATCTTTCTGTAATTTGGGTCTTCCTGCCTTAAACATGTTTTTTTCAAAACGCATCAGTTAATAGTGCTACTCCAGCAGAATTCTGCACTGAAATCTTTTTCTCAAAAGAGCAAACAGATTTTTTTTATATTCAATTTTGAAATCTGACATGGGGCTAGACATTTTGTCAATTTCCCGGCTGCCCCTGGTCAGTTGGAGGGGCAGCTGGGAATTCGGTAGGTTCAATCTGGCGAAGTAGTCCTTCGATCATCGAATGATCTAATTATTGAATATCCGATCATTTGATCTATTCGATATTCGATGATCGAAGAGGCCAAATTTGCATGTACGATTTCACGAAAAATTCGTACGATCGGTATTCGATTGAATTCTATCGAACTTCGATCATTTCACGCGAATTTCGTAAATCTGCCTCTCTGTGTGCAGTTCTTTGTATACAAGAAGAAATTAATTGAGCAGGTGCTCATGCAATCCTTTCCAAACAGGCATAATAAAAGCAAAAGTCATTTATTTGCATGATACACACACCCTTAATCATTTAATGCTGTATTGTATCTGGTCATAGGTGGAGCCAATATGGCACAAAATGCATAAGGTTGCATGAACCTAATATATCTAAATAAAATACTTTGCTACTTTATATCTATGTGGGACGTAAGTGCCAGCTATCTCTATTAGAGTCCTGGAGCAGGTCGGGTACCTGTGGGTTACCCACAAAAACCTGCAGCACCCTGCAGGTAGGAGTTATTGGTGCGGGTATAGACGCAGGTTGGCGGTTCGTCGGGCCGCGGGTCTTCTCAATTTTTACTCCTTTTTTCTTATCCAATGATATAACTTCCGGTTTACAATGACAGCACTTCCTGATAAATATTTTTCTACTTTTCAGCACACAACTTTTGGTCTGATCTACAGCGTCCCCTAAACCTTCCATTTCTTTTTGCACATCTGCACTTGATTCCCACATGAAGGCCCCCATACACCGGCCGATAAAAGCTGCAGACAGACCGAGTTGGCAGTTTATTGGCCCGTGTGTGGGGCCATCCGAAGGGCTTCCCCGAGGCCAAAAGTTGGGCAGATCTTGATCGCGGGCGCATCTCTGCGTGTATACGGTCCCGTAATTCCAACGGCCTGTATCGCCTCTAGGGCCCACTATCGGATCAGCCCGATATCACCAACCGCAATGTGGGCTTATCGGAGAGAGATCCGCTCGTTTGGCAATAACGCCAAACGAGCGGATCTCCCTGTCTATGGCCAGCTTTACACTCGTTGAGAGCATTATACAAGGAGTCCTTTGACCTAATTAAAGTTCTTTGTATTATCTTCACTATTTTGCTGTTTTGTGTTATTAAAAGAGAGCAGGTGTTTAAACTGCACCTTTTCTATGCTAGTTAATATTCATTAACACTGTAAATATTTATCTGTATTTTTTACTAAGAAATATAATATGTGTTTTTCTAATACACAATTCAACTGTTCACTGTTTGAATGCAGGTCCTTCCGAAACTGTCCTCTTCCATTATTCATGAAATTGATGGTGTTTTGGGTAACAAGCCATACAGCAAAAAAGACTATAGATCATAATGGTGAATGCCGCTGGACGGGACTGTCACGATTCTGCTCCAACTCTCCTATTTGCCTGCTTAAGCTTTACTGAATCAAAGTGGAGTGCGACTGCATCAAAGAACACACCGTTTCCAGATCAAAAGTTCAAATCATTATCGGAAGAATCCATGCTCTTAATGTATACAAATATCTGCTAATTTGCTAAACTGTACAAAAAAGTAGTTAACGGAGGAGCCGTTGTAGTAACGGAATACTTTGTTTTTGGAACAATTGGCTTTTCTGTTCCTCTGTTCTCTACGTGTCAGGCACTGGATTATCCTCCAATGTGATATTCTGGCTTCTTATGTCAGTGCTTTGTTATAACTTCATTGGTTCTTTCTCCTGCTAAACATTATGTTAAATCAGTGGTAATGCTAAACCTGTGCATGTATTCGGGTGGTGCTCAATCTGGAAACCTTGGTTTCATATATGTAGTAGAAAATCAGATGGCAGATGTGCAAAAACTTGTAGTTTATTGAGATCCACACACAACATTTTCAACGTTACAACCTCCTTTCTCAAGTGTTCCAGGAGCACAATGTTTCGGATTTATAACCTCCTTTCTCAAGTGCTCCAGGAGCACAACGTTTCGGATTTATAACCTCCTTTCTCAAGTGTTCCAGGAGCACAACGTTTCGGATTTATAACCTCCTTTCTCAAGTGCTCCAGGAGCACAACGTTTCGGATTTATAACCTCCTTTCTCAAGTGCTCCAGGAGCACAACGTTTCGGATTTATAACCTCCTTTCTCAAGTGCTCCAGGAGCACAACGTTTCGGATTTATATCCTCCTTTCTCAAGTGCTCCAGGAGCACAACGTTTCGGATTTATAACCTCCTTTCTCAAGTGCTCCAGGAGCACATCTACCAGAGTGTGTGCCATCTGATTTTCTACTACATATAAACATTATGTTAACCCTGAAGGAAAATAACAAATACACACTATACATCTGTCACGCAATAATAGACCCTCAGCGTCAGTTTGCTGGCAGAGGTAATTGTAATAGATTATTGTGGTATTTCATTGACGAGGGCAGACATATCCAACTGGTGTTCTGCGGGGGGGCATGTGGTTTTTTTCTCTCCTACCTTTAAACTTTCAGTCTGCTGTAGTTCAACGTTGTAAAACGTTATTGCACATGGGATATTTTATTCACTGCATTGCATATCTCCGGTTTGTCCAAGATTTCTGCAGAATGTTCTTAATTGAAGGGGGGGTGCAGTGGTGGTAGAAAGTTGGAAAACTATGATGATAATTTGAAGGAGAATGTACCAATGAAATTATCCCCCATTTTCCTAATCAGCATCGACAGTGCTGTGCTATGCACTCTAGTCTATTTTATTTTAGCGTTGGTCAGGGGCACCTCTTGGGTCTTTGCACAACTGGTGTTGGTGATGAATTGCTGCCTTCAAGCAATATACACTGCAACATGCCCTAGGGCCGCCTGTTTCCTATTTAGGAGAATAGGAACTGAATGCTACAGGTTAGGGAACCTTGAGAACCATGACAATCAAACCTGTTCCGTTTAAGGGGAATTAAATTATTTTTGTGTTGTAAGTTAAAATTATGCCCTCCAAAATTGTACCTTCTAGTGAGAACGTTTTTCATTTGTTTACTCCTACATTAAAAGTTTAGCATTGCTCTGAGCTACTAGGCCAGAAGCCTGTTTGAAGCTCAGTGACGTATGTGCAGTTGGTCAGGCTGCGTCCAGCCTTTCTTCTCATACTGACTGAGCCCTGAGCATAGAGGGGAATTCCCACTTTTCTACTTCTACTGAAAATCAGAAGCAATATCTGCATCTTCAGATTGAGAATCAAAGGTCAAGGCATTGGAGATTGGCACAGTAAACATTTTGAGGTTGGCCAGGTTTTTTTGGAACCGGACGAGGTACAACTCTAAAGAAAGCTCGGATTCCACTGAATCCCTAACCAAATTTGAGATTCTCTGCGTCCCTAATTGCTGTAAATGAAAGCAAACAGAGAAGCGGTAAAAGCAGATTAGCTTCTATTTATGGGGTATATTTATCAAAGAGTGAAGTTAAAAGTGAAGTTCCGCCACTAGAGGGAAATTCTGCCCCTCTCCATTCATTTCTATTGGATTTTTAAAGGCGTATTTATCAAATGGTGAACTTTTACTTCACCCATTGATAAATAGGCCTTTCAAAATCCCATAGAAAGGAATGGAGAGCGGGGGAATTTCCCTCTAGTGGCGGAACTTCACTCTTTGATAAATTTACCCCAATGCTTCTGAATGGTCTCTGTGCTTCACAAGTGCGCTTATGTAGATCTTATCTAACAGACTGAATGCCGGCCACGATACTGATCCACTGTAGCAGAAGGAAAGTGGACTTCTTTCTCTCTCCAGTCATTTCTATACTCACCCCTCCTCCCAGCCATGGTTTGGAGATCCATCAAGGGGGGGGCTGGGATATCCCAGTTTTCGTGCCGTTTCTTTAAGTTTCCTCTAATTGAAGATGCCGTAAGAGCTTGGCAAGATTAAAAAATTCTAATCTCAAAGACTTATTTCAATCAAACAGAGGGTAGAACTGTAAATACGTTTGGCTGAAAGATACTTTCTTTAAATGGAAACCAAAAATAACAGCAGACCCCCCCCCCCCCAGTGTCAATTTAACCCTTCGCAACCACCTTACTATTCCTCATCCTGAAATGTTCCCTATTCCAGCTCTTTGTATATATATATTCATTCTGGCAATGCATGCCCAGGGTGTTGTGGAATTGCCTCTAGGCTGCAGTAAGGGCAAGATCTTGGAGCAGAAACAACATTTATGGACAAAGAAGTCTAGCGAATGGGATCCTTTGGCACATACTGTACAGTAATACAAGTCCTAGTTTTGGTCTGGAATAAATAAAATAATCTTGTTTAGCTACAGTATTTAAAGTTTATTTGTGCATTGAAAATAGAATTGCTCCAAATCAATGCATTCACTAGAACAAACCATCCTTTTATGTTTTTCAGTTCAGTATTCATCTTGCCTTGTGCCTATAGCATGGTCATATCTGCTCCCCTGGCTGTACATGGAGTATAGCTTTCTTCTATGCTTGCTATTTCTCCGGAAAGGATAATCTGTATATTGCAGGTATATATAACTACAGTGCAAAAACAACACAATACAAAATATTCCAGCGAATTCCATTCTCAATATGTCCATTTAGAATAGAATTCCGTCCTCACTCGCCAGAATTGTCCTCAGGGGCAAAATATTGAGCCCAGTCTATACATTGTTTTTTTTTTACTTTTAATATTGCTGAAAAACTTGTTTCATTTAGGCAAGTTGTTATATTAGGAATCTGGATTTTCTTCTATATTGGTTTTTTAACAAAATCGAGACTTCAACACAATGTTTCCATATAACAATAATATTATACATAATCCTTGTGATATCTGTTTGGTTTGTTTTTTGAGCAGTACTGTAAAGGGAAGCTGTTAAATCATACTTCCCAACTGTCCCGTTTTTCGCAGCTCAGTCCCGATTTTGACAGCTCAACCTGTAGTCCCAGGTTTGTTACTGAAATGTACTGACTTTCTCTGATCTCCAGCGCTGAACAGCCAGAAAATTTTTACTTAATTGGCTTTTGGCAGAGAGCCCGGAATACATGGCAGGTGCAATTATAGATACATTTTGTAACAATTTAAGATAAGCAAAGAAACAATTGTAACAATTTAAGATAAGCAGGTCTCTTGGGGAAAATTACTTGTAGCTTACAGCGCAATTTGCCTTCATTAACAAAATTGTAATAACACAAAAACTAGGGATGCACCGAATCCACTATTTTGGATTTGGCCGAACCCCCGAATACTTCGAGAAAGATTCTGCCAAATACCGGATCCAAACACTAATTTGCATATGCAAATTAGGGGTGGGAAGGGGAAAACATCCTTGTTTTGTAACAAAAATTCACGCAATTGCCTTCCCCGCCCTTAATTTGCATATGCAAATTAGGGTTCGGCTGGGCAGAAGGCTTCGGCCGAATCTTGCTGAAAAAGGCAGAATGCTGGATGAATCTCAAACCGAATCCTGGATTCGGTGCATCCCTAATAAAAACCACAGAAATGTGTTTAAACTTTAATAACCTTCCAAATTTTGTAAAATGGACATAGTTATTAGGGGGTGTGGCCACAACAATGGGCGTGGTCAATTTTATTTTCAAATCTTTTTGTCCCTCTTTCTGCTGGGAGGTATAGTTAAATTGGTACATCACACACAAAACATAACTGTGTTATACTAGATGTGAGTTGGGGCTTGGAAGAAGAATAACTCTGTTAATACTGTATGTTAGTGTTATATAGGGAAGATGTGACACGGCTGGTGGGAATATACTGGAATTCTCCCCCGCTGAGAGCAAAAGAGCTGACAATGGCTTCCACCTTCTCTCTACCTACTCAACATAGATTGTCTGTATATATTTTTTTTAAGTATTATTTTAAAACCCTAATTGACATGTAATTATGAGGTTTAATACTGTAAGTACTTAAGTACTTCTAAAGTACTATAATGTATGATGAACTATACACCATAGTTAGATGATTGAAGTTTCCTTATTGTTGTAATGAGGGAGACATTCTGTTGGCTGCGGTGTAAGTGAAATTCAGTTGATTTCCTTTGTTTTGCTCAAGCTTTTCCCAATGGCTCCGTGGTATTAACTGTTAAAGTGCTTTCTCTTGTGCCAGGACATGGAGGGGAGGGAATGGACCCGCAATCCCCTTATCCAAAAGAGATTCATTTTGAGAACAGAAGAGCACAAGAAAACAGATGAATTTAGTGTCATTTTATGGAGAGGAAAAAAAAGTATTATTCCAGAATATTGCACTTCTGTTAGGCCAACACCTAAGAACATTCAACCACCATTGGAATCATTTATATCCGTGTGGTAATAGGGATAGTCAGACCCTTTCTGCTCCCCAGTGATTATCCTCTTAATATGAACTAAGGCCCTATTGGCTTAAATAATGGATTAAAAGAAAAAAAAAACGCAAGAGTTAATGAAGTGAATCAGGTTCACCAGTAGAAACTTGTGCCAGGCCCCAAACCATCAGCTGGGAGAGCAGAACACCATATAAATGGCAGGGGACATCTAACAACAAAGGAAAATAAAAAGTAGAAATGCATTCAAACAACAAATGTCCTTTTATGGCTTGAATGCATTTCTATATTTTCTAACTTAATAAATGCAAGTGCAATATAAATTGGCAAAGTGAATGTTGTTTAAAAGATCTCATTGCAGTGAGCGGGGCAGGAATGTGTCTTCTAATCGAATTCCACTTCCATTCAGATTGGGAATGTCCCATGTTTTATAGTCAATAACTTAATAATCACTGGGCAATAATCTGCTGATACTTTATTCCTAGTCTTGTCTCTGTCAAAGTCCCCCCTACATAATTATGTTTATTTCACTGGCTGGTACTGCTCATCCATAAGAATTTAATACGTGGGGTGTAAGTGTGCAGGAGAGAAGGGCAGTGGCTACTATACATTCTACTAGTGTAATCCACTGGCTCTTCTGTACAAATGTTATATTAACACTTGAAGAGGTTTCAGTATATACTGTTTCTCTTTAAAGGAGAAGTCAACCCCTTTGGCGCTAAAATCCCTCCACCCTCCCCTGTGTTGCCCCACCTACCCCCCCTAAGTTGCTACTAACCCCTTAGCACAGTTCCTGTCCGCGGAGTTCACAGGTGCCATCTTCTTCCGTGTGTTCTTCCTGGATCCATCGGCTCTACTGCGCATGCGCTGAAACTCACAAAGTTTCCGAGGGGTAAGTAGCAATTTAGGGTTAATTTCCCGGGGGCGGGGGACACAGGGGAGGGATTTTAGCGCAGAAGGAGTTGACTTCTCTCCTTTAAGGCCCAACTAAGGGCCATATACAGTATACAGCTCTGTTTTCAGTCTTCACAGGCAGGGCACCCCGTTATTCTAATCACTCACCCCCTACTCTGAGTTGGCATGAAATGCAACAGCCTGGGATACTTTACTGTGTGTCCCTCTAGAATGGGCACAGTGTAAAGCTGAGATGACGGCACATAATTCAGTATTAAGTATTTGGCTTTTGGAGAAGACGAGCCTTGCCAGGAGTAGGAAGTGAGCAGCTAGAATAATGGGGCAGTCTAATAACTACCCCCCCCACCACCACCAGTGATTTTAGGTTTCCTTCTGTGCTTCACAATGTCATTGGAAAAAGAAAAGTTCTGGTTCTGTAAATCTCTAAGCTTGAGAAATGAGGTAAAATCACAAGTATCTAACTATGGTACAGACCTTCTATAGGCCTCACATTGGGGGCAAGAAGGTGAATGTGTTGCATTACAGGGTTAAATGCTGTCGCCTGTACATTTATACAGCAATATAGATAAAGTGACACTTCTACTGCAGCAACAGAATTTCTTATCCATTTCTTTTATTGAGCTGGTTCTGCTAACAAGCTTTTATACACAGTGTAGTTTATTGCTTTCCTAATTGCACACATCTCATATCTGTGGATATTGGAAGCGTCTCCAACCAGAGCTGAATAGAAATGCGTCCACTTCAGTTCCCGGCACTTGCGCCTTCATTCTCTGCCCATAGTCCTACGTATTCCCAACATCAGCATTCACAATAGAGATGGAGCTCACCTTATTTAATCTGCCTGGTAAGAAAACAGGTGAGACTCCATCTGTAGGTAACAATACGTTTCCATGAAAATCATGTTATAAAAACCGGATCCCAGAAGCAGTGGTTATTTCTAATGCAGATTCCTGTTAGACTGGGATCAAGTAGTTGCTAAACCACAACACTCCTCGTCTCAAATATTTCCCATGGCCTTTCCATTGTGAAAGATTCGGCCGAATTCCGAACCAAGTCTGAACCCTTATTTGCATATGCAAATTAGTGAGAGTGCGCGGCAAACATTTTGTGACGAAAAGTCACATGATTTTTCAGATTCGGTTTGGCCAGGCACAAGGATTCGGCCGGATCCAGCTGAAAATGGCTGAATCCTGGCTGAATACAGAACCAAATCCTGGATTCGGCGCATCCCAAATTTCTAGTGCTCAGATTAAAGACTTATGTCGGTCTGAAACATTGATTATCCGGGTCATAACTAGAGTTGCCACCTTTTCTTGAAAAAAATACCGGCCTTCCTATATATTTAGCTTTATTTCCTATTAATAACATTGGGATCAACCATCAAAAATACCGGCCAGGTGGCAACCCTAGTCATAGCCCATATCAATAAAGGTGTTTTCAGAAAAGACATCTATGATCTGGTGGTCTCTTTCTTTTCTTCCCTCGTTATGTTTACATTAAAGTAGAATTTTTGTTTCGACCCTTATATTAAATAGAGTTTGAAATGACCCACTATTCAACCACCCCTCGCTCACTTCTCCTTAAGATAATAACAACTCGCTTTAGATTTTGGCTACATCTCCTCAAAGGGGGAAACAATTAAAATAGAAAACCTGCGCTTGTGCTTTAATTGCATCAACTATTTCTATTTGCTCATTATAAAAAGTCTTAATGCTTTGGACAAGAAGCACCGAATGTAAATGACTATGGCACCTCCACGTCTCACATTTATGCAGATCTTATTCACAGTTATCCTAACAAACAATGCTAGAACTGTGAAGAAAAGAACATTTTTATTTTTAAATGCTTTTACAATTTATGTATCCGAGTCCCATGTTTGAGTCAATATCTGTTCAAAAACTGTGGGTTTCGTGATGGCCGATCAGATCTGATTGTCTTTCTCATGTTTAATCTCTGTTCTGTAAATACAAGTAACGGTCTTTTTTTATATTTTATGTATAGATCTTGGTTGAGCTGAACTGCAAACATTATGATCTGAGATTGCGGTGCATTGTGCTTGTGAATGAATGTCCAGAGATTAACAGCTGATGTATTTATGGAATGACAGAATAAAAAACAGAAACATTTGCCTTGTACTGTGATTCCAGTTATTCGTTGTGCAGAAAAGCCTTGTGGGCCCCAACACTGTGCCGAGTGCTGGCCCAGGATCTAGAAACCCCCCGAACTAGAGATCCGTGCTCAGACTTTGCAATGAGAACTAAACATGCAAAGAGAAAAAAAAGACACAGTCAAAATATCAGATTCATTGGCCACAGTGCTTAATGACAAGCATGAAGCAGAAGTAAAGCTGTAATAAAATAACCCCCCGCAGGCCCCCTTCCCTCCTCCACCCCCTCCTACCTCTCCCCCCGGGCTATTGCCCCTAAGTCCCCTTCATGCAGGTCCCCTCCAGCGATGTTCACAAGGGCCATCTTCTCTTCTAACCGATTCTTCATGGGGCTCTCTTCTCTTCTTCCTGGATCCGGCTCTGTTGGCGGCGCAATAGGTCGCTGGTACTACTGCGCATGTGCTGAAAGTTCATGAAGTTCAATTGGCGAACTTTGTGAACATTCGGCCCGGGGGGAGAGGTAGGCCGGGAGGGGGAACTACTTGGATGGTGGGGGTTTGAGTTAGCACCTGGGGCTTTCCTTCCCCTTTAAAGGATAAGTACGTCTTTTATTTTAAAATCCCCTAAAATTACCAAACACAGCCCCCCAGAATAACATACTGTACTTTTCTCCCTGTATTCAGCAAATCAACTGCAGCTCTTGTAATTGCTTCATTGTCTAGTGTGAAGCTCTCCCCATTTTTTCTTTTGGGCTATGAGACCTCAAGGAGATGCCTAGTGGGCGTGGTCACTGACTCTGCTCCAATGGAAAACAATCAAGATGTGCAGTAGAGACGAGGAGCTCAAAAATAAAAAGGGGTGGAGCTTCATGCCAGACAAGGAAGTTACTGAAAGAGCTGCAGTGGAACTGGCTGTAATAAAGAAACAAAATACATTTGAATGGAGGGAGAAATGTGCAGTATGTTATTCTGGGGTATGATTTATTTTATTTATTTTATGAGTTTACTTATTTTTAACTGCCAGAATAACATACCTATCATTCACCTTGTGCATTGACCATTATACTGGCATAACTAGTTACCAACATATATTGAAATTGCTCATTAATTAGAGCCTCCTATAGCTCCTGCAGGGTCTGTAGTTTACACCCCTGATTGTCTCTTTAACTCCCTCCTATGTTTCCAACTGTAGCTTCTACTACAGTACCTTGCAAAAGTATTCACCCCTTGTTCATGTTTTGTTGCCTCACAACCTGGGATTGTTTGAGAGTTTGCGTCATTTCATTTACAGAACATGCCTACAACTTTGAAGATGTTTTTTTTTTTATTGTGAAGCAAACAAATAGGACAAAATAACAGAAATCTTTATCATGCAGGACTGTTCACCCCCCAAGTCACTTTGGATGAGTCTCTATGAGCTTGCCACATCGTGCCACTGGGATCTTTGCGCATTACTTAAGGGAAAACTGCTCCAACTCCTTCATGTTGGGTGGGTTTTCGCTTGTGACCAGCAGGGCCGGGCCAAGGTAGTTTGGCACCCTAGGCAAGGGGTACAATCATGCCCCCCCACCTTCTGTATGACCATTTCCAACATATTCACTTTTTCATAAATAAACATTAATGAATCAAACTGTATGTGTGCCAGCCAGCCCCTAATCTGCACCTGTGTCAGCAGCACCCAAAATATTGCTCCCAA
>CM044444.1:78416122-78450662 GCA_024363595.1 Xenopus borealis
CGAGGGGGAGCGGACCCCGGTGCAACTGCACCCCCTGCTCCCCCGATAGTTACGCCACTGCCAACCCTGACTTGTAACTTTGTCCCTGACTTGTACTTCTCAACAACTTTGTCCCTGACTTGTTCGGAAAGCTCCTTGGTCTTCATTGTGTGATGCCTCTTGTTTAGTGGTGTTGCAGCCTCTGGGGCCTTTCAGAAAGGGTGTGTTTATACTGACAGATCATGTGACACTTAGATTGCACACAGGTGGACTTCAATTCACTAATTATGTGACTTTGGGAGTTTATCGGTTGCATATATATCTTTTAAATTTTTTTCATATATTTTTCTCATTTCACTTCACCAACTTAGACTATTTTGTGCAGATCCATCACATACAATAAGATTAAGAAACATTTAAATTACAGGTTGGAATGTAACAAACAAAAAAAAATAACTTGGTTAAAAAGCCAAGGGGGTGAATACTTTTGCAAGGCACTGTATCTATAGCACACAAATGGTTAATTTAGTGACTTGTTGCTAGGGTTCCACTTGCACTGACAACTAGATAACTGATTGAATGACAGAAGCTGAACGAAAAGGTAAGCAGTAATAACAATGAACTCCCAGTCTTGAAATAAATCTGCACTTGATGATTAGATTGCAGATGAAGCCACTTGGATTTGGGTGATGAATGCATCATGACTCTGGATAAACTGAAGAAGCTGCGTTATCATCTAAAGTGACTCATTTACTGCATTTAACCTTTACATTAACATTCCAAAGCACCATTGTTCACAAATGGGGAACTCTTTAATTAAACGAGTGCTGGCACAGGTCACATGACCAGGGGCAGCTGGGAAATTGACAAAATGTCTAGCCCCATGTCAGATTTCAAAACTGAATATAAAAAAATCTGTTTGCTCTTTTGAGAAATGGATTTCAGTGCAGAAGTCTACTGGAGCAGCACTATTAACTGGTGCATTAAAAAAAAAAAAACATGTTTTCCCATGACAGTTTCCCCTTACCGAATGTTGATGGAAACTGTCAAATTGCAATAGATTATTCTTGTCCGTAGTTTTCCTGTATAGATTTGTTAATAATGTGGATTTTCTGTTTGTAATTTGTACATCTAGGAAGTGTTCCTATCAAAATCAATGGTAAATTTCAAAGTTGTCAGTTTCTCATTGAAATAATTGAAGAATTCCACAAGCGCATTCTGTGATCGTTAATAGATCATCTATGTACCGTAGGTACAACATGCAATGTGATTTATACAATGGATTGTTATAAACATTTTGTTCCTCAAATAAAAAACAAGTGGCAGAATGGAACCTTCATGCCAAATATTCCCTTTCTCAGGGAGGTTGTTAGAGTTAAAAAAAAAATGTAAAAGTAAAATGAGATAAAACCCAGTGAAGGTTTTTTTATCGATTGCAAATTTTTGTGACCACTGTCCTATGTATTCAGTGGAAAAACTCCATTCCACCAAGTTAGGAAAAGTTGAATTCAAGGAGTCAGGGGCAACAGAATAGGTTGGTTAATTCTGTTTATTCATCTTAAAGTGATACTGACACACAAAAAAAATGACTTTTTAACACATGAATGGACATTATGGGGCAGATGTACTATTGGTCGAATTCGAGGTTTAAAAAGCCCTCGAATTTGACCATGTGAATAGATGGTGAATGAAAATCCTTCGAATTCGAATATCGAATTTAAAGGATTTTACCACATTTCGATTGGTTGAACGATCGAATATGAAATATTCGATCAATAAATCGTTTGAATCAATCGATTTGAACGATTTTATCGATCGATCTAATATTTCCTATTCGAGCAAAAATAATGAAATCCAATTCGGTAGCTTTTTTCTGGCGAACTAGACAGCTGAATAAAAATTTTAAGTTTAAAGGGGAACTACTTCGTCTGTTGAATAGTCGAATATTCGAATAGATTTTTATTCAAATCATTTGATTCGATCGAATTTTCAAAATTCACTGTTCAAAGTGGTCTTCAAAAACATTTGAATTAGAATCTTTTTGAAAATTCGATCGAACTTCGAATCCTTCATGTGAATTTAGTAAATCTACCCCTAAATGTTACCTATAGGTCATGCTGATCATTTTTTGTTGAGAGGTTTGTTTTTGTATATAATTGTTAGTTGAAGTTCCTAAGCCTGACTCTCTGACTGTCCCATCTCAGCCTGTTAGTTACAGTTTCTAATGCTAACGGACTCCTGTTGCACAAATATGGCAGCCCCCTCATACAGGAACATGGGGGATCAGACAGGTAATGTAATAGCATCATGCAAATACTTTATGGCAAATTTAGAAGTAGCTTTCAAAGCCAATATTATAATAGATGTAAAAAAGAGTTTCATTTCAGGTGTCAGTATCTCTTTAAATATGCTGACTTGCTTTTCTTGTGCAATTGTAACGCATTGTTGTTATTTGTTTATCTTCAAATGCCAATCAATAGAATTGGAAAAAAAAAAAACGGTTGGGTTAATAGAACAAAGAGACCAAACGAGCTGAGCCACTAAATACTCTCCAATAGCAGTTTGGGGTTTCGTCATGGTTTCTCCCCTGATTTTTCAACAGACCCACCACCATCATGGCAGAGAAAACACTAGTGTGAGTGAAATTCCAATAAATCATTCCGATTGGTCAAAACATCATTTTCAGTTTTATTTTTTTGTGATACATTCAAATTAACCTACAGAATAAGTCATAAACATCTGTACAGCTTTAGTGTCTTGGCCCACAAAGACAAGCAGGGATGGAGTTTTTATATCTTTAATGTATTGGCTTAGGTAGTAAGTAAAGATATGGAAGATGGGGTGAGAATGGGGCTCTCTGTAACCACTCACATAACATACGGCACAGCTTATAAACCAACATCTTACAGGTGTCCTCTCTGCTTTCCATCTCTGACATGGGTGCAAGTTGCTACACGATGGGTCAGGATTATGGACATTTCCAGGAGAAACGGGTGCCGCACTATTTACGGAGGATTTTAATGGAGCAGGTCAATAAAATGTCGTTTTACACATGTTTATATATATATACAAGTCACTGAGAAGCTTTGTGTTTGTTCCCATTTTTATTTTGATTGCTACTGGGCTCAGCTGCTGTATATCCCTAAACATGTAATATCTGGAGCCTTGCAAGCCCAAAGCCAACTCACAGGCCAATCAGACAGTAATATACAGTAGAACTAAAGCCCAGCCCCAGATGACTTCTATAGCTGAGAGCTTATGACTTATAGCTAAGGGCATATTTTAGAGCTGCCTTATACACTGTAATGAGAAAGCTTGGGTTTCAAATAGAACATGGAATTCTTTCTATAGTTAAATGAACAGTGCACCCCGATAACGCTGCCCTGATATTATTATTAGTGAAACGCTAGGGCACAAACTAGTGAATGTAGATTTCTATATACTATAATACACATGCAGATGTCTTACTTTTTATAAGCCAAACCATTGATTTTATACCTGAACGTGGCATATGGTGCATATTTTGGACGAGCCCAAAAATAATACATGGGGTACAAAGTGGTACAGAGAGCATGGAAATACAGAAAGCATGAACAGGATTCAATGTACTGGGTGGGATTTGGCAGCCTCCAATCCATAAGTAAGTGGGGACAGATCCCTCACCAAAAGAGCAGATGTTTTCCCAGACATCATGGAAAGCAATGACATGAGAAGCTTAGGGAGACTGAGGATAGCCATGCAGCATCTGATACCATAACAAAAACACTGAGATCAAACCCCCTCCAGCGCCCACACAGGTCCCACATTCATTGCTCTGCAACAGATAGGGAACCTTTCAGCAACAAAATGGTTTTTGACAAACTTAAAAAGGCCTCAGGTTAGCAAGTTGGTTCCTGGACATCAACCAGGTTTCTTTTCAAAATTGATAAAAAGAGAAACAGAAACATTACAATAATACCCTTGGTAAGTATTTCAACTTTTATCAAGACAAACTCTTCAAGTCTTCAATAAGAAAGTGCAAAAAATGTACTAGGAAATTAAATCCCTTTAACAAGAAGTCCATTTCATGGTAGAGCAATCTAAGTATGTTGATGGCGGCTTCAACTCCCCCTTTAGGCTGTGACTTAATCTTCAATAAAGATGACATCACTGAGTCTCCCTTTCCGATCCAATGACGCACAATCTTTAAGGGAATCAATCAGTTTCTTGTCGGGATATGCTGAGTGGGTCCCATTGGATGCTGCAGCAGGAACACAAAGGAACCATCTTTAAAACTCGTTGACTTACAAATAACAACACAGACATTATTTTATGGCGTGTCAACCTAGATCAAAACTGAGTATTTGGAACAAGTAAAATATCATCTGTCTGTATGTTCCATTCCAACATGAAGCACACAACACTTTCAATGGAGCAGTGGCATGATGGGTAATGGCCTTAATGAGCTCAACATTGTAAAGTGTTTCCAGAATGAGATAAAACAAGATGACAATGGTATGGTCCAAGCCTACCAGCATTGTCTGTGTTGCATTTGAAGATGCAAGTCCAAAGAGTCGTCAGATTTGCCTCAATGCAGTAACTGAGAGCAACCAACAGGGGCCCAAGTACAAACAATCGAACTACAATTTTTTTCCACGAATCATGAAAAATTTGTGGTTTTCCTATCCTTCTAAAAAGCTCTAAACGTTCGAGATTTATCAAGTGAAAAAACCACGAAAGCATTTCATGCTATAGAGGCCACGTAGAAGTCAGTGGGAGGAGTGATGATCCTATTGGACCATTTTTAAACCAATAAGAATGTTAACGGGTTTTGGAATTTTTTTTAGAATTGTCAAAAAAACTTGAATCTTTAGAGCTTTTTGTGGTACTTGGGTTTTCTCAGATCGTTCACCACTTTTTAAAGTTGTAACTTTTAATGCATTCAACGAACAGAGTTTTTCAGTCGTGGTTTCAAAAACCTCTAAAACCACAAAAATTTACCTTTCACAAATAAGTCTCTAAATATCAGCATTTTACCTAATCAAAGCTCATTCCTAGCTGGTTACTGTAGATCACTGAACTAGGGCAAATGTGTCTTCTGATAAATTAACCCAATTGTGTATCCCATAACTTCTGCCCCCTACCCCATCAGGCCCAGTGTTGGGCAGGTTTCCAGCTTTCACCTGGACACTAGGGAATGACTAGGGAAAATAGCAGACCCCTTGTAGATAACAAAATGGTATTCTACCAATGCTAAAAGTGTAGCCTTTACTTTGTAGGCTACTCTATGTCTAGTAAAGATACATATCCTGTAACCTATTCATACTGTGGGTAGTTAAAACTGCTTATATATAGAAACAGGAGTGTTTCCTACAAATTGTCAGATGGTTGAATCCGTTGAATTTTTTTGTTTTTAATTTGAACATTGACAAATCATCCCCTTAGTACAACGTTGCCATAAGGAGCAGTTCCATTTGCTGTTAAGAACTTCTAATGGGTTTTTCGTCTTCCTCTGGATCACCTCCGAGACATTACATAGGATTGAACTTGACAGATATGTGTCCTTTTTAAAAATATCTTCAGGCATTAATAAACCCTTTATCTGTTGTTTGCGAGGCTTGTAGATTTGGGAATTATCCTACTAATTATCAGTGATTGCCAATGTTGGACTAGGTCTCCTAGAACAGACACCCGGGGCCCACTCTCACAGCAATTGGAGACCGTTAGTATTTAGGGACCACAGTGAGATCCTCTGGTTACTCTGGTAGGTCAACTTTCATGCCTCCTTAATAAGATAGGACTAAAATTGTATAGGTTATTATTTAGTGACTACATCGGAAATAAATAGGGACTGATGGAAATTATGAAATTATTACAAGGATGATTCCTTTAAGGTAAAAATGGCCAACCAAGATGTCAGTATCCCAAAGAAGAAATCAGAACATTCACTTGATATTTTCCTTTTAGAGATAGTGTTTCCATATCATATACACTGGTTTGGTTTCCCTGCAATGTACAAAGTCAACAAATGTCAAAATTCACTCAACCCATTATCAATATATTTAAGACATTGAGACATTCTGTGCATACAGCTACTAAAAAATGCCTTACCCTTTAAACAAAACAGGGATTGTTTGTCCATATATTGCAATATATTTAAGCTGGCCAACTACGTCAAAGTCATCCCATATCTGGCCAGCCCTATGCTGTCTCAATGTTTTAAATATATTGATAATGGGTTGAGTGCAGAGGATCTTGCATTTGTCTATATGTATTTTGTGGTCACAGCCTCATTGCACCCCCGCCTAATGGTTTTAAAAATTAGTGGTGAGCACAACTTTTTCTTGTTTGTTGTAGTTATACTGGAGCAGTGACCAGCTCTCTGTTGTAGCCCCCACCCCTCCCAACTATATTTAGGTGATCCCACTGGTGTCTAATAAAAGTGCAAACAAGTTTAGGAGTTTTACTTTGAAAGCATCAAGTTGCAGGTAAAACTTAGTCCCTTTGTAAAATGTATAATGAAGCAATAGAATTCTTAATGAATCAGATGAAAATTGAGCGTAGGACTGGCCAGATATGGGATGACTTTGACGTAGTTGGCCAGCTTAAATATATTGCAATATATGGACAAACAATCCCTGTTTTGTTTAAAGGGTAAGGCATTTTTTAGTAGCTGTATGCACAGAATGTCTCAATGTCTTAAATATATTGATAATGGGTTGAGTGCAGAGGACCTCTTGTATTTGTTTATATGGATTCGTGTAGCTTAGTTAAACTCTACTGTTTTATTATTACGCAGAGAAAAGAATTCTTCATACAACACTATTAGAAATAACGTTGTATATTGTACAAGAGTATGTCAATGTCAAAAATGCATACTGCTGAGTTAATATTGACTGTGATACAGTACTAAGGTATTTGTTCTTTACAGTTGGCTATATTTATTTTGTTAATATAAAAAGCTCTGGATATAATGCAATGTATTTATAAACTGGCAGCACAAATATCAGTTGATACAGGCTGGCTCTCATGCACTGCCATCCCCAAGCCCTGCATAACGCCCATGCATCCGGGAAGTCTGGGAATTTCAGGGTAATAAATGTAAAAATACATAAATGGCCTCAAGTTCTGTAAGAAAATACATGCAGATGAATAAAAGAATAGTGTCAAATAAACTGCATGTTTATTTCTCCTGGTGATTTAACACTGTGAATTGTGATCCATGTAAGCAGCTACTAAAAAGTGTTTACTATTATTGTTATTTACTCTATTATTTTCCACCACTTCAAGTACAGCATTTTCCAACCGATATACTTTTCAATGAATATTAGTGTTCTATGAAACTGGCTGCACGGACTTGCACTTTTAGCATCTTATGTTACCATCTTCTTGTGCAAACAAAAAGTTATGTATTGAATTTGATTCCGTTTCCATATATTAAACAGATAAAGGCAGCCGCCAATTTTTGAGCACCAAAACCATTTTTATAATAAAGCCTATGCGGAATGATGCATATTCCTTTAGTGGGCTCTTTCAAAAATGTACTTCAAATAGCTCACCCGAAACAAATGGTGACCCGGGTGTAGAAACCCCGAGTCAAGGGTAATGTATAAGAAGGAACTCAGTGTCAAGGGTAATGTATAAGAAGGAACTCACCAGATCAGACTGGTGGCCCTGGTGCATCGCCCCAAGCCCGTAGCTATAGGTGGGTCAGAATCAGCAGAAAAATATGACGAGCACTCCATTCACCCATGCGATTAAAAGAAGCACTAGTTTATTTCAACATGTTAAAAGCATCCATTCCCTGACGCGTTTCGCATCATCCGATACGTATCCGATGATAGGAAACGCGTCAGGGAATGGATGCTTTTAACATGTTGAAATAAACTAGTGCTTCTTTTAATCGCACGGGTGAATGGAGTGCTCGTCATATTTTTCTACCATCTTCTTGTGCCACAAATAGTGTCTGTCAGTAGAAATTGTATGAATTTTTATCTAATGTTGTTCTAGTGAGTGTCATACTGGGATGCCAGAAACTGACTCTCCTTTCCTCCTCTCACTCTATTTATTCTCCTAGCCTCTATTGTTTATATATTGTACTCTATTCTTTGACAAAAAGGAGATAAGTATGAAATAGGTCAAATAGTAGGATGGCCTTCTGACTATGGATTTGCCTATGAGTAAGTGCCCATTTAGGCAGGAAACGCGTTAGGCTACTACATGTCCTAATACAGAATTTTTAATTTTATAACTATTTGAATTCTGCTTTACTAGTAATGAGTCTCTTCTCATTTGAATTTTTTTTACATGCTAATTTCATTCTCTAAAGTAGCATAATATGTGAAATCCATGGTTACAAAACAATATTACCTATAACTAGTGATGGGCGAATTTATTCGCCTAGCTCGAATTTGCGGGGGATTCCCGGGATTCGCCGCTGGTGAATAAATTAGCGAAATGGCCGTAAAAATTCACCAGAGAAAATTCACCAGCATCAATTTCCGATTTTCACTCATTTTTCGTGAAATCGTTCGAAATTCACGAATTTTTAGTGAAAACGGTAAAATTTCAAGAATTTTTCATGAAAATTTTCGAAATTCACAAATTTATAGTGAAAACGTTTGAAATTCACAAATTTATAGTGAAAACGTTCAAAATTCACGAATTAATAGTGAAAACGTATGTATTTCAAGAATTTAGTTAAATAGTTCATAGTTTAAAGTGAAATTGCTTGAAATTCACGAATGTATAGTGATGTAGTTCAAATTTCACAAATTTTTCATGAAAATGGTTAAATTTCACTAATTTTTCGTGAAAACAGTAAAATTTTACAAACTTTCCGAGTTTATTTTTGCAAATTTTTCGCTATTTCACAAATTTCCCTGGAAATTCGCAAAAAATTCTGCAACGCGAAACGCCCCAGATTCGCCCATCACTACCTATAACAGGAAAAAGTGTACTCATACAATAAAGGTAATGTTTGTGCAATTAAATGAAAAAATAAATGAAATGAGATATTGTAGAAAATATGGCAAGATGATGATACAGGATAGGTGAGATGGGACAACCAAAAGGCTCTCATCCGAGACACACCAAGATGATTAAACCAATCTGTATATCCAATATTGAATGTTGGTTACTAAGCTGAGACCCACGAACATCTTGGTGGAAGTGGAAAAGCAAAGAAGCCTAGACAGCATGCTACAAAGTTGATCTGACATTTTGTCATCAGTTGAGACAAACTTCAAAAAAGGCAAACAAAATGGATGATATTGCACTGCTCAATATACAATGACAAGGCCATGGAATTCTCAAACTAGTACCATATATCTAACCATTAAGAGATGAAATTAATGGCAGAGCACAGAGACACGAGTCTGCTTACCTCCGTTTGAAATGAAGACTGCCACAGAGGAAAATCTTGCAAGCGGCTAAAAATCTATTGACAAGAAAGAAAACATCTTGCTTGCCTTGTGTCCTCTCAGCTCACTGGCAGTCTACTGAACATTTCCTCCCCTAATCCTTCCGTAAACTCTAGAGCACCAAACACACACAAGAACCTACCAGTCACGTATGGTCCAAGAGGCATCTGGCTGTAGTTGACAATGTTGCCAGGACCAGGTCCTCGGAAATTGGGGCCAAAGTTGTTGTTATACATTTGAGAGGATCCAAATGTTCCCTGAGGTTAAAAATACAATATACAGATATTTTTTTGTAAAGAAAAACAGTGAAAAGATTAACCCCCATAGGTAATTAAAGGCACTAAGTTTGCCCTGGGACAGTAACTCATAGCAACCAATAAGATGCTTGCTTTTAAACAGGTGACCAGTAAATGCTACCTGCTGATTGGTTGTTATGGGTTATTGCCCCTGGGCAAACTCAGTGTCTTTTATTACATTACCCTCTAAAACTTTAATGAATGGAATTCCATTTTTAGTTACAACTGTGTTTGTTGGACACAAATACAGTTGGTTTAGAATATATTTCTACCCACTTCTTGGTGATACTCCTTATATTATCATCTCAAATGTGTTCTGAAATGAAATGTGCGACTAATGATCTGACCTGGATAGTCTGGTCACCTCCTCGGTTGGTGAGTCGACTGAGAATACTGCGCTCAGACATCTGAAGACGGGCTGCAACCGGCGGTATTCTAGACAGCATTGAGGGTAAACGGGTCACATCTGCCTTCATATCGCTTAGCAACTCTTCCAGCTGGTTCAGGACTGAAACATACCATAGGATCTGGATTAAACCTCAAATATGCAGTAGATTGGATGTCAAAACTGAAACTTCTCATCTAGGGGTAGATTTTTTTCCAGCGGTATTCTGGGCTTGAGGGCTCATTAAATAAAATAGCAATATGTTAAAGAGAGGACTGCACACTTTATAGCAAAAATTAAGGTTTTATTACATCAAAAAGGGTATAAAAATAACATTGTAGCCCTACGCGTTTTGGCCATACAAGGTCTTTATCAGGGGCAAAAAAAGTAGTAGCAAAAGTAACAAAAATGCCTTTTTTATTTTGCTGTCTTTTTGTGCCTCTGATGAAGACCTTGTATGGTCGAAACGCGTAGTGCTTTAGATGTTAATTTTATTTAATTTTTTTTTTAATTAATGTTATTTTTGTAACCTTTTTGATGTAATAAAACTCTAATTTTTGCTATACAGTGTGCAGTCCTCCTTTAAACTTTTGGGGGGCTCGGATGGGGATCCCCCCCCTGTGAATTACCACCTCACACTGTATACTTTGGGTGTGCATCTTCTACACTTATTTTTCCAAAATCTTCCATATGTCTCTGTGTGGTAACTAGAAATAATTAGCTAGTATTTGTTTATTTTTCAAAACCGTGTTATATATTTCTCATTCTCAATTTTATTCTTCCATGTTCTAATCCTAATTGAAAAGCTGACGTTTACTCAGCTCTATACTTTATACAGCTCCATAACCCAAGCCTTGCACCTGGATCACAGAAATCCCCCAGCAATGCTATAGCACGGATAGTCCTTTTGGTGGAATCTTAAAACTGGAAAAAGGCCCCACTATCTGCAGCTAATACAGAACAATATTTTTTTTTTTGAACCTTGATATTACAATTCTAGCCTAGTAATACACCATAACAATATTAGCTTAAGAGTTACGCATGGTGACTAAACTTGGTTCATGTAAGGGCCGGACCAGGATCTTTTACACATCCCCTTATATATTGGGGTAAACTGCATAAAGAGCTGCCTTTCTCACTTAAGTGTAATTCATGTAAAATATGTTAAAGATTCTGCAGGCCCTTATATGTCTATAGTGTACAGAGCCTTTTGGAGTCACACTATACATGGTTTCATGATACGCTTAATTCTATAGACATTTCTATTGGCAGAAGATGAAGCAGAGTCTCAACATGTTAAAATTATGTCAAATGGCTATGTGATGCTAACAGTTTTATAAGAAAGCGAGAAGGTTATGTGCAAAACTTTCGAGACTCACCATACAGACAGTTTCTAAACATTTCCTTACAAAACGTTATAAATCATGTAAACTTAAAATAAACCCAATAGGCTGGTTCTGCTTCCAATAAGAATTAATTATATCTTAGTTAGGATCATGTGCAAGCTATTTATTTCATTTTTACAGAGAAAAGGGGGAATCGTTTTTTCCGTAATTTGGAGTTTTTGGATAATGGGCGGACACGAGACACACGGGCAGATTCAGGGAGATTAGTCGCCAGATGACAAATCTACTCTTCTTCGGGGCGACTAATCTCCCCAAACTGTCTTCCCACTGGAAAGAATGTAAATCGCGACGGGATGGCACTTGAGGGCAAATTCACTAAGATGCGCAAATTCGCTAGAGTTGGCTTCGCTAGCGTTTGCCACACTTCGCCAGGTGAATTTTCGCCAGCGCTACACAAATTCACTAAAATACGAAGTTACGCTCAGGTCGGCGAACGGTAGCGTAGTTGCGCTAGTGTTACTTTCCCAGGCAAAGCGCAGTTACGCTAGCGATGCCTAATTTGCATATGGCGGGAACTTTAACGTATAATAGAAGTATATGTTACAGCCACTACATTCCACTACACAAGCCCAGGAAACCTTTAATAAATAAAAGTTGTGTTGTATAGTTGTGTTGCCATATGTTAGGAAATGTAGGGGGGAAGGAGGGTAACCCTACAGCGCCAACGTTTTTTGGGACTTTACCATTTTTTTTTTTTACAAACTCCTACCCATTGTATTGAACTTCGCCTGGTCTGACCAGGCGAAGTAAAGTCTAGCGTAAGTGGTAACGTTCAGGAAAATTTTGATCTTAGTGGATTTGCGTAATTACGATCCTTCATCAGTGCGCAACTTGGCCTGGTGTAAGGGTGCGAAGTTGCGCAAGTTTATCTACTTTGCTAGCGAAAATTCGCCAGAGTCGGTGTTAGTGAATTTCTGAAGTTACAAAATGACGTCACGCTGGCAAATTCGCGCTAGCGTTAGACACTTCACGCTTTAGTGAATTTGGGCCTTGGATCGCTCTAGAGGAAACTTCGGAGAACCAAGTGCCATTGATTTACATTCTTGCCCTGAAGAAGAGATTTGTCGCCGGGCGACTAATCTCCCTGAATCTGCCCGTATGTCTCTGCCCTTCTGGAATGCTTAGGGCCTGGGGTTTTCCAGCTAAAGGAAGATAACTTGTATCGCCATACCTTAAGGGTAGTGACACACGGGCAGATTTAGTCGCCTGGCGACTAACCGCCTGTTCTTCTAGGCAACAATCTCCCCGAACTGCCTTCGCGTGTCTTCCATTCCTGTATAATGAAGACTTACCTTCATGAGGCAACTTTGGGCAACTTCGGAAAAGGAAGTGTTGCGTCTGCTTAGCGCAGGCAAATCTTCATTATACAGGAACGGAAGACACACAAAGGCAGTTCAGGGAGATTGTCGCTCAGAAGAAAGGGCAATTAGTTGCCAGTGCCGTGTGTCAATACCCTAAGGCTACTAAAAACATTTAAACTCTAAATAAACAGGCCTGTTTAGCCAAAAACATGGATTCATGCAACTTAGTAAACATCAAGGCACTGGGCTTTATTATTACACAGGAAAAGGAAATGAGGAAAAAACAAGGATTGTTTGTTTATTACAATATATAACTCTATAGAGAATGTTATCTGGATAACAGATCCCATACTTGTACCAAATGCTGAACAGCGTCCACATGTTTAAGTCATATTAAATCTTTTCCAGTCTGCTAACATGAGAAAATGCACTAAATGATAATACAATCGACATTTCCAGCTAGTAAAGGCTGGAACGTCAGTTCACATAGAGATTCATTAAAATGTATATTTTCCTGTGCTGCCCAAGCTTTTGTTTCTGTAATCATCTGCCTGTTTAGTATGCCGGTACAAGATTTCACACACTCTGCTATGGTTATATATATTTACTAGCATTGCCAGATGGATTACTAAGTGCCAGTCGTATTGTTCATTTTGGCACTTGAGCTGTGCGTCACTACAGACCAGCTGACTAAAATGCATATTGACTTGGCACAGATTGAAACCTTGCTCTATCTATATAATAGTTGGGCAAGACTGTTCAGAAACTCTGATAAATTCTCTTTAAAAATTTACGGATACAAGTATGGGATCCGTTACCCGGAAACCCCGTTATCCAGAAACCCCGTTATCCAGAGAGTTCCGAATTATGGAAAGGCCATCTCCCACATACTCCATTTTTATCCAAATAATCAACATTTTTATAAAACAGTGCCTTGTACTTGATCCTATGGAATATGTAGGAGCTTTATACATACAGGTTAAAAATAATGCTACCAATATTAGATTTAAAGGGGTTGTTCACCTTCAAACAACTAGTTGTTTTCAGATAGATCACCAGAAATAATTACTTTTTCCAATTACTGTCTATTTGTGATATTCTATTCTAATATTGAAGTGTAAAGTGTCTTTTTTCACCTTCTAAAGCAGCTCTGGGAGGGGGGTTCGCCAACCCCCTAAAACTGTTCTAAACTGATACATTTAATGGATACATTTCTTATCTTTGTCCCTGCTGAGCAGAATCTCTGGGTTTCATTACAGGCAGCTGTTAGAATTGATACACTAGTTGCTAATACTCCAGAGATGCTGCTGAGAAATGGATCAACTAAATGTTGCAAAACTGTAACAGACTGCACCTGAATTACTTTACAGTTGAACAACCTTAAAATCGCAAGCATTTCTGATAGTAGACCACACCTGTATACCACTGGCGTTTCCAAACAGTGGCTATATGAACTGGGCTTGTTGAAGTAAATATGTGTAAAACGTATTCATATAAGCTGTTTATAATAACAAAATATCAAATACAAAAGGAAATAAAAATGACAGTAAAAGGAAAAAACTAGATGTATTGGGCTTAGATTGAATATAGGCTCAAACTGTACCTTTAACAGATGTTATTGGCAAACTGCACAACCAAAAACCAACAAAGACTCCTTTCAGTGCACAGACACGGCGGCTGACTATGGCTAATCACAAACCTTTGTGAAGAACAGCATTAGCCGGCTTATTTCCCGCAAGCGACTCTTTGGAGAGATGCTGATGGCTCTCCGCGAGACATTCCACTTCAACTAGTCGCGCATTGAGTGCCATGGCCGGGTGATTTGGGTCTTGAGTCATGTTGAGATAGGCCGCCCTTCGTAGCTGCTCTTCAATCACTAACGCTTGTTCTAGTAGCTGGAAACATAGAGCAATTAGATCATGGAAATAACTTTCAGTTAGGTTCAGGTCAGTGTTCCTCAGTCCAGTTGTTATGGCTCACCATACAGGACAATAGATGTGCCTAATCTTCCAATGACATAGGTTAAACAGAGACACAAGAATAATACTGAAAAATAAATGGCAGGAGGGTAACTACAGAGGAAGCAGAAGCCCTAATTATTGAGTAATTTTAATATATATACATGGAATCTCTGGATGTGTTGAGGGCCCTAAAATGAATTTGCTGTGGGGCCCAGTAACGCCACTGATAAATGTACTATATATACTATAATTCAAGGTGACCTCTAATAGGCCAATATTTTAATATATATATATATATATATATATATCTGTGTATTATTTTTATATATTTGTACAACATAGAAGTTTGAGTATATTGTGTCACACTCATGACATCACTAAGCATCACGTATAACTAATGACACCATAAAGCAACATTTAAAAGAACATATCTGAATGATAAATTCAAATTGAATAACAAATTTACTGGCCTACTTTACAAAGTCATCTGATTTAACAGAACATCTCCTTGTTCATGGTCGAATGCTTATCGAATTGCGAATTTGGTCGAGCTAATTATGGGGAATAATAGTAAATTTGCCCCATAATGTGCCTTTCTGCCCAAGATTAAAGGAAAGTGTTTTAAAAGAACAACAATATAATAATTGTTTCAGTGTACCGGTAAAACTTCAGAAGAGCTTCAGCAACTCTACTATAGTTAATATAAACAAGCTGCTGTGTAGCCATGAGGGCAGTCATTCAAAGCTGAACAAGGAGAAAAGGCACAGGATACACAGCAGATAACAGACAAGCTCCGTAGTATACAATGGGATTCTTCAGAACTTATCTATTTATCTATGGTACATCCCGTGTTGTGTTTTTGAAGCTGCCCATAGGCTTCTGAGGCTAAGTCCTGCTCGAATACCATTCGTACGTTTGGAGTGTTCGAACGTTAGAATCGTACAAATTTTTCGGACGCTCAAATAAAATTTCATGATTTTTTCGTAAAATCGAACAATCGGTATTCAATCGTAAGAATTCATCGAGAAATCGGCTATCGAGCAGAATGATAGCCTAAAACAATTCGATAAGCATTCGATGGTCGAATACTTATCGAATCGTGAATTTGGTCGAGCTAATTTCTGGGAGTAATAGTAAATTTGCCCCTTACATTTTTTGGTGAGTGTTACTGTTCCTTTAACCTTAATGTAATTGACTGTAATTTAACAATTTCAAGTACACAGAGAACCAAACTGCCCCCCACCAGCCCAATAAATATTGAGTGTCTATGGCATCTTACAACAGCCCATTTTCCAGAGTCCATAGTCTGGGTCTGCGTAAACTGTTGAATTGTTTTCCTTGTAATTGTCGCCTTCTTTTCCCCTTCCTACACTACACTGTACCGTTCATGTACTTGCAAAGGAAATAATAACAATGAAAATACCTTGAACCTCCGAGCAAGAAACTTGTTCTTCATTTCGAGATAATTTCCTTTGTGAATCTCTGACTTAAACGGCTCATTTAAAATCAAATAGCGCGGGTCATTCTGAATATCCTGCCAGCGGGCATAGCCGTGTCTGTCACAGAAATTAGGGACATAACGGGAGCAACAGGCAAACTATTATACAATATCATTCATTTGCTGATGTTTTAATGTACAATTAAATTTTTCTAATTCTAAGCAGCTTATATCTCGGGATGACCTTCAGCAGTAAATACATTACAGAAACAAAACATGTATTGACATATTAGGCTGCATACCAAACAAAAAATAAATCATAATGGGCAAATACACAGCAGATAGCGACAAATCTGAAAAGGTCAGAGCAGCTGGGTGGGTGCCATTGTGCTTGTCAGGCACTTTAACCTCTCAGTGGAATTCTTATGAATGACATACTAGACAGACAATGCTTAAATAAGCATCACAAATAAAAGGACAAGGACACAGACCTTGTATGTAGGACATAACACTACAAGGTGACTTCTACATCCCTATTTTAAAGCAGGAGGTTTATTATCTCACAGTAGTGACATCACTAAGCATCATGTATGTATGTTTGTATAACTTTATTTGTAAAGCGCTGTTAAGGAGCCGCAGCACTATACAGTGCATAAAAGTACAATATATATATATATATATAAAATATACACGGGGGAGAAAAATCACATAATATATACACAATCATCAGGACAAAGAGGTTAAGTGCTATGTGGTAAGAGACATAGTGGGAAGGAGGTCCCTGCCCCATAGAGCTTACAGTCTTAGTGGATGGGAGGTTAACATACAGGTACAAATTGGAGATGAAAAAGTGCACATGGTAAGGCATAGTCAGTAGGCGCAAGACTAGGCTAATGTTCTAGTGCTCCATAAGGTAGGCTCTTAGATTTTTTTTTGAAGAGATTGGGAGAGGATTCCTTACAAAGGAATTCAGGCATGGAATTCCAGAGATAAGAAGCAGTAAGATAGAAGGGGTTGAGACGAGAGGTGTCAGTGGATGTGGGTGGTGTAAAGAGCAGGTGGCTCTGAGAAGACGACCAGGAATAGCCAGACAAGAGAAGAGATGTAGTGAGGAGCAGAGGAGTGAAGGGCTTTGAAGTTAGTAGAAGGATACTTTGCTTGACAGGCAGCCATGCTAAGGATTTTATTTGGGGTTGAGCAGATTCTCTTTTGGGAGAGAGTAAAAGAATCCTGGTGGCAGATTTTTAGATTGATTGGAGGGGAGAGAGATGGGAGTCAGGAAGACCAGTTTATAACTAATAGCATCATCATTAAGCACTGTTTATAAGAACATATGGGACAATTTTACTGGAATCTAGCAACCCAGTCTTTGTCTACAACAGATCGGAACTGACTGAACCCAACAGTATGAAAGGGCTTACAGTGTATAATCCCATGTGTATGTATATGTAGTGAAATGTTCGGTAACCACAACGTTTAATACATCACTGTAAGCCAAAGCCTGCTGGGGGTTTGAGGGATTTGTACAAATATGATTTTGGGGCCCACCAGTAGCTCATGCCAAAAAAAAATAAAGGGAACCTTGGTCATATCGATATCTGTATCTTTGAATCAGATGGCACACCATGTCCATAAAGACACTCCATTTAAATAAATTATTAGGACTCCTTCCATTAAAATGAAGGCTGTGACAATATGCAGTGGTGCATCCAAATCAAAGTTGTATCTCCTGCTTTAACAAGTTAAATGCTTTTCTATAGCATATACATAATCTCTTAATATTACACATATCTGTTAGCCAAGGATACATGACGATCCCAGCCAGAAGCCAGTAATCGTGTCTTCTATGCCATATGTCATACATTTTCCCCGAGGAGATTGCAGCTCTTTCTTCATTTTGCCACAGTGTGTGAAGTTCTAAAGGAAGAAAAAGAGAATTTGTACAACTTAATTATTAGTGCAGGTGTGACATATTTCCAGTTCCCAATGGCTTATCCCTCACCAGTTATCCCTATTAATATACCATAACTCTACAGTGAATAATGTCCCCCCTGTTGCGAAATATAAGGATATGATAAGACACCAAGGATAAGGCTGAATGGTGAGTGTCTTTATACAGGTCACGAAACTCCAAGATGGCTTCTAATATCCTGATTTTTTTTTTTACAACAGGGGGTACATTATTTATTACAATACAAGTTTCAAGTCATGTGAACCTGCACAGCAAGGCAAGGTCATTTCAATTGCAATGGTGTCGGAGAGGTTGCAGTGACAACAGCTGGTTGCCAAGTAATTAACGCAAGTGCAACAGGTGCTCACCAGGTCACTGTAGTAGAACTATTTGAAGTAGCAATCTAACGTAACACATCATCAACCCAGAGAACAGTTATGAAAGATGTTATATGCATGTTTGTGCAATATATAACTTACAAATTGTGGAAATGTCCCAAAGTTTACACGGAAATGGAAACAGATAACTATTTTGGGTTCGAGACCTTGATGGTCATGTGTTTTTTCATAGTTTAGTGGGACACAGACAGCTAAAAAACCCCAGAAGCAGCTTGGTAGCACATGCACACACTTCACTTGTAGATACGAATCTCATGTACTAGTGTAGTCACAGATTTACTTGATGTAATACAAATATAATCATCAGGGAGTGGACCCAGTTATGAAAAAACATAAATAATGAGGTGCAGCTTGAGCCAGCTACCATTTCTCACTACTAGACTACCTGCTAAGTTGGGTAACCTCCAGCAGGAACAGTCATGGTGAGCCTGTAGGCCTTTCATTATACTTTGTAAGTGCAAAAGTGGCTACAATGCTTTTAAAAAAAATGCAAACAATTATTTTTGCCAAGTTAAATGGCCAGTTAAATTTAATATGCATGGCACACATGAACATTTACCTGTAAATCCTCCATCTGCGATATTAAACATAAATTTAAATTTGCTATTTTTATCTTCTTTTTTTCCTTCATCCTCTTCCTGTTTGATATCATTTTCCCCATTCTGCTGGGTGTCACATTCTTCCTTTTCATCTGGTTTATTATCTTCACCTAGAAATTGTAAATCACACTATGTTTATCACTGATAACACTGTAACACAAAGACAAGCTGGCAGATTTTTGTTACCAATGTCAAACATAGAGGTTTTTCTCCCCCCAGATTGTTCCCAGTTTACTGCTGTTGTCCTCTTGCCATAATAGCATGCTACATGGGCTACAGCATCAGTTTGTTACAGAAAAGTACACACAAAGTGCAGTAAAAGGTTTTTTTCTCTAGGAACAGGTTTGTCCCATGGGCACCAGTGTGTTTGCGGGAGCAGGTCACCACTACCAGAGACAGATCTAGAGAATGGAAGCCACTCATAATGCAGGAAGATTATTGCCCATATAAGGAAAAGTAGCAAATGAAGGATATTCAGCCTATCAACTTTCAGCCTCCATGTGATGCACGGATTTGAAGTTTAACAAGGATTCAAGTAATTTATAACATCTGGAGTGTCACAAGTCAGAAGAAACATATATGTATCTATATAATAGTACTTAAACAAGAAAATGCAGCTCAATCCTTTTTAATTGGGTGCATGTGGGTCAGGCTTGTATATATATATATAGAGAGAGAGAGAGAGAGAGAGAGAGAGAGAGAGAGAGAGAGAGAGAGAGAGACCAACTCACAGCACTCCAACAGGATAGATTAATCAAGCATAAGGTTTATTGTGTCCCAATAAACCTTATACTGGATTGATCTTGATTGATCTATCCTGTTTGAACGTTCCTTGGAGTGCAGAGACCGAAACGTCGACCAGTTCCTTTTAAACGTAAGCAATAAAAGGCAATGTTTTAATATTTTTTCAAATCCCAGTGTGCACCTTCATTCTCTGGGTTTATATATATATATATATATATATATATATATATATAGTCCAGAGGTATCGATGCACACCAGGAGCCTTTCTTCAGATAAAAAGTTCTTTTATTAATTTACATTAAAAAAAGTTGTTGCAGGCCAACGTTTCGGTCTCCACCTAAGACCATTATATATATATATGTAAGCAGATGCCGGTGCACACAGGGAATTTTTATTCGATTCAATAAAAGAAAACTTAGTTAAAAATTCCTTGTGTGCACTGGCATCTGCTTTCCTATATTTTGAAACACTAGTAGCACCTGAGTATATATCCTGCAAGCATGTGCAGTGGCCCTGGGATGTATATATATATATATATATATATATATATATATATATAAAATCCCACCGATGACGGCACTCCAAAGATAACTCCACACAGCCTCATCTTTAAAGATAGATTCCTTTGTGGAAACGAAACGTTGGTCTTTAAATAAATAAATAATCTTTAAATAAATAAATAATCTTTAAATAAATAAATCTTTATTTTGACTTTCTGACTATGCGGAATTATCCTTGGAGTGCTGTCAGCGGTGGGATTGTAAGACTGGAACCCAGGTTTTCTCTGCACTAATGGTTGTGAATTTGCTGGGTTATAATGATTAATAATTAGATAATTCATATTTAGATTAAATGTGCCTTAGGGTTATAATAATTTCTTTTCTAATACTACCAATGATTCTGTTTGTGAGTGGCTCCATACTTGTACTTGTCTTGAGCTCCTTGTCCTCCATTTTGTTTGGTGATACACAGGATTCTGACTTCTCTGATGGTTTTTCTTGCTCCTCGTGGGTCTCAGCTTCTGAAATCAATAAGTAAGGAATTTTGCATTATGTGAGAGCATAGTTATAAAAAACAAGTGAGTAAAGAAGCCCCAAGATCTTGATGAACCATCCCAGCGAATGATGCTTTCCTTGTCATGTCTGGGCTTTGTTTATTTTATCCTTTATTTATATAGCACCAGCATTCTTCATTCATTATAGCAAGAAACTCACTGGGGGTCTTGTGAAAAACATAAAAGCTCCTAGCAGATAACGCTCTTGTCACAGATAAATTCTAAACCTCAGCAGAGCAAGTCCGATGTTCTGCCATACTGCTCAAAGAAAGACAACTGCACATTATGTGCAACACTTGTTGGTGGTGTCTACTTTCTCAGTAATTACGGCTTATTTCAGCCAGGAAGTTGAGAAGCTTGTGTCCATTACTTACCTATGAGGAGGGGCTTCTTCATCAACACACCTCCCTGTCTGCTTCATGTAACTAAACACTGCCCTTATTCTGAAGCTGGCTAATCATCAGAGCAATTTAGTCACCAACATAAATATACCCACATGTGGTTTAAATTACGCTTCATGTGTGATGGATTTGAGAGGTCCAGAGCTCATGAAATAAGGGGGTGCTGTCACGCATCGATAATAACTGCTGTGGTAGCTTTCATTATGCCAAACCAAAAGAAAAATGTTTTGAGGGGTTAAACACATCCCCCTTCATCGGGGGTATGAAACATAATTTCTTGATTAGAAGTGAATGGGCATCATCTGCCTGAGCCTTACCTTTAGAAACCTGATCTGTTGATTCTTTTTCCTCATCCTCTTCTATATCTTTCATTTTCATTTCTTTCATATCCAAATCCTCATTTAATTCTTCATGTTCAGTTTTTTCCTCTTTGGCGTTAGGCTACAAAAATATAGATATTATTAATTCAGAATGCTTTATACAGCAGGCAGAAGCTGAACTATATAACCTTTTGTTCCTTCATGTCTCAAATATGGTTCAACAGCTGATGCTAAACTACAAAACCCTTGTGCCACTATTTACACACACTGTTAAACACTACATTCTCATTAACATTTTAATGCACAGGGCAATTTAATATTAATCAAGCCTCTCTGAGATCTGCTTCACAAGGGAAATAACAAATATTTAACTAATGAGTTGAATCCTAAATATTATGTTCTACAGGGTAACAGTTAAATGAAAAAATAAGAGTTGCCCTGCACCAAGGCTTTATACAGAAAGCTATTCCTACAGCATCATCAGTAAGCAAAATCCATTCACAGTTAATCACTAGTGACACCCCATATGCATTTACACATTAAGTTCAGTTCCTTTTTTTAAGCAAATGACTTACAATCATCATATTTTAACAGGACATCATTCAAGAAAATATGATATTCTGTAGGTCTTTCTGGAACAGGTCATGAATATGTATAACCTTTTGTAACAACTAAACCTGGTGGTCTAGTGGTGCGGTAGGGACGCCCGCCACGCCGCCCTTCTTCCTGTGCGTAGTGAACTTAGGGTGCGCGTGGCACACAGCTTCTGTATTTATAGGCGCATGTGCGCTGGCGTGATGATGTCAGCGCACAATGGAGCAAATTTAGTATCTAAAGGGACTCTTTGTATTTTCTCATTGCCCATTATAGGTTTACTCCTTGTGAGTTCCTGGTGCTTCTGTGCTGTTTAAGCTTCTGACCCCTGCCTGCTTGTGACAAATCCTGACTTCTGAAATCCTGACCCTGCCTGGTAACCGACTCTTCTATTTTGTATCCCTTTTGATTGATCTCCTGGTTTGACCCTTGCCTGTCTGACTCCGCTTGTACTCTGCCTGCACTGACCCGGTCTGATTTGACTACACTTTCTGTCTATACTTTGCACCGTGACCTTCTGCCCAAAAGACTTTGCTTTACTGTCGTGCCCCTTTGCTCATCCAGAACCCATCACTTTGCACCTCTCATAATAAGACATGGCGCCATCTGATTAGCTGAGGACTCCTACCGAAATGAAAGGCGGCTGTTAGAGGTAGAATCAAGAGCTGAGAACAGGGTGCTCAGCATTGGTTTTAGGGTGCCGACCGTGGCAACTTTGCCTCCATTAACACAATAGAACAGGTGGGTTCAGTATACACAACAGATAAAAGATGAATGGACACACAAGAGATGATAACAAATACACTACAATTAAAAACAAAGAATACTTTTAGTATTTTATGGCATTTTTAGTCCTTTCCATCCAACACCTATCAATGAACAATACTCATTTCTTTATTGGCTACAAAGAAAAAGCCAAGATAAGTCACAAACTCTCTAGGACTGATTTATACACATAGATGCTAAGTTGCACCAATGAAGTTTCCAGTAGCCCACAATCAGTTCTTTGCTTTGCTGACTGGTTGTTATTGGCAAGTGTCCTTGCACAATTTAGCACCCATGTTCATAAATCATTCTCTCTATGGGGGAAATTCACTAAGCAGCGAAAATTCACTAGCGTTGCCTTCGCTAATGTTCACCGCACTTCGCCAGACGAATTTTCATCAGCGCTACACAAATTCACTAAAGTGCGAAGTTATGCTAAGGTCGGCAAACGTAGCGTAGTTGCGCTAGTGTTACTTCGCCAGGCAAATCGCATTTATGCTAGCGATGCCTAATTTGCATACGGCATGAATTTCAAAGTCTAATAGACGTATACAGAAGTACAGTCACAGCCACTACATTGTACTACATAAGCCCAGGAAACCTTTAATAAAAACAAATAAGTTGTCCTATTGCCCAAACATTTGCCCCCTGTATAACAGAGTTGCCATATGTTAGGAAATGTAGGGCTGAAGGAGGGTAACCCCCAAAAAATGTCACTCTTTTTCAGACTATCACCCTAAAAAGGTAAAACACGCCAGCGTTTTTCTGCAACTTAGAAAAAATTTCCACAATTTTTTTCAAACTCCTATCTATTGTATTGAACTAGCGTAACGTCTAGCGTAAGTGATAACGTTCAGTAAAATGGTCATCTTAGTGAATTTGCGTAATTAGGATCCTTCGTCAGTGCGCAACTTCGCGTGGCATAAGGGTGCAAAGTTGCGCAAGTCTATCTACTTCGCTAGCGAAAATTATCCGGTGTTAGTGAATTTACGAAGTTACGAATTGACATCACGCTGGCGAATTAGCGCTAACGTTAGACGCTTGTGCTTTAGTAAATTTCCCCCTATGTCCCCCATGCAGACAGACATCCACAAGTGTTTCTACATTTATGCATGGTTAAAACATATATAAAATACTGAAAAACAAATGAATATTTCACCTGTGCCTCTGCAGGATATTTGGGCTTGAGCTCCACCATCTCAGAGTCCTCTTGCAGCACAGACTGTGTGTCACACTTTTCTATAAAAATAGAATCATAACAAAATCTAGGAAGGTCATGTAATAGCAAACACATACATCATGGTTAGCAGAAAACTGCATCCAAATCCTGCCCCCATTATATGTATTATATAACTGTCAATATCTATCATTAATGATTCCTGTTCAGTCTGTAGCTGCCCCCCTGCCACAATCTTACAGTCTAAGACAACTGCATTTTATTAATCATTCATTTATTTATTTATTTTAGTACTACTATCTCACTCAGCAAATATATCAATTTAAGCTTTTGTTAGTACTGGAATATACAGTGCAATACATGCACATTTAATCTAATTTCTAATTGCACAAGCACTAAGCACTATCAATGAATTTACATTGAATGGAATTTGATATTGAATCTTAATTTTATTTCTGAATTAATTTATTTTTAATTGTAGGAAGCTATTAAGCTGCAAGAGAAGTGGATGAGTAGAGCATAAATAAATTCATTTACAATAATTGATTGAGATTGGTGATTGGTTTTGTAATTTGTTAGTAATCAATGTCCACATACAACATTTCATTGGTTAATATATTTTTAGAACAACACAGGGGTTCTTTATTCTTTTCTTGTTTTAATATTTAGTGATATACTGACAAAGTCAGACCCTTGGTGTAACCTAAGTGCCAATCTAGCCCTCATGCCAATTGATCCAAACTTCTTCTCAAACCAACCTAAACTCTAAATTGCTGATGTGCATGCGAATTGTCATGGATTAATGAGTGAGACAATGTCACGCCTAAAATGGTCAGTAGCCAATGTGACTTCCTTTCCTATGTCAGTGTATTTGCTGGAATGATATACATACCTGTCGCAGTTGTTGCTCCATGCTGCAAAGGAGCAGGACTGGCTGCTACAGGTGTATTTGGATCAGAGGAAACCAGGTCAAAACATTTTTTGTTTTGTACACTCTCTGGGATTAGATCCGGTGTACTGTACTTTCCATTGACTTGATCAAATTCTTGCACCTACAGGAAAAAATAAATTTTTTAAGTACTTACTGCCGAAAACGTGGCCATACATGGGCAGATTTAAGCTGACAATCTTGATCTTTTAAATCAATTCGGCACTTTATGTGCCCATTGGGGCCCATCCGACTGGCCCACTGACCAATTTCTGGATGAAAATCAGGCAGTTGTAGATTGGGCAAATTTTATTTCCTATTGGATTGAAGAACACACACATTTACTTCATGTTTCTGGGTGCATCCGTATCCCAGGACCCTTCCAAGCCCAACACAGTATCAAACTCCAATTAGGGAAGTTCAGCCAGTCAATGCCTTTAATGAATTTATTCACTGAAGTATTAGAGGCACAAGCTTTCGGGGACCAACCCCCTTGGCACTCGAGGAAGGGCTTAGTCCCCAAAAGCTTGTGCCTCTAATACTTCTGTGAATTGCCGGGCTAAACTGGTGTGCTTCTTCCCTCATTGCAGTTTGATACTGTTTGATTGAAGGCCACATCGGCTAGTTGATGTGTAATCTCTCCAACAGCTCATATTTCTGTCATTGTTGGCTTGTATTCCTGTTACTGTAATTAGCCTGATATTGCCAAATCAAGGAGCGGGTTTTATAGTATATGGTAAACTTTATACTCCAAACCAGTGTATTCCTGTATTATGCTTGCTTCCAGAAACTTCAGCCGTTTAAGTAGAGCAGGGGTGCCCAGAAACACCAATAAACAGTATATCGAATTCTAGCCCAGAACTGCCTACAAACAACTTCAGCAGAACACCCTGTTAGGTAATTCCCATTATTAAAGCCTTTCTTTGACTCAAGGGGTTGATGAATAGGGTGTTATTCACTTAAAGGGCAACTTAAGTTTAAAATAGAGTAATGTTAGAAATGCTGTATTTTGTATACTAAATATAAACATGAACATACTGCATCAGACGTCTAATAAGACAAATTATTTATGCTTTCAAAGTTGGTACAGGGGGCTGTCATCTTGTAACTTTGTTAGATATCTCTGCAACATCAAGACTCGCACATGCTCAGTGTGGTCTGGGCTTCAGTTGGGAGGGTTAAGCTTAGGGATCGTCATAAATGATCAAAACAGCTCAAATAATATCTGCCATAGAAGCCAATACAGCAAGACTGATTAATAATCAGAATATACAGACTGCACTGGGTCTGTGGATACAAATCTCTACATGGTCACTGGCTGTTTTACAGGGAAACAGAAAAGCTGCTGGAGTTCTGGGAAGTAAGGTGGGGGGCTCCCCCTGCTGTTTGAAACTATGACTGTTTCCCTGCACAGCAGTTGGGGACCGTCTGACAATTCCTATCCCCAGCAGTAAATGAAGGGAGAATTTTACTGCATACAGTCAGGTTTCTTATAAAAACGGAAGACATTTTTTAATTGAAATATATTGGAGATAGATTTCATTTTACATTAAAGAAAGTAAAAATGGGATTTTATTTTATTTTTTTTTGCCTTTACAATCTCTTTAAATACATAACTATCTGAGCTCTGCATTGGTGCAGTGCAATGAAGTTCCATTTCTTGTGGCAATGAATGATATTCTAGAGCAGGGGTCCCCTGGGGATGCCAAATAAGGACATGAAAATGTTTCCAAATAAGGGCTGTGATTGACTTTTTGGTAGCATCTCTGTGGACTGACAGTCTCCAGGAGGTTCTACTTCACAGTAAACCTGGCTTTTATGCAATTAAAACGTGCCCCCAAGCTAGGAATTCAAAAATAAGCACCTGCTTTGAGGCCACTGAAAGCAACATCCAAGCGACATGTTGAGCGACATGTTGCTCGCTGTAGCTGTTTTTGAGTGGGTAAAAACTGTAAAATCACATTGTAGGAATAAAATTCAACCAGGAAAAAGGCCATGAGAATTTCTTCCAAGCTGCTGGCAAATCTGCCCCAGAGTGGGTATTTTTTCAAGGACAAATATATGCATGCCATGTAATGTGAAAACAAGACTTTCAACTTTAGCGATTGAGAGCTTTCACTTGGGGACAGATTTCTATAATTAATTGTCTTTGTGTAAACAAGCTAATGAATGTTAATGCTATTACCATAGAACTAATGAAGACAAAATTCTGAATATTGTGCTGTTCTTATACAAACAAAATTGAAATCAAAGCGTATATAATTCAGACTGTTTTGCAATACACAACTGATAATGTAACCTGCACAGGGCTGTGTTTTAGTAAAACTGCATTTATTATAAAATATCATATTACTGAGGTTATGACCTGATAGTTTACATGAATATACTGTGATTATGAAAAGACAAAGCACAGGATATTACTTTACATTGATGCTACAGCTCTGCAAGATAATGCGATTAAAATAAAATATTTCAATATGCCCTCATTAAACAGAAGTAAATACTGTATATTTATGTGAAGTCCAGATTTGGTTTGATCCTGCTCTTTGCTTTATTTAGCAAACAACAAAGCAGACCTTTAATGCTAATGGTAAACTTTTACTCACCCACCTTCTTTCGAACCAGAGACATGACTCCAATTCTAGTGAGAACGTGCTGACGTGACAGGCCTTCTCTTGGAACCCCATCAGCAAAGGTTTCTGCTCCGTCCGCTCCAGGTTCACACAGATGTCTCATAAATAAGGACACATATGCCCTGAGGAGTACAGTTTCAGGATCATGTAAAAATGTAATTTATTTATAAGGCTAGTTGTAACACAGGAGTTCTGTGCTCTGGGTGAAAAGAGTCTTTTCATTTATTTATTATTTCCTATTTATATAGTGCTGAGCTGCACTGTAAGCATAGCTTACAATCTACAGTTTAATAACATATTTATAACATATTTCCAACATGATTATTAACATTGGAGACAAACATCATTGGTAATGCCCATTTCAAGCAATCAATTAAACCGATATCTATCAGTCAAACCAATTTTTGTTTTCTAACTTGGAGGTGAGTGTTCAAACCTAACTGGTTATGAGCAAAATCATTGGTGGTGTTTGCCCCTAAATGTACCTGATCACAAGAAACTAAACGTCTAAATTCCACAGTACAGTGATTCACTATGCCTGATAATTTCCTTTAGTAACACAATGAAGTAATGAGGATTAATTAAGAGTTAAACATCCAAACAAATGGAAATACAGAAAGAAGTCTGGAGTGCAAGGCATCCAAAAGCTGAAAATGAATTATGAGTTCAGAAGACTATCATATGAGTAAGTTGTCTGCTTGTTCCTGGCAAGCCTTTGTTCTCAAGAGATCTGAGCCATTTCATCCATAAAGCCAGCAGGGACACTGCAGGTCACACAATCAAACACATTGGATGTTTGATCTAATGCACTTCTACTCAAACCTGTCGTAATAGTACTACTTCCAAAAATCAGGTCACATCCCCAACACATGCTGTACAATTGAGTACAGCAATCACAAAGATGCTGGATCAAGGATCAGAAGAGCGAAGCCAGGTAACTAGAACTATGCATGAAAGATCTTAGACATCTTTGTTTTAAATTGTACAGTTACACATTGCTTGACTGCCACCAAGTGGAAAATAGCAGAACACACTTTTTACTGTACATGTGTAGGGAAATATGGAAGATTTGAGAGCTGACTGCTTTGTCTACCAGTGAATTGTATTTTGTATGGCCCCCTTGAGCTACTACTGAGAAGAATATGTATAATGCCCTAATGTTGTTGGTTCTCTGTCATTATATTGAATATGTAGTGAAAACTGTGCCTTTAGATGAATGAAGAGGGATAACATACCTAAATTCTTTCTCACTCTTTCCTCTGAGATCTCGGACAAGCCAGTTTGAATTAAAAGCATCTTGTGGTGGCATTCCCCATCTCATAATTGCATTTAAAAAGGCTTTGCGCTGACGGGCATTAAATCCAAGGACCTTTAAAAAGATACATACAATTATAGGTTCAGATTTAAATATTTCTTTCCAGAATTATATTTGTAGGAAATTCCCTTAGACTGACTCAGTAAATAATTTGCAAAACTGTTTGTAGGCCCTTTGCAGTACATACAAAAAGACTATGCAACATTTGAACAGAATAGTCACCTACAATTTGTTACTGGGATACCAAGACTGAGTACAAGGCAGAGAGCCAAAGGTTAGAAAAAGAGATATGAGGCACAAAAACAATGGTTAAAAATATAGAAGCATAATATTTAGCTGTTTCAAAGGGCGGAAATATGACTGACATGTAAAGTGTGTCCAAAGTGACTACACAGTAACCAATATATCATAGATTCCTAAACTTTGGATAAGGTCCTAAAAAAGCTACCCTGAGTGCTACCCCTTTAACATATTAATATTGATTTAAACAGTGCAAAATAGTTTATAAAAGAGAACAAAACCTTTACTTGAAAGGCTGTGTCAATAGAGGGAGGGCCCTCCCAAACTGAACTTGCCTCCCAATACTGCTCCATTCTCCTTACATGTTGAGAAGAAGCCTCACAATACTACTACATTGTTCTTACAGGTTGAGAAGAAGCCTCCCAAACTGAACTTGTTTCTCAGTACTGCACCATTATCCTTACATATTGAGAAGAAGCCTCCGAAACTGAACTTGCCTCCCAATAATGCTCCATTCTCCTTACATGTTAAGAAGAAGAATAAATAGCACAGCAGAGTTGACACATATCTTATACATCTAAATCTTCTCAAGTGACTGCAGAACTGAAGACTGTGCCACTAAAGTCAAATGCACATGCTCGGTGTTGATCACTTACTTTGTACACTGTCTCCCTTTGTACTTAAATTGCCACTGGTCCTTGCACCTCATTTTAGATCATAGACTCTTGACCACCCCCATTTATGATGAGTGCTATTAGGTAAAAACGCCTCCTCCCCTTAGTTGCACATTTCGAAGTTAGGGAGTGGTGACGGCTGCAGGCCACAATGGAGACCTATTCTTACAGCCTACCCTGTGGTTACTGTACTATGTAATTCTGGGATGCACTACATGGCAATGGTGTGTTTATGTGAATACAGAAAAGAATAACTCACTATTACTATAATTTTGTCTACAATTGGAGAAAATCACAAAACTGCTGTAAATAATATAATATATATTGTATAATTCTGTTTTATTAGTTTTAGTGCCAATAACCAATCATAGCTATTTTTACCTCAATATTTCCTCCAACTCTTGCCAGAAGTGGGGGGAGAGGTTTATCTCTGTCACTCTTTAATTGCCGTCGAGACTGCCTTCGGCCCCCTGCAAATACATTTTAGAGGAAAACTTTACTTAAAAATTGACACCAAGGGGGTTATTTAGAAAAATCCAATTTTTTATTTATTTATTTAAATAAAAAAAATCCGACCAAACTAGAATCCACAATTCAGAAAATATTGTGACTTATTTCATAGTGTCGAAAAAGTTGGGTTTTTAGAGAGACAATAAGAAAAAGTCACAATTTTCCTGAACTGCGGATTCTAGTTTGAGTCTTCCAGCTCACTCATTATGTGCATGTGTGTGATGTTACATTTGGGGGGAGGAGTATCCTACATCACATGCACGTGCATAATGGGCAAGGTGGAAACTCACTCATTATGCACATTGCTTATGTCCCAGCATGGCCACCTGCACCTGTCTCACGTTGTATGTGGCGTAGCATTTGTTAGGGGCATTTTCTGCTAAAAATGTGTGGGCTCTATTAGCCTGTGTATCCACTGGGGGAATACATTTTGCTATGTTAGGTGCCTTTAAATGGAAAAAAGCCCTCTCAGACAAGCAGTAAAATATATTAAAATCACAGGGCACTGCTCACTCTGACCTTCAGGTTTCTCTTCAAAATCCTCATCTTCATCTTCTGAACCAACTGAATACTCTGAGTGGTTGTCAGACAGGTCATCTTGCCATTCTGTAAAAAAGTAGATGTTTTAGGCTGTAAGTTGCAAAGTATCTGCAAAAATGCATTTACTGTACTTAATACAGTAGCACTGTACAGTAATAAATGTAATTTCGTGTTATGCTGTGAAAGACAATAAGTGGTTCTCAGGTTTAAAAGTGCTTACTATATATAATTTTAAAAAAAATCTAATCTCTAGGTTTAAGTGTCTATAAAAATGTTTTTACTGCATTCAATAAAGGTTTAATTTTAGTCCTAAATGCATACAATATATTAACTTTATTTCATAAAATTTTTATTTCTAGTCCTAAATATCTATATTGTTGTCTTCATGATAGGAAATGCTACTGGGAGGCAGCTGGAAAACATAATGTGAGAGACCTGGATGCTTTTTTAGTGAGATCATAGTACTAAAAGTACTGACCCTGGCTACAAGACCTTATTACAAGTATCTACTGAATTCTCATTAAGGGGTGCAAAGTAAATTAAGTTAACTAAGGCTTCAAATGGCATTGAGAGACTGGTAATGTAAATAACTGTTTTCACCAATGCTTTTACAAAGCTCTTTTCCACACTGAAATGATGGTTCCAGTATGAAAAAGAGCTTGACTCAATAAAGCAATAAGATGGAGCTCCACTGCTATGAATTGGTATAGTGTCTATTACATAATACCATGCATGATTATTAAGTAAGGGCAGCACCTTGGTCCTCCTGTGAGGCATCATTGTAGTTGACCTGCTTGCGAATGCGTTTCCCTTTGCCGAGATTCCTGGCAAGATCTTCCTGCTGTTGCTCATAATGATGACGAAGCAGCTTTTCCCAATAATCTGGATCAACATTCTCTTCCTGTTTAATTATTTCTCGTTCCACTTCCTCCTAATCATGATAAGGATAATAGGTATCAGACAGAAACAAAAACATACACAAGAAAAAGAGCATTCATTCAGCATTAAATTTTGGTGTAGTAACTTGATTGCAGCTCCCCAAATAGATCCACTTTGCCGACCCTCCAAGTAAAGTCAACAGTTTTATAGGAAAGTGTTTGTCTTTTGCGCTTCCCTACAAAAAATTGCTAATTAATCAATGTGTGTTGGCACATGGTAGACGCAATAGTGGTTTCTAGAACAGACCTCGAACAGTACAACTGATAATGGCATTAATAAACCAAAACCATTTTCTTTTCTTTACACCTAGGGGGTTGTTCATTAAAGTTTGAATGCCAAAAACTCCAACAAATCGAGTTTTTTTTTTTAGTAGAAAATGCAAATTTTTTGTGGAATTTTTTCCCGGGATTTATTATGGACCGAGGATGGAAAAAGTCTGAATCCGAAAGCCTGCTGAGGTTGTATATAAGTTAATAGGAGAAGTCCCGAAGATATCCTGATTTGTACTGGGTTTCATATGATACTCCAAACATTTCATGGTTTTCAGGCAAAAATCCAAAAAAATTGGAAAAAAAGTTTTTGTATTGGAAAATCTCAAAATTTTGTACAATCCCAATTTTTTCATGATTTTGTTTATTGCACAGGGAATTTTTGGGAAAATATAAGGGGAAATAACCCCTGTGGATTTGTTGTTTGAGTATATTTCAGAAAATAATTAGATACATTTGGATTTTGATAAATAACCCCCAAATGTTATTCATACTGAACACTACTAGTGCAAAGTATTATAGTGATTTTGCATATACAGCTGGAAGACATGTTTAAAAGGTTATAAAAATGCCAGGACAGTCCTATTCTAATCAAATATTACTACCGCCCACAATGCTCCCATTAAGGAGTTATACACACATAAATCTATAGTTCAGCAACATCAATAATATATTTGTAGAGCATCACACCTCAATAAAAGCTTCTACAAGCTCATCTGGAACAATAGACCACTTAGTGCAAGAATATGCTTCAATGAAAATTCTTCCTGCTCTGTGTTTTTAATCCCTTTAAACATGCAGGAAGGTAAGTTACCCTTCCCACATCAGTTTGTGTTTGTAAAACAGACACTCAGCAAAACTGATTAAGAAATGAAGACTCTTTTACCACACCATCTTCTTCCCGCACAACATACTGGGCCACTTTAAAAGAACTGAGATATTCGTTCATATTTTGGATATCCGTATCTTCAGTTGCATCTTGGTTTCGGTCCAAAAGTTTTGAAATGGCAGCATCATCATAGTGGATAACACTGCTGTCTTCCACATCCTTGTTATCACCTGTGAGATACAAACTCATCAGTGCATACATGCAGAAAAACTATTTGTATGCAGGTTATGCTACTGCTATAATACTTTACAGGGATCTATAATAATATCTGAACTGGGGAATCCCTCACAGATTAACAATTGTTTGAATTGTATCCCAGTTACTATGCACGTTGTTCTCACCGGTTTTCTTGTACACGGCTAAGGTACCACAATGATGGTCAGCTGGAAAAGAAGAGAGAGATTGAGACCATGATAAAATAATGATTACTATGTACTATTTCTAAAAAGCCACTAGTTATCTCAGTACATATACAAACTATTACTGAGGTAGAGGAAACAGTTGAGTTGAGTTGATTAAGGAAACATATACTGAAGTGTGTGGCACACTTTGTAGTGGATTATGGCTCAATTTGCTAATTTTTGATAAACTGTAAACTCAACTCTAATTCAGCTGACTGCAAATAGTAATCAATGGCATGGGTAGTCATTCTGATCAAGAATAAAACCAAGAGAAGAGAAAGGGACGGATGCTACATTCCAACAGAAGTGCATTCAGTGATCCAAATGCATTAAGACACTCTAATATTCATTTCTCTAGCGCAGGAGGACATTTGGGTCAATGCAGTAACCCATTCCAATAAAATCACACTTCTCTACAGCTACTTACAGCTTACTATAACTACTTACATATTTGCTGCTATGGGTTAATGTGAGTTTGCCCCTGTGTCGATAACTGAACACTTTTAAGACTGAAGTTTTCTTGACCTAATTTGCTAGTTACAGCATTGAGAGAGGTTGACTCATCTCAAAATGTTCTATAAATTATCAAATTCTGCTGACACCTATCGTCTTACCAATTTGTTTCTTAATACTCTCGCCTTCAACATCATCTTTAAAAAGTTCCTCAGTGCCAAATTTCAAAATATCATCCAATTCTTGCTTAGACATAGATCCAGATTTAGACCCAAGTCCTGGCCGCACGACCAAGTGGGTCAACATCATCTTCCTCTTTGCCACCTGTGTGATTCTCTCTTCTACAGAGGCTCTAGTGACAAACCGGTAGATCATCACTTTTTTATTCTGCCCGATCCTGTGAGCTCTGCTGAACGCCTGTAAAATTAAACCACAGATGCAAAATGTGACAAAACTCCCTTCTGAACAGTCATTGAAGAAATAAGTCAAAGGAATAAAAAAATATTTTACCAAGAAATAAAAATTACAATATTGAAACACTTTATGCCTCCGTAGAAACCTTTTTTTTTTTTTTTTAAA
>CM044444.1:78459962-78557729 GCA_024363595.1 Xenopus borealis
TTATTTAATGTTTACATGATTTTCTAGTAGACTTGAGGTATGAAGATCCAAATTACTGAAAGATCTGTTATCCAGAGCATTCTGGATAACAGGTCCCATAACTATATACACTTATTTTATATGTGTGAGCGTTTGACTGCTATAAAACAACCACTTCCATTATTTTTGAGCATTATAACTAAGCCTATGTCTGGATATGGGTTAGATGTATAATATGAGTTTAAAAGCCACAGGCTCAACTGTATTAAACACTGGTAAGAGGATAATGGAATCAGTGTTGGCCTCCTCTATCATTAGTATATGTATTCAATTCATAAGTAACAATGATGAGGTGTAAATGAATCACTTCTGATAAAAGGGTGTACAAGCAAATAAGTGATACAAACTTGGACACACTTAGCACTCAAGGTACCCTGATAATCTGTTATGTAAGGCCAAGAGTGAGGTGGATCATATCCCCAGTGATACTTTATTGAAATGTAAAAGAAAAGGAACCTCTACAAACAGAATTCCATTTTGTTACTACATTTGATTGCCGCTGTAAGGAAATACACAAGGTAGTTAGGATGTATTGGACCACTGTATAAAATGACCCCTCCACTTCTAAAATATTCACTTTATTTCCTTTATTTGCCTATTGCAAAGACAAGAATCATCTCTAAAAAAAAAAAAATCAGTCTGTTTTTTGGCACAAACATTCTTCACATCTGTCGGGGTGTTGCAGTGTTATTTATTAGCATTATTAAAGGTTTGACTGTATCAGATCCTACATTAGGCACAGACATAAAGCTTACAGGATATCTTTCGTGTATATCTACAAATGTTATATATTTACTGTAGTGTCTATGTGGGGAAAACAGGATGCTTCAAGACAATCAATGCTCAATCAACACACGAGTGCTATAGAAAATGTTAAAGGAGACATTTTGTGAGAAGAACAAGAATGAGTCAGTGCATTATACTCTTAAAGGAGAATTCACCCCCCCTTGATGTTAAGTCCCCATCTGCTCCCTCCGTAGGTCCCCCTCCCTGCCTCCCCTCCTGCATCCCCTGAATCCTTCTCCCTCCAGAAATAGAGACAGGAAAAGCAGAGTGAGCGCAGCAGAGCTCCCAGCTGCCATCTTTTTATCTTCATGAATGGAGAAGTGTTTCGGTGCATGCGCAGTTGTAGCAAATATTCGTTTTTTGACAACTGTGCTTGCACTGAAAGAGACGGGAAGTATTTCTGGAGGGAGAAGGAATCAGGGGTAAGACTGTGCAGGGGGGAGGCAGTGAGGGGGACAAATGGAGGGGGGCAGATGGGGACTTAACATCAAGGGGGGTTGAATTTTCCTGTAAATATAGAAGGAATGTGCTTAAAAATTTGTTTTTTTTTCAGGCTGATTAATTGAATATTTCTGCTAAAAACCATAGACATCCTGCTCATCTGTTCCACCTCCTGCTGCCTCCTTTCCCAGGCTGTGCAGGGAAGCCGGCAGCACTCAGCACTGTTTGATAGGAACCAATCAGCAGCTATGCTGACCTTATATTGAACTGAAGCCTGTCTTTGCTTGAGTGACTGCAGGGCTGTGGATGTCTGTCCCTCTCTGTGCTTCTGTCAGAGTCTACTAGGACATGCCCACCCCTCATTTAAAACCCCGAAAGGGCTGGTATCAGATCTATAGGAAACTCCAATAAAGGGGATATTTTTAAAGATAATATAAATTTTTAGCCCTAAGTAAAACCAGAACAATGTATTGTTCAATACTGCCTACAAAATTAGGGTTTTTTTTTGTCTCCTATACAACCAAACCAACACTTAAATGCCAACATTGGGGTGAATGTAATCATTCCTTGTAACAATTACAATGGATATTTTTGGAGGAAGTTTCCAGTAAATTAGGTAATACTGATCAGAAACTCCTCCAACGGGAAAATGACTGGACACGGAGGCTTACGCCCAAAGGAGTAAATGAGGCAATAATCTATACGTTTTCTTTAAACAAATATATAATATAAAATAAATATTTTCTTAATTAATTTCTTACTTTCAGTGGAGTAGAAGGAGAATATTGATGAAAGTAAGATAACGCCTCTTCTGTACGGATAGTACCTATACTGTAATAATTATGGTCTGTGATACCTCAGGTCTATACTATATCATGATATCAATTTTGTGATAAACATTATTCCCATGTTTAGATTTCACAACACGACTATATGGATGGACTAAATTTCAACTATGATATCAATCAAAAATTGGACTATGTAATTATGACATGACTATGTTGCACTATTTTGATATTCCGCTGCTATTATGGGTACAGTATGTAAGTGTTTTGGATCTCTATGGTGGGTTATCACTTCAGGAAGGGCAAACATTTGATCCTATGCTGTGTGTCCGAGAGAACAGCAATAAAACTGGGAACACCCCCCATTTGATCCTCGGGTATTTGCGTTGTGACTTATGAATTAGATAATCTGTATTAAAACAGCTAGTATTTTATTGAGACTATGCCTTTAAGCAAGGATATCAGTGATTTTAACATCTTGTACAAATCAGCTGTTTTAATGAACAAAAAAAAGTAATAAAATATGAATTCCATAGCTTCTTCAAAGGAATACAGTTTTACCATTAAATCTGTCAATTGCCTCCTGGCGTAGCCCTCCTGTGATTCCTCCATCTATTCGTTCATATTTATAGCCCTCATATTCTAGAAAATCTTCAAGTAAGTCCAGCATTTTTGTCATCTGCAAAAGAGAAAATTGTGAATGTTGTTTATTTAACATTTTGTTTAATATATAAAAAAAAAAGTTTCATTGTGACCTGGAAACCAGATCTTGCCTATTTCGCAGGCAGCCATCTTTTTGCCTTGGCAGAGAAGCAAACAAGACAGCTGTCCAGGAGAACAGCCAACATTATAACATTTCATTTATTCGTTCTTTATTTTAAATGTGTTGAGAGTGGTTGCTTTAATTGTATAATTGTGAATTCATTTGATTATATATGTAAATTATCAATATATATGATACTTTCTGGAACCGAATAAGAAGACAAACTCATATATAAATGAAACCTGTGAAACTAATAATTCACTTGTCAGAAAGTTACTGCACACAGTTACAAATGCCTTTACAGACCTGAGAAAAAATCAGCACCCGGTGCCCTTCGTCCTTAAGTTTCTTCAGCATTTTTTGTAGAAGCATCAGCTTCCCAGAAGATTTAACCAAAGAATTTCCATCATATGATCCATTTGGCAAAACTGGGGCCTCCTAAAGGAAGGGATAGCAAACATATGTTGAACTAGATCAATGTGGTTTCTTAGACTAAAAAAGAAAAGAGAAAAAGACAGTGCTCTGCCCATTTATTGGCTGGTGTAACCTATCATGTATGTGTGCCCTTGGTTTTTGAGTGAGCAATGTGAAATGTACGAGCCTGAAGTAGGATAAGATCATTAGGATTATCCAATGGCACATACAACCAGAAAAGTATATTTTTATTAAAATGGTTTATTTAGATGAAAAAGAGTTTTACATATGTTTTATGCAATATATTCTTATAGAGAACTGCAATAGAAGTTGATATCTATGACACAATAGCATAAGAAGTCTCAGAACTATACATACCACAGCAGCGACCGGAAAGAGATAAGGGTGATTACAGCACTTCTTTAGGTCCATCATGATGTTGAGCAATGAAACTTGGTTTCCACCTGCTTTCGAATTCAAAGCCTCAAAGTTTCTTGTTAATATGAACTTATAATACTTCCTGCATCAAAGTCAGTAGAAAGAAATGTCTATAAAAATCTGGGAGAACTGGTACGGAACATAGGATTACTATGGCAACAGTAAAAGGATGTACCCAGGCAATATTTGACAGAACTGCCCTGAACCAAATCAAGCAGGGGTATTGACTGCCCTAAAATATTTCTGGGGTATCTTGATCAAACTCAATACACCCGTACATGACCCATGCTTCTATATCATTTCATTTGCAGGGCTTCATTGCGGCCTGTGTCTCTGGGTATTCTTTAATTGACTGCACCTCCTCAATATACATTATCTGAATAATGCACTCAGCCCTGTATTTGTGTGTGTGTGTGTGGGGGGGGGGGGGGGGGGTGAACCACAGGTCCCTGTGTTTCTAAAATAAGTGCAGAGATCAGCAAAGCAAGAAAAGCAGAACACTGTATAAAAATAAATGGCTACTTGTGGCCCTTTTTTCACTTTGCAAAAGTAAAGGAATTGTTTGTGCTTAGAGGATTTGAATAAGCCCACATGCACTCTTATATATCTCACTGAATGTTTTATCTTCAGTTAATTTAGGTCTACTGCATTCTAGCTATTTTGGCAAACATGATATCTGAATTACTCTGCGTTGGGTTTTCAGTAGTGCATGATAACTGATGGTGTTATCCAACAGGTTTTCATATGGACGTACTTTTGCATTTGGCTAAGCTCCACTCGTACTATTAACTCTGTTTTGGCTGGCATGTTCTTAAAGACATCTGCTTTCAGCCGCCTCAGCATATGGGGTCCCAGCACGTCATGAAGTTTCTTAATTTGGTCTTCCTTGGAGATGTCTGCAAACTCTTCTAAAAACCCTTCTAGGTTACTAAAAAACAAACAAAACAGGTTTGCTGAGAAGTTCCTTGCGAGAGCTTCAGTATTTCACTAGAAGAGCTAATACAGTATATTAAAAGTCTGTGAGCTTTCTAATAGGCATTAATTGAAAAAAATATGAGCTTACAGTTATTGGCATAGCATAACTTGATAAAGAGCTTCATTACGCATGAAAGGGTCTATATGAGCCTCTCCCTTATTTATCCGCAGATGTTTATAACAGCATACAAACGCTTCTATGGCATTTTCTGTGTGTTTGTGTATATACATATATTTATATATACTGTATATATATATATATATATATAATATATATATAACTGTATATATACATATTGTATACACTGTGTGTATATATATATATATGTTACCTCTGAGTTTTTATATGGTCATGAAACTTGGTAACTTGTAATATTCTTAAAATTTACACTTCATTCACTATATATACACACACAGCCAAAAGTGTCCACAAAGATGTTTCCTGGATGAGAGTTTATAAGAATTAAAATATTCTGTTGCAGAACTACTTCCACTATGAACTGTGTGATGCACAGGGAATCACAGAAATATTATAGAATATAGACATTTATCTAGACTGCTAAAACATTTCTGGTTTTAGAATACTTTATGGGGAAGATTTATCATTCCTCGCCAATTCAAGGGCTTTTAGCCCTGGAATTTGGTAAAAATTTTATGTTCGAATAAAAATTTGATAAAATTGTAGGAAATATTCACTAGTTTTGAGCGCTATTCAAACGATTTCTGAAAAAAATCGTTAAATTTCATTCGATCATTCAAAAAATTTGTACGATTCGAACGATCGAAAGCGTTCAATCGTAGGATTTCTATTCGAACAGGTAACATAAATAAAGCCTATGGGGGATTCCCATAGGCTTCTATTACAATTCGGTAGCTTTAATCTGGCAAAGTAGACAGTAGAATAAAATTTTAGAGGGCAAGCTCTTCGACCATCGAATGATCAAATAGTCGAATTGATTCTATCTATTCAATTTATTCGATACAATCGAATTTGTCACATTTCAATTCGATCGAATTTCTATTTTTGACTTTTGACGTGCATCAGATTTTTTTGATGCGCGTCATTTTTTTTCTCCCAAAGTCTATGGGCCTCACTTCTGAGGTGAAACTCAGCACAGAAAATTCGCTCATCCCTATTTTAATTTATTTTAGCTATAAGAAATCTTCTTTTGTAACCTGAAAATTGATATTTCTCCTAATATATATTATACGATAAAATAAATTTGATTTACAGGTATTGGGACATTAAAGGGCAGGTTTATCAAGGGTCGAACTCCAAAAACTGCAAAATTCGACCAACCGAAATTAGAGATTTTTTATTTGGTCAAATAGTTCAGTTTTCGATCGAATTCGAATCATACCAATCAAAGTAATAGCGCATCCGATTGAATTCGATTCAACGTTTTTCCAAAAAAACTTAGATTTTTCAATGTCCACCAATTGACTCCAATCTAGGAGGTCTCCCATAGGATAAAACAGCAACTTGCCAGGTTTTAGATGGCGAATGGTCAACGTAGAATTTTTAAAGAGACACTACATGATAAATTTCAAAAATTAGAATTTTCTAATTTTTTGAAAGTTCAAATTGAATTTGTACTATTCCCTAGTTGAAGTACACAAAAATAGCTCGAAATTCACATTTTTTTCACACCTTGATAAAGCTGCCAGTAATAGTACCATATACAAGCGTAACCCTTTGTAATATGTAAAATACTTTCAAAGATATCCTGACATTTTACGAAATATCAGTAAACAAACAGAGCATATTACAATTGCCTGGTTACAGGGAAAAAAAATCAGTTCAGCATTCTGCTTAAAACTGAGAAAAAAACACCCACAAATAATCTATTCTAATAAGATAAAGGAATAAAGGGAGTACGGCAAGGACAGTATACTGAAAATATATTAATAACATCAATGCAGGAAAAAGTCTAAAACAAACAGAAAAAAATGTATGTATGCTTTAGCATACAGTTAATCTCCTACTGGTTATTATCATAGGCATGCAGTCTTTACATGAGAGAGAGATGGGAATGTGCCTTGAGCGATATCTTATCTGTAAAAAACATATCTCAAAGGTAATTTTGATACACAGGGCCTCAACACTGGGCAGTAACCCATGGCTATCAATCCAATTTTTGGTTTCTATTGCTCTTTCTACAGATGGCTGAAAAAGAAAGTTAAAGTGGACCTGTCACACAGACATCTGTATAATAAAAGTCCTTTTCAAATTAAACATGAAATCCAATTTTTTTTTTATTTAAGCATTAATACTTGTAAACTCATTTACAAATCTCAGCTGTCAATCAAATATTGCCTGCTCCTCCTCTATGTCTTAGGCATAGGGGCAGGGCAGGCAATTACTTTCACTTTCCATTCAGTACTTCCTAGATGTAACTGCTCTCCCCATAATCCCCCCTCTATTAACCATTTAATTGTGTAACCAGTGCAATGGGAAGGACATCAGGTCCCCCAATCTGGTGCACAAACAAGATGATGTAAGGCTTGCCTTAATAACAGTGTCCACAAAATGGCTACTGCCTGCTTGCTATAATTCTGAATTCCCAGATGGAAGGAAACAAGATTCAAATACATTTTTATAGTGCAATTAAAGTTCATTTTGCTTGTCTAACATGATAAAATAGGATTTGTAATAATTTTTTGGGGTGACGGGTCCCCTTTAATTACTGATTGGTTGCTATGGGTTACTGCCCAGGTACAAATTTGTCCTGTGTTGGTAAATTAGTTCCAATGTAGTTCATTGTTATGTACCATGCTGCATAATTAGGCATAAGATTGTTATTCCACAAGCCTGTCTAGAACTAAAGGCTTATTTTCTGTTACTGTGTGCCAGGCAGGTTCATATACATTCTTTTTAAATCTCTCTGGAACCAACAGGTTGGGCTATTACTGCATGAAATCTACTGAAGTAATTTTTGCAAAAAGGCATTTGCAAAGCATCTATAATCAATATCCATTCTGTGTGACTCATTTTGTCTTTCTCATTCTGCTCTAAGAACATGCTATACCTCCCACATATGAATTATTCATATTTTTTTATATTTCACAGTTGGCAGGAACTGAGCCTAATAATGTTGAAAAGGCTTTGGAATATGCAATTGAAGTTATAGACAAAGGAACAGAATTACTTGCCAGTCACTCTGTAGAAATAGGTTGCAGCCAGTAAAATTGCTTTGCTATGCGCTGGTCATATACACTTCAATTTTTATATACCTGTATGGTCTGTCTGTCTATCTATCATCTATCTATATGAAATATATATGAATAGGTATTTTGCATATTTCCCATAACATTTGTTTCTCCATATGCAAAATTCCAAGTACTTGCTATTCATAATACCATACATGTTCGGTACCATGATTTTTAAATGCAACTGAAACAATCATGAATGAAAGAAGAATGTATGAAATTAATGCATGGTTTCTCCAGCATACAAGAGCCAATAAGCTGCCATGTCGTGGTGATGTGCAGCTTTTTATGCCCTGTCTATGGCTAGCTATCGCTACTGACCAGCCACATAATAATGACACAAAGTTATATACAAAAGTATATAAGAAAAATAAGAAAACTTACTTAAATCGTTCAGGTGTCAGGAAATTGAGAAGATGGAAAAGTTCTTCTAAATTATTCTGAAGCGGAGTTCCAGTTAGCAGCAGTTTATAGTCAATCTTGTAGCTATTTAATACCCTAAAGAACTTAGAAAAAGAAAGTTATGTGGCAGTCATTTAGGGTAAAAGCAATGTCATGCAGTTTTAGGCATTTAATAAAATTAAAAACAGGAAATAATCCTTTGTATTATACTAAACTTCCTTTATGTAAATCCCATTGGGGATCTGTTAGAAATCTTTAAATCTGTTAGGGATATACCTCTCCTCATTGTAAAGGGTGAAGCTACAAATGAGTTTAAATGAACTGCAAAACATCTGATACACCGTGCTTGTGAAAACCATAGAACCAATCTTTTTAAAAATAACCTTGAAACACTCAAAAGAAAGAACAAAAACAAAACTGCTGTATTTATTTTCAATATCAGTGAATGTTCCAAAGCTTTAACATAATTTTACATGGTATAAAGAACCCATGATGTCATAATAAGAACAGCTAAAGAATGTTTGCTAGCCTTAAAAATACTTACTTTCGATTGGCTGTTTTTCAGCCGATGTGCCTCATCCACAACAAGGCAAGCCCACTCAACAGAACCCAAGATAGCATGATCAATTGTGATAAGCTCGTAAGATGTAAGCAGCACATGAAATTTTATCTGGGCTTCTTTCTAAATGAACATGACCAAGAGAAATAGAGCAGGTAACAAGGTAATTAAAGTATCAGTCTGAAAATAGAAGTATATGGTAAATAAATTTATAGATAACCGCAAGTGATCGATAAATGGATATTGAGAAGACCCATGGCCGACCCGCATCTATAACCGCACACAGAACTTCTGCCCGCAACCCACAGGGTAGCTCAGGTTTTAGCGATATGGTGCAAAGTGTGGCAAGCCATCGCAGACGAAAATTTACCGTTTAGTGAATTTGCCCCGAAGAGTTTAATATATATATATATATCTAGATACATTATGCAAAACAAAAACTTATTGCTTGTACTATCACTCTCAAAACTAAATAATCAATGACAAAATTCAACTGTGGTCTTTCCTCATTAAGAACTGTCTTTCCTGACTGTACCCAGTTTTGGTGCATCTCATAAACATTGGTAAGACAAAGATTTAATCATCAGTCCAGTATATTTAAGTATATTTAAGAATCTCATTCTTCATAGATCTATTTTTTACAGGAAAAAAATGCTGGGTGGAGCTCTCTCTTATATTATATTTTTTTAACCTTGACATTCATAAACTATTTCATGCACTGCCCATATAGATAATTGTTACTCTTATACATTTGCAGAATTCAAACATGGATTTAAAAACATGACAGATACATCATGTAAGAGATGCGCTGGACAAGATAATTTTTAGATGTGTTTTTCATCAGTGTTGGACTGGTAAACAGTTAATGCCCAGGAGAATGTATGTTGTTGCAGAAAGTAAGGCTGTATTCTGCCAGCATAGGAAAAGTCAGATAAATAGGTCCCTGGAGTGAATGAAGGAGAGCAGGGTGGGCCCTCCATTCCATACTTCATTTAGTGGCAGCTGCCCAATTACAGGTAGCTGCCTGCTTAGGCTGCAGGTGAGCATGAAATAAAAGAGGTGTGAGGCTACTCCTCGGTGCTCTCCAGACCTCCTTGTGTTAGAGATGGCTGGGGTTGTGAGGCTCCCTGGACCCCACCTTGTGTTGAAGGGGGGTGTGGTGCTGACAGAAGGTGGGCCAGGCCAGAGGTTGGTGAGCTAGTATCTCTGTAGGGGAGTTAACAGAGTTTAGTAAGAAGTCAGAATATTCCAGAGTGTGTAAGCCACCCTGAATCATGAAAAGCCCCAGTTTGGGGGAAAGTCTTGAATGTGTGCTTTTAAAGTGCTGTTGATCTATGTTACTGTAACCTTTATATTGGGAAGAGTTTTTCCAAAATAAACCGGCAGTATGTTCTGTCTGAAGACATGCTCCAGTTCATACTCTTACCAGCCTACCATAGCTAATTTCCTCCAAAAACTGTGTGTACAGGCAGCCAGCTTGTCACAAGTTATATAAAAAAGAAAAGCTAGGGCTCATTTACAAAAATTGACACACAGGGGCAAATTCACTAAAGCGCGAAGCGTCTAACGCTAGCGCTAATTCACCAGCGTGACATCAATTCACAACTTTGCTGATTCACTAACAGTGTTCCTGGCGAAAATTCGCTAGCGAAGTAGATAGACTTGCGCAACTTTGCACCCTTACGCCAGGCAAAGTTGTGCACTGACGAAGGGACGTAACTATGCTAATTCACTAAGATGAACATTTTTTTAATGTTACCTCTTACACTAGACGTTACTTCACCTGGTCAGACCTGGCAAAGTTCAATACAATAGGAGTTTGAGAAAAAAAACTTGAAGTCCCAAAAAACGCTGGCGTCTTTTACATTTTGTAGGGTGATAGTCTGAAAAATAGCGAAAATTCCCCCCCTACATTTCCTAACATATGGCAACTCAACTATATAATGGGCAATAGGACAACTTTATTTTGTTTATTAAAGGTTTCCTGGGCTTGTGTAGTGTAATGTAGTGGCTGTAACATACACCTCTATTATAAGTTTAAGTTAAAAAAATTTGATAGTCGAAATTCTACCCTTAGTAAATCAGCCCCTAAGTGTTTTTACAAAACTTGAGCCAAAGAAGATGAGTGATGTATGCAGAAACTGCCCGCTGTACTGTCTTCATTAATGGCACTGCAGGAATTTCCCAATCTGTATACTGGTTTAGTGCGGGATAACATGTTTCAAAACATTCCTCACAATTGTGAAATGAGATATGCAGTGCAATCCAATTGTGTATATAATATATGTTAAACAGACTCTCATAGATTTAACAAATGTGAAAAAGTAAAGCACAAAGTAATGCTCCGTGTCCTAACATGTATCAACACAAAACCATGATACTAGTGCACACAACACATCATAATATTATGGCCTTAAACAGCTCTCTGTGTAAATGTTGTCCCTATTTGCCATATTTGTACTTACTTTCATGCGAAACACCTTCTTCCCACTTTTGATGGCATTGTCTTCAAAAGAAAATTCATTTTCTCTTATAACTGCTCGACTGTCTTTATCACCAATGTACGTTACAACATAAAACTCTGGTGCCCACATCTCAAATTCCCGTTCCCAGTTGATGATAGTTGACAATGGCGCACTGACCAAATATGGACCTTTGGAATGACCCTGTTTATAAGATAAAAGACCTGATTTAAAAGGTAATTTTACTAACAAGCATGAGACCAGTGCAAAGAGAGTAAATATTTCAGAAACTCAGGTATAATTCAGATAATTACAATTCTGTACAATAATAAATTCCTTTCATCATGAAGAGACACAAAACAATAGTTTTCAAGGAGAAATCAAAGGGTGACTTTGAACTCACCATCCAGCAAGGGAAAATTGTATGGGCAAAGCAATATAGCCACTCAGTTCTATCAATATAAGGGTCCAAAATGTTCAACCAAAAAATAGAAACAAACCAATAAAAACAGATAATTTGCTGCCTCAAAGAAGTAAAGATACATTTCTACTTTGCCCATAAATGTAAATTGCATTTTTGCATTGCACTTCTCCATGTTCTTACAGTTATTGCCTAAAGATGGCCATAGAAGTGCAGATTTTAAACTTTACATGATGAACAAGTGGTTGTTTCAGTCTGCCAATCTACTAGGAAAAATAAGAAATCAGAAGATGTTCTGCCCATTAACTGACAGACCGCAATCGTACAAAAGTTATGTCCAAAAAACAGTAGTGACAATTGCTCATTGATATTGTCTGATGAGCAATGCATGTAGTAGCCAACCTAAATCTTTTAACCTGTCCAGTTGACTAAACCATTGATCGCCATGGCAGAAAAAATGTCAGGACATTCCACACACGATCCGAAAATCGTATGAACCATTTCATATAACTGCATTTTTGCACCTAGGGCCAGCTCGACTAGATTTAATATATTCTTTCCTCATTTGAACCGACAACCATGAATTTACCACCACTTTTGAGAGGCAATTCACCCCACTGCTCTTAGTGTACACAAACCCTTCCCATTATTGTCTATAGAGGTTTTCATTCATCCAGGTCTTAAGATCCAGTATCTAGTGAGTCTAAGGGTGGCCATACATTGGCAAACAAGCATATCTTGCCCACTTTGAATGGGTGATATTGGGCTGATCTGCAACTATTGGCTCATAAGGCCAGGAATGCAGATAGTAGGTGGAAGGACTACATCATCAAACCGATGCAGCACTCAATCTGATTAAATTTTAAAATCTAATCGATATCTGCATGGTTTTTGATCGGTCAGGGAAGCCCACCAGAAGGCCCTGTCCACTGGCAATAAGCTACCGACTTTGTCTGTATGCAGGTTTTATTGGCCCCTATATGGGCATTCAGAGCTCTGAATATATGGACATTCAGAACAGCCTTAGACTTATCCTCACTAGATACTCTGTCCCACCATTCTGGTGTTAATGGCTCATTTCCAAATGAGCCAAATCCATAATGCAAGAGACAACACTGGATGCTGAAAAATGCACATATTTACCCAGGTGCAGTAACCCAATGCAACCTATAATCTCATGCTTTAAAGTTGCTATAGTTTATTATACAAGTGGTAAACCTTGCAACTTTTATTAGATTTCCCCATAAGAAATCTGTGACTTGTAACATACCTCTTTGTAAAGGGAGTAGAGAAAAACAATAGTCTGGACAGTCTTGCCTAGACCCATTTCATCTGCAAGAATAGTGTCGGTTCCTTGTGCCCAGGAAAACCTTAACCAGTTCAATCCTTCTAACTGGTAAGGGTGTAACGTTCCTCCTGTACAATCTATGTACCAAGGCTGTTTATCAAACTTTACCGTTGGCTGCATGAAGAATACAAGAAAGCTGTGACTGACAGTTTGTGGAAAATGTCATTATTTACCATTTACAAATGATGTATACAGCAAATATATGGAGAATACGCATGACCATTTGTAGGTAATGAAGTTTAAGGTAACAAAGATAAATATAATGTACTTCTTTATTTACATTCGTAAAAGCAGAAGAGTAATTAGCATGACAATTGAGCAATCAAAGTTTGAACAAAAACACATATGCTGCTATATAAGTTTAGGGAATAGGGTTAGGCAATCTTTGGGGTACAACTGTTACAGAATACAGCTACCAGTACCATCTGAGCTTACAGGGGGGAGCTTGGTACTGTAGTAACTATAGTAACAGTTATACATGTTTTAAAGTTAGGAGTCTCAACAGCTTCTTTGTTCAGAATACACAGCAAACAAGGCCTGGACATTCCCATCTCTGTATTTACAATATTGTATTCTTTAGTGTGAAAATTCTATTTCAAATAAGCATGCATACAGCCTTTCACACTGTGAAAAAGGATTCAGTAGAGTATCAGTTGTACAGGCATGGAAAGAGGTCCCTTATCTGGAAAGCCATTATCGAGAAAGTGGTGAATTTCCCATAGAGTCCATTTTAAAAAAATATTTATTTTCTAGCAATAATAAAACATTATATTGTACTTGATCCTATCTAAGCATCTGTGAATCCAGTCCTGTTGTGTTTATTTAATAATTAAATATGTTTTAGAAGACTTAAGGAAAGGAAAGATTAATTCCGAATAACAGATTCTGTACATGAATACTTTAAAAATGGAACTGGGTACATCATATACAACTGTATAATTATTTTTTACTATGTCATCAGCTGCAACCCATAAAAGTACATACGTCAACTATTGGGGCTAAAGGTGGTTTTTCCAGATTTTCCTCTTTCGTCTTTTTGTTCTTCTTAAATATAAGAGGTCTTGCATCTTCACCGAGCATCAACTCCCTAAAGACAGATTATGTAATATGAAAGAAGCACTTACTTTTTGTTACATTTAGACAAAATTACCTTTTCTGTCACATAATTGCACACAAACCTTTCCAACGATCAATCCAATATATGGCATGAAATAATAAACAGATGTACAGTGCATATAACATCAAGTTATGGTTGTTCAGATTGTTTATATGAAGAAGATTCCTCCAAAATCTGAGGGTTAATTTCAGTTTATGGAATAATTTAAAAAATGATCACTATCATTATCATCAGTGTAGCTGTAGCCTTGACACAGTTACTGTATGACTTCATGATCAGGTGGATTGGGTGTCCGATAAACACCTAACAGTAATAGTTTCCACTTCAAACACTGTACAAGATGGCTTTTCCACACAACAAAGTACAGGAGTACAGTACCTGTGGTCCCAGTAAGATTGTTTCTGGTTCTCATAATCTGGAATGTCTATATTGTTGATTTCCCATGTGCACTGATCATAAGGCAGGTCCTTCCACTTGATCAGATAATGAACGTCTCCCTTCTTATCAAAACTGAACAAAACAAATGTACATAAAAACAAAAACAGAAAAACAATTGATTTAGTTATATTACAGTCATTTGCACTGCTGTGTCTGGGTACAATTATACAATTTAAATTCTGGATTGTCTTTAACTGTAAGGCTACTAACAATGAGTTGGCGTGATCATACTGTAATTTTATAAATACCCCTATAAGATATATATGTAGTTACAGCTCTAATTTAAGTACCATATATATATCAGCATATTATAAAATATAGTTCAATAATAAATCATTTATAGTTCTGATATATAAAGCTGTGGAGTCAGGAACCCAATACAGTAAGCATATTACATTTAAAATATACTAGATCTAAAAAGTCTCTGCTGAGTAATTTCACAACCCCATAAACACCACTATTGTAGCCCTAAGGTAATAAATCTGTCTCTCTTTGGACCCTTTCATGGAATACTTCAGCCTGTGGGGTTTGTATTGAAAGTTCAGCCTTCCCTGTAATACTTAAAACTTAAAAAAAGAAACTTGTTGAAATGATTTAAAATTGATCTGTAAAGGCTACAATTGTATCGTTAATTTCAATGGCAATAGACTGCAAGAGGTGGTCCACTTTGGAAAATATTTCAAGCAGCAACTGACTGTCCAGTACACAAGTGCTTTTGGGAACTTTCCATTTAATATGAATGGGGAGTAATTTGGAGAATGTTGTTCTTTGCTTAAAGTTATACTGACACAAAAAAAAATAATTTTAACATTATTGAATTATGAATTGTTGTGTTTGGTAGCCGAGGATGAGGAGAGTATAACAGTGCTTTATTAGCAGGTTCATGCAGCCATTACACAACTGCAGTACTTCCTACTTTCACTTTCAAGCTGTAATGAAAGTCCTGTGTATGCACACTGACACCTGCCATTTGTATAAACACCACATATTCCCCCTATAGTAGGAAAGCATTTGGGCAATTATAATAAACAGCAACAATTAAACAGTATGTTTCTTAAAGCAACATATACATTCTTCACATGACATAGTCCCTGGTCCATGCTGGTAGTTTTCGGATTCTCTCAGTACACCTTATAAGTTCATTTTCTTCAAGCCTATTGCAGTTGGCATTAGGAGTAGGAAAATGTCCTTCATCAAATGGAACATCTGCAAAGTCATATCTAGCAGGAGCAAGACGAGTTGCATTCCATATGCGTCCATCAGACAGTTCATATGTGTATGGCCCTCGCTGGCGTCTCACTTCAAGTGTTGTAGTAAATTTAGATTGTCTTGTTTCAGTATTCCTGGTTTCTTAATTCTGACTAAAGATCCAGGCTGAAAGTGCACTTCTCTTGCGCCACATTTTCTATCAGTATAAGCCTTGCATTTGGCTTAGATGCTTGGGTCGTTGCATGGCATGTTGCTCTGTAGCTATGTACTGATTTTACATCTGATCTCAACTTAACTTTGTGTGCAAAGTTTATTGCACATCCCAATGAAGTGTTGCTTTGTGGTGGTACTGGTGCTGCAGTAATGAGACCATCAATTAATTCTAGGTTTAATGTAGCAAAGAGATCCCTTCCAAGTATAGCAGTACCTTTATTCACAATGTAAAAGTCACAAGCAACCAAGTACAGGGATTGATTCCTTTAATTAACTGACCAGTTTCAGGGCCTGTGCAACAAGCGGATCTTTTGCAAATTATTTCAAGCTTTGGTAGTATAGAAACAGCTGAACCTGTAACAAGCATCAGATTGAGGGAGTGCCCCTTGTCAGCAGAAGCAGTACTGACACTGAAAGTGCATATAAACTTGTCTGGAATAAATGTACCAGCTTTATCCACACTTAATACTGTGACATGTGTCGTAGTAACATCATGGACATCTTTAGCAGAACTACGGCAGACCGTAGCAAAGTGACCTGACTTTAAATATTTGTGGCACTGTATAGCTTTTGCAGGACATTTTGCATAGTTTGCTAGGTGTTGTGTTGAATCACAGCGAAAGCAGTATTTTTTTATGTGCCTTTGCTGCACGGTTTTGCAGTGAATCCCTTTTCTTAGCACTGTATTTTTCCTGTGACTGCGCATTATTAAGCCACAGTTTTGAATTCACAATCTGTACATTCCCAGCAGTTCCCTGACTGAGAGTTTTAGCCTCTGCCACAGTTGTTTCAATTTGGCTAGCAACTGTAATAGCCTTTGCAAAGGTTAAATCTTGCTCTAAGAGCAGTCTCTCCCTAATGTGTGGTGAGTTTTTTCCACTATTCGGTCTCTTATCATTTCATCTGTTAGATTCCCAAACTCACAGGTAACAACCAGCTCTCTCAAAGCTGCTACAAAATGTTCTGTGGATTCACCATTATGCTGTTCACGCTGGCAGAATTTATATCTTTCAGAAACCACGTTTACTCTTGGCATGAAAACGTTCTTTATAGCAGTAAGATCTGTTTCATAAGTTTCATCAGGTGATGGTAATGTAATGTCCCTCTGCTCCCAGGCAGTGAATAAGTAAAGCACTCTTTCTAGCAGTAGAAATCTCAGCAGCAATAATGTAATTATCAAACATACAAATCCAAGCAGTAAAAAGTATGCTAGGCTCACCAGGGTTTGAAAGAAAAGGTGCACGCTGCTGCAGAGGTAGAAAAGACATCCTTGTCGCCATTTGTTGTGTTTGGTAGCCGAGGATGGGGAGAGTATAAAAGTGCTTTATTAGCAGGTTCATGCAGCCATTACATAACATCAGTAACTCTTACTTTCATTTTCAAGCTGTACAGAAAGCCCTGTGTATGCACAGTGACACCCGCAGGCCATTTGTATAAACACCAAATGAATGTACATTAGATGTTACTTATAGGTTGTGTTGATCATTTTTTGCTGAGAGGTTTGTTTTTGTATATAATTGTTAGTTGCAGTTCCTTAGCCTGACTGTGAGGAAATCACCTGGTGGTCTAGTGGGGGGACGGCAGGGATGCCTGCCCCCCCTTGGCGGGGACGCCCGACACGCCAGGCTCCTCTTCTCTCTTCGTGCCGGCAATCTATGGGCGCGCGCCACATGCCTCTGCAATCTTTATAGGCGCAGTGGTGTTGAGCCTTGGGGGTATTTAAAGGGACCTATTCCCTGTGGTCATTGCCTGTGATAGGTTTAATCCTGGTGCCCTGAACCTGTACTGCTAAGCTTCTGTTCCTGAATACCTGTTAGGTCCAGGTGGCTGGCATCTGAGTAGCTGAGGGCTCCTCCTGAAGCCAAAGTCACACTACTAGTGAAGCACGAGCCTAGACCTGGGTGCTTGGCATTTGTTCTGGTATCAGGTGCCGACCATGACACTGACTCTCTGACACTCTGACTTTGCCAACCTGGCTGTCCCATCTCAGCCTGTTAGTTACAGTTTCTAATGCTATTCCTGCTGCACAAATATGGCAGCCCCCTCATACAGGAACATAGGGGATCAGACAGGTAATGTAAAAGCATCATGCAAATACTTTATGGCAAAGTTAGAAGTAGCTTTCAAAGCCAATATTATTATAGATGTAAAAAGAGTTTAATTTCAGGTGTCATTATTTCTTTAAGGAACTATAAAACACTGGATAACAAAATACCTGCCCATGGGCCATTGCGACCCATGGGCCATTGCTATATTCAATTTTCATTATAAGTGCCGGGACATGCCGACCAGGCTGCTCCCCTCCATGCTCGTGCACGGGGACGGAAAAGGGCTGGAGGTGAGTGGGAGGGGAAAGTCCCAGAGGGGAGAGCAGCGAACATAGAAGAGGGGTAGGCAGAAAACAGATACCTGCCAAGCGACCCCCTAGGTAGGTGTATCTTCTGCCTACCCCTAGTTCCGGCCCTGCTCATTATACTTTTGTGTTTTTATTTTTCAACGGTTTTATTCATTACCTCAGTCAGAACTCTTCTACAGTTGCGTAACTATAAAGGAAGCTTCCTCTATAACTAATAAGAAACCCTCTCCTCCCCAGCCGCTCTCTTACTTGCAGTAAGGAAGGGGGACTCAAGTCAGCATGGAGTGGGCGGAGTTTAGTGGGAGAAAGGGTGGAGGTAGGATGGGAAGTAGGTGGGAAGATGGGGATCAGAGTGCTCCATTGAAAATTTTTTTGCAAGGGGGCCTGGCGCACTCTAGTTACGCCACTGCTCTTCTAACTAAGGCAAAATACTTAAAACTATATTTTTGAACTGACAGTAATTGAAAGTAAAGTAACTCTGCCAGTGCACCCACGTCAGGTGATTACTGCTCTGAATTGATCGATAACCGGTGATATTCAACTGTGACACAGGTGCACTAGCAGAGTCAGAGAAATTACTACTTTTATCACTGCAAACGTGTTTCCAGAGTTTTCACCTGAAAATCATGTGGGCAGAAAAATACTTTGTGTGGCATTACCCTAAAAGATAAATTAGACAAAAACCCTTCCCGGGCAACCATAGAAGAGTAATTGGAACATAACGTAAAATAATTAGAATCTGCCATTGGCAGGCTTTCACATTTTTAATTCAGAACAACAAAGTTAGGTACCTATACATGGTTCTTGGTTGTATCTGTCCGTAAAATTGAGACTTTACTGGACTGAGGTTCCTTCATCTATAAACATCCTTTAAAAGGTAAACAACCAGTTTATGTCATAACAACAACTTTATGGACAACAAAATGTTTTACAATAGTTCAGGGTCACTCACAAAACAGTGCTGTTACATAAGCAATGTACAAATAACCCCCTTAAGATATACCAAAGAGAAGTTTATTCAATTTAAGGTTAAAACATTTCAAAAAATCAATACAAGTACCCAGCCGGAAGCCGGGCCAAATGCTGCATTACGAGATGAAATGATCTCATACATTCTGTTATACTACCTTTAAATGGGCTATGATAAATTATCCAGCTATATCAAATGAACACAAGGCATAAATTAACTGTCTTTTATTGTAATTAAGAAAACAGCACTAAAAAGTTACCTAGCACTGCAATTATATTATTCAGATATTATACACTTAATACGAAAACCTTAAAGTGAATTGTAAGGAAAAGAAACTATGCATCTTACTGTACAAAACAGATGGAGTTTCATTATTTATTAAAGGCCTGCCTTAACTATAGAAGCAATAAAATGCACACACAGCTTCTTTCTATTTTAAGGTTTAATTAAAATGTCTATGAATAATTGCACTGAGTAAAAAGAACGAGAAAATCTCAAAGCAAATACATATTCAGCATCTCGATATCAACCATTTCCACTACTGGGCACTAGCTCATATGACTTGCAGACAACTGTATGGTGCATCATTATTTTTAAGAACATGGACCATTAAGTGGGAGTTGGTACACAAGGTCTGTAAGCTGGACTCTACCACTACCAACTCAGAAACGTAGTCAGAAATTAATTAATGCTTAATTGTCAATGACAATATGTGCAGCACAAAAGCCTGCATTTATTTGATATATATAAGCATGTGAAAACAATACAGAATGTACCCTTACTAGTGTGTTGTGCCTTTTTTCTTTCTGAAAGTCGCGGAGTGCTCCAGCCCTTAATAAAATCTCCCAAATGAGGATGTCAGGTGCTCAAACTGGATGACCTTCGCCTGCCCTTCAGGTCCAGTATTCCATATGAAGTAAAGCCAGTAGCACACTGATATACTTGTGAAAACAGTTAAGTGATTTATTTAGCCCATCTGCATACAAATAAAGGGCAACATTTCAGACTCCACTGAGTCCTTTATCAAGCCTGGGGGGTAAACAAGCCAATGCTGCCACTAAAAAGACCACCAAAACCAATACATGCTCATAATCTGCAAAAATGAAAACAACATATGCACTGGCTTCGAGCCACCATGCTCCCCTCAGCACACTGAGGATCAAAAGCTAGAGACAGCTTCGCCAAAACGCACTGGGACAATCAACAGCAAAACCACCTACAGCACAGTTAGAAGCCTAATAGGCAGTATTAAGTTCAACAAAGTTCTCAATGAAAATAAGTTCAATCCCACCAAAGGATAAACATCACATAAAAGGCAAAGATAGGACACCTCCTTTATTGCATAACACAGATCTGAGCCGGACGTAGAAGACAGTGATGAAAGCCAATTGCATGACTCAGAGGCAAACAACCCAACCTCTGACTTGGACTCAGATAGGGAGGATCATTCATCTGCTTGCCCAGAAACCACTAAATCATTACTGAAATTAATGCTAGAGACACTGGAGATTAAAGAAGAAGCTGAGACAATGTCCAATGCAGATAAGGTACTGGACATTCAGTCCAGGAAAAAACATAAAAGCTGTTTCAATTTCTAAAGCAGTCAAACAGGTTGTCAACACTGAATAGTCACAACCAGAAAGAAGGCTTGCACTCACCAAACATTTTTTTAGCACTTATCCTGTGGTTTATGAACACTGCAAACAGTGGGACAAGCCACCAAGAGTGGATTCAGCAATTGCACAGCTTTCAAAGCATACTACCCTACCGGGTAAAGAACCTATGGATCGGAAAATGGAGACAACTCTCAAGAAAGTGTTGTTTGTGCCAAGTTTACTCTGTGACCAGCCATGGCATTCCTGAACCTTACTAGGACAGCCAGCTTCTGGTGCCAGCAGTTTCTGGCTAACCCTTTGGACCACCAGTTAATCTCCAAACTTTAACGCATCGCTGACACAGCATTAAGCTTAGATGCTAAATCATCAGCCAATACGCTATGCAATCCTCACCTACTTAGACGACCTCCTAATACGAGCTTGGGAATTATCCACAGCAAACAACCACTCCAGATTGGTCCTACAGACACTTTAGCAACAAGGATGGCTCATAAAGTATCACAAAAGTTGCCACCGAGTCAGTCCACATTGTTTCTAGGACTTAAAACAGACACTGTGAATTACAGAATACTTCCCGTGGTAACAAGATACAATGGGGTAAATTCACTAAAGGGACAGGACAATTCGCTAGCAAAAGAGAGCATTGCTAGCATTCGTTTGCAGATGACCTTCTGCTCTAGCGAACAGTCGTTACCTCACAAATTCAGTCTAGTGCAAATTTTACTGAACGTTACCTCTTTCGCCAGAGATGACTTCGCCTCCTCAGACCAACTGAACTGTTAAAAGTAAGCTAGATTTTCTTCAAGCCTATGTCACTTACATCATATCCTGTTTGGCTGAAATGTATTAAAGTTGTAAAAAAAAATTTTCGCAACTTGTCATTTTTTTTCAAGCAGGATTGCCTGCAAAAGTCCTAACAAAGTTTTTGGGGATAACATTTTTCTACATGGGACATGGAACATTCATTTTAGAGTGGGCTCATGTGTAGGGCATATTATGAACTCTTTTGTCTTTATTAAGGTCCGTTAAGGACAATTGTAATAAAAAGTGGTCACTTCAAGCATTTCCATCAACATCTCTAATAATTACGTCCATACAACTAATGTACCCATCCTATTCAAACTGACCTAAGTGTAAGATCACTAGTGGATTTTCTCTAGGCACAAATTAACGCTAGCAAATATTCACTATTAAATGCTTGCACTGTCGAAGTGACGCTAGCAAAAAGTTGCCAGCACAACTTCGCATATTAGTGAATTAGTGTAGTAGTCACGAATGTGTGCCTGGCGAAGTGGTGTGAGGTGTGCAAAGCCATGAGCAGTCACAATCAGGCAATAGTGGAGGGTTCCTTAAGACTAATTGGCTATACGATAGCCTCACTTATCACTAGGATTCTTCCATCCTTATGTCCTAGGCCTGCCAATGCAAAGGAAAAACCCTCCACAAACTAGATGTAGTTCGGGCCCTAAAATTCTTCCTAGCCAGGTCAGCATCTTACAGTCTGACTCACTATACTGTATGTCACATATGGCCCATACCCAAGGATCGCCACATCGAAAAGGTCAAATGGCAAATGGCTCACTGGAACTATCGACTAAGCTTATACTCTGTCCAACAGACCTACTCCCCCATGGGTTACACCTTATTCCACAAGAGCAACTATCGCATCCTGAGCCTTCAGGAATGCAGCTTTAGTAGAGATCGGCCAGTCACTTCTTTTCGACTCCTCTCCTACTATATATCTTCCTTGCTATTGTCTCCTATGCTTTACCAACAGGAGAAGGAGCCAACACCAGATATACAGAGGAGCTGAAATAGTATTTCCTGTCTCCAGATGTATAGGGTAAAAAAAAACCTAACATCTGCACTGACAGTATGGGCCTACAAGAAAAGGCAGGACCTATCAGCAAATGCCACTGTTGTTATATTAGTGTTAAACAGCTAATATCTTGAAAACTAGAAAAAAATATTGCACTCCATCCAATTTTACAGTCATTTGTTTTAATTTAATTTAATTAAGCTAAGCTGATACTTTATTGCAAAATCAACTAAATAAGACTTATAGTATTTAAGAAAGGCTCGGTACTCCAGAAACGAATGAGGCTGAAGGTTAATGGCTTGCAGAAGGACATGGTACTGAACAGAAGAAGGAAGCAGAGAAGGTATAAACAAATAGTAGCCAAGAGAAGTAGGGGGTTGAGAAAAACAGTTGAGAAATTGCGCACTGGAAAGGGTAATCCACAAAAAGGCTAGGAAGTATAAAATGATGAGTGATAAAATTGTTGCACAAGCTTTAAGTTCCTAATTACATGTTAAGCTTAAGCTTTCAGTCATTTGAAGACTAAATGGTCAGGTTCATTTCATTCGGTTGCTGAACACTGTGCAATATATATTCAGCTTTTTTTCTTACATGTTCCCACAATGGAGTACAGAGCTGCATACTCTTAATTGATGTCTAGGCACTGTGATTTCGATAATGGGCATAACATCTCTAAAATGACAGCACCTAATTAAAAAAAAGCAAAAACATTTTCTTATATTACTCGGCTTGTACTAGTCACAACATATATTTACTGGAAATGGAAATTGCTATGGAAATGATGGCTCAAGAAAAACCTGGGGCAGGTCTTTCACAACAACCAGAAATTATCTGGTATATATTTTTATTCCAATACACTAAACTATAAAGTATTAATATTTAGCGCCTATCTTTAGTTTAATTAGAGTACAATATGTCATAAATACAAGACATCTGCTTTGGAATCTACTACTAGATGGTGATATACAGCTTCCATTTGGATTGCATCTGATACAGATACATAACATACACATGGAATTTAATATGAGATACTCTCTAATCAGAAATCAGCATAACAAAATGGTTATATGAAAACCCATTACATTAAGAGCATAACCAAGCAAAGTGATCAAATACCAACTGCGCTCCCAGTCTCACAACGGTATATACTTACTGTAGCAGGGCATATTGATGGCACATACGAAGGAAAACCTGCCACATTTATTTTCAGTGCAGCTGCATTTCTGCAAGGATGGGTCTTGCTTCACACTTAGATTCAAACCTGAAACACCCTTTATTTAAACTAATATGCCCCATATTTTATGTTATGGCACAACTTAATATCCTCTTAACGCATTTCGACTTTACAGCTTTCATCCCTCAGATTTGAGTTTATTTTTACAGAAAGTAAAGTAGAGTAGTCTCCATAAATATACAGTTGGCACACATTCCTTCTTGTTCTATTACACACAGTGAAATAATTAGAATCTGTCCAATCTAAAATTTCCCCATTATATCTCAAAGAATTCAGTATGAAAAACATTTAGTGGAGTATTTTACTAAAAATCAACGATTTGTTACCACATAAAAAAAGATTAAGATTAATTTATACTTGTTTTAGCTGGAATATTCAGATTTATAGCAAGTTATATCTCGCAAGTGTTTTCCCCTCTTAAAATTCAAGTTTTCACCCTAAAAAAACTCGACCAGAAAAATATTGAGGCTTCATAAATAAGCCCCTTAAAGTTTGCCGCTATTACTGATGTAGTGTTATTATAAATAATAAAAATAATAAAATGTATGCCAACTCTCCTTAATTTGATATACCTGTAGTATTCCCAATGGGTTTTTGCATAAAAAATAAAAGAAGCCTTAATCCTTAAAATACATTTCTGCTATATTTGAAAATGTATTGACCCATATTCCCTTTAAACACACAGACACAGAATCTCTAAACTATGAAGTCACTTTATGTGCTGTGCATACCAACCTCTACCCTTAAGACTAAAATCTGCTCTTAGAATGTTAATATTTTATTAGTTGTGTGTTTTATTAATATATATATAGAAGTCTAACTCTGTGTTACTGTCAGCCACTGGGCTTGTACAACATATCAAAACACACAGGATTCTGTCATCTGGAATAAGGCTTCTGTAAATTTTCATATAGTAACTAGTTTTTGCTGTGAGTGCTCACTCTTCTAAAAAATACTGGGGGGAAATAAAATTGCTACCCTGTCCAGGCCTCAACAGGTTATGTTTACGTAAACCAGTATTCCTCATCTTCCCATCTTCCTAGTTGTGGTGCTCTAGTAATATATATTTTACACCTTATGGACTGTGTGGCCCCCTACCTGTGATTCATTATTCGGTGTATCATCATCCATTCTGCTTTTATGCCATATCGGTAAAACTTTTCTTCCATCTTTGCATACAGAGGATCTTTGTTTTTCCGTTTTTCACTTTTGCCGTCTTCATCCCCAGACCCATAGTCATACGAAGGTGGGTCATCCATGTCGTTCTTTCTTTGGTAATTTCGAAACATAACTGTATGATACAATTCTAGCTGTAATGATAATTTATTACAATAAAACATTTAATACAAAGGTGAAATACATGTTTGGATGCAAGTTACATAGTTACATTAAATCGGGTTGAAAAAAGTCCATCAAGTTCCACCCCTACAAATGAAAACCCAGCATTCATACACACACACACACACACACACCCCTCCATACCTTCACATAAATATATTTGCCCATACACTAACTATAGAGTTTAGTATCACAATAGCCTTTGATATTATGTCTGTCCAAGTAATCATCCAAGCCCCTCTTAGAAGCATTAACAGAATCAACCATCACAACATCACCCGGCAGTGCATTCCACAATGCAAGGATGATTTTGGGCCACAAGGTATGTTCCCTGGCTTCCCACCCTCAGACTTACACCTTGAGGATTTTAATATCAGTGGCATAAAGCAGGTCAAACCATAACAAGCAGAATCCATTTTTATAATATTACACTGAAATAAACTGAAATCAAATTAAACAGATTTTATTATTCATGGCCATTTGGGCAAGTTTCTCTATATGACCCATGATATAACTGTGGTTTATTTACACATTAAACTTCCTCACCTGTAATTCTTTAACCCAGGAGCAGTGCCAGTAGGACAGGCCTGCCCATTTGACAAAGAATTCTCTTTCTGGAATGCCTTCGACAGGCTTTGGAGGTGGCATGAGGGGATCTATATCGGAGGGGAAGCTTGATGGAGGGGGAGGTTCTCTCCATGACCAGTGTAGGATTCGTTGAACTTTGCCTTTCAAAGGTGGACACTAAGGATATAACATAAATAAATGTGTCAACTCCTTTGTCATACATATATAAAATAACATCCACACATCCAACATATGTATGAAAGCACTATGTATATTAAATACAAAAAAGATGCTTTTGGTGCTAGCTTACCACAACAAAGACTTGCTTTCTCATAAAGTAGCTTTCATCAGCTGGAAAATCTTAGTGCAGTACAAACAAATCTCAGTATAGGTATGGGACCTCTTATCCAGAATGCTCGGGACCTGGGATTTTCCTGATAATCTTTCTGTAATTTGGATCTTCATACCTTAAGTCTACTAGAAAATCATGTAAACATTAAATAACCCGATAGGCTGGTTTTGCTTCCAATAAGGATTAATTATAACTTAGTTGGGGGTCAAGTACAAGCTATTGTTTTATTATTACAGAGAAAAAGGAAATCATTTTAAAAAAATTGGATTATTTCATTATAATGGAATCTATGGGAGACGGCCATTCCGTGATTCGGAACTTTATGTATAACGGGTTTCCGGATAAGGGATTCAATACCTGTACAATTCTTATACTGCTTTCTCAATGAAATTTTTCTTAATTGTTCTTCATTTCAGCAGTTATCTCCCCTCTTTCCCTTTAAACCAGCAATAATTTCCACTTACCATTCTCTTTTTAATAAAATCTCTCTCCGTCTTCCCAGTGAAATCTCCTCCACTTGTTCTTCCTTACATCCATGTCAACATCCATGTTTTTCCATCCACCTCAACTTTATTCTGCTCCATTTCCAATAATTTTGGCTTCACTCACCACTACACTTCTCCTAGTTTTTAACTGCTCCTTTCAGTGTTGTTCCTTCTTTCTCACTAAACAGTGCACATTTTATCTATATTTATATTATTAGTAGTTATAAGTGCCCTTCACAGTGGGCCAAATTCACTAAAGAGCAAAGCGTCAATTCGTAACTTCGCAAATTCACTAACAACGACTCTGGCGAATTTTTGCTAGCGAAGTAGATTGACTAGCACAACTTTGTACCCTAACGCCAGGCGAAGTTGCGCACTGACGAAGGATCTCTACATTCTCCACTTACATTCTCCCTGCATATTATAGGGTTGAGCCCATGCCAACTTTAGAAAAATGCATGGAAGCTATCATACTGCTAAACATTACATTTGCTGTTATTTTGCTTCTTTTTACCATTGTCAGAACAATGTCATCAGTATTTATCCAAAATCAAGTTCACAAGTTCTTACCGTACAACGAGGGCACAGCCATTCACCATTTGGTATTTCAGGCAAAGGTGGGTTAAGACAGTGCAAATGATAAGAAGAGGGACAAGTGTCACAGCACAGAAGTTCACCCCCATCTTTACAAACACGACAAAACTCCATGTGGTCATCTTCCTCCTCTTCTTCTTCTTCTCCCCCATCTTCTTCATCCTCATCATCTTCCTTTGGTTCCCATTGTATACCTTCTTTTTCCTAATTAAGAACCAACAGCAATTTAATCAAGAGCCAAATGATCTTCACATTAGTATGCTTTTGTTTGTTTATAAACAATAATACAAATAAGAATATCTATCACAGGGATTTACGGTAGCTTAGTTTTAACATAAAGTATATGGTATTGTCTTGAAGTAGATCTAAATGCAGAAAATGATCACCTCTCTACATTCTCTATGTCATATAGATCCCCTTTAGAATTTAAACTTCTTAAAAAATCACTACAGGGTTGAAAATCTAGACGACTGGAGATGCAGACTAGTGATGGGCGAATCTACCCCGTTTCGCTTCGGCAAAAAAATTGCAAATTTTCAGCGAAATTCGCGAATTGGCAAAAAAATATAGCGAAACGAGTCGCAGCACGTTTTTGACGCGCGTAGCGTAGTTTTTGTCGCGTCATTTTTTTCGCGTCATTTTCGCCGCGTCGTTTTCGCTGGTGTTTCGCAAATTTATTCGCCAGCGGCGAATCACGCCCCTGGCGAAAAAATTCACCCATCTCTAATGCAGACTATTTGCCTGACAGATTAAATTTAAATGTTTTATTCTTAAAGTGGTTTCAATTAGATAAGCCACACAATTAATTTTAAATCACGATTTTTTCACAAATTCGTCCAAATCCCAAATAGTGGATTCGGTGCATCCCTACCTAAAATTTATTTTAAGCTTAGTGTTAACATCAAGCAGATTTATCAATGGTCGATTTTTTGAATTGAAAGAAATTCGACCATGTGAATAGTATGTGAAGTAAAATATTTCGAATTTGAATATCTATATATTGATCTGGCGAAATAGGTGGTTGAAAAATTTAAAGGGGAAGTACTTCGACCATCGAAAAATCGAATATTCGAATAAAATTAAATTTGAATATTCAAATTATTTGAATATTTGATGGTTGAATTTGCCTAATTTGCATATTCGAAGATTCAAATTCGAATCTTTTTGAAATTCGATCGAACTTCGAATTCTTCATGTGAATTTAGTAAATCTGCCCCCATGTATATGGTGTCTTAAAGTGGATCTAAATGCAGAAAATGATCATCCCTCTACATTCTCAATGTCATATAGATTCACTTTACAATTTAAACTTTTTACAAAATCACTAGTGTTGAAAAGCTAGCAGAGTGGGGATGCATGCAGACAATTTGCCTGACAAATGAAATTTGAGTGTTTTATTCTTAAAGTGGTTTAAATAAAAAAAAAGCCACACAATTAATTTTAACTCATGATTTTGTCACAATTTTTTCCTGCAAGTGCTTTTTTAGTTCGAATTTATCGATAAATTTTAGACAGGGATGCACCGAATCTAGTATTTGCGATTCGGGTGAATCACCGAATCCTTCATGAAAGATGTGGCTGAATATCGAACCAAATCTTAATTTGCATATGCAAATTAATGACAGGAAGGTAAAAAGTGGAAAAAACATTTTTAATTCCTTGTTTTGTGACAAAAAGTTACGTGATTTCCCTTCCCACACCTAATTTTCACCTAAATTAGGATTTGGATTCGGTTCAGCCAGGCTGCATCTCTCTCTAATTTTAGGTGATTCGGGTCTGGGAGCTTGTTCAAATTTTTTCCTTATATAGTGAAAAAAAATTGAGTTTTACTAAATGTTTGTTATGCTGAATTCTTTGTGGTATAGTGCGCAAATGTTAGATTGATTGGAATTATTTTACTGCGTGTAGCAAAACATGAAGGAATGTGTGCCAACTGTATATTTATGGAGACTAATCAATATAAACAAAAATTTCTGTAAAAATATGCTTAAATCTGAGGGATGAAAAATGAAAACTCGAGGTTCCTTAAGCTGATATTAAATGGGTCCATATAATGCAGGGAGTGCGTTGAGAAATTATACTTTTTTTGCATTTAGATCTCCTTTAAAGGGTTGGTTCACCTTCAAGTTAACTTTTAGTATATTGTAGAAGGGCCAATTCTAAGAAACTTTTCAATTGGTCTTCATTATTTATTTTTCATAGTTTTTTAATGATTTGCAATTTTCTTCTGTTTCTTTGCAGCTTTCAAATGGGGGGTCACTGACACCATCTAAAAACAAATGCTTTGTAAAGCTACAAATGTATTGTTATTGCCACTTTTTATTACTTATCATTCTATTCAGTCCATCTCCTATTCATAATCCAGTCTCTTATTCAAATCAATGCAGGGTTGCTAGGGTAATTTGTACCCTAGAAACCAAATTGCTGACACTGCAAACTAGAGAGCTGCTGAATAAAAAGCGAAATAACTATAAAACCACAAACAATAAAAAATGAAAACCAACTGCAAATTGACTCAGAATATCACTCTCTACATTATACTAAAAGTTAACTCAAAGGTGAACAACCCCTTTAATAATTCAGAGAGCAAGAAAATCACTTAAAAATTAATACTTGTCAGCTTAAATACTAGTACACTTATCTCATTGATATTCAGGTGCTTCCTTGAAATGAATTTCCATATGAAGTAATAAAAATGTCATAAATTGTTATTGCTTTTGAAGACTTTTGAAGACTATTCTAAGGTATCCTAACATTGTTATTTTCATCTCACTATTTCATCAGACAGAATGATACAACAATATTACTCGATGGCAGAATACGTAGAAAAGGAATGCAGCGCTAAATATATGCAGAAGATCTCAGCAAAACACAACAAATACATCAACATAAACCTGAACTTGAGAGCAGTACTGCCAAGCCTCAGTTCTGTACGTTCCTAATAATCACTAATTATAAAAAAAAAAAATCAATGCCTTACACAGTGTGGGCAACTCCACTTGCCCTCTGGGGCTTTTTCCAGTTCAGGATCCAGGCAGACAAGGTGATAGGCACGGGGGCATGTGTCACATAATATGATTTCCCCTCCCTGCTGACAAACTTCACAGTAATCCTGATGGTCTGTTTCATAACCATCACCTTCATCAACTACAAGAAGAAAAAAAGTAAATGTCTTGTTCTCATTTCCTTTGTATCTTTCTAATTTGGTATGATTTTAATGGATTATCGTGACATTAACATCAGCCGCACAAGGTAACATAGCACTTAACATTTCAAGAGTGCGCAGATTGCTTTGCACTGACTTTAATGACCGTGCTTTTATGTTTGATTAGATTTGCTAATTTGATAATTGAAGGCAGATGGATCAGAACAAAAAAGGCAGTAAAAGAATAATAACTTCCCAACATTATGACAAGACTCTTTTTAGTCAAATTAGAGCAAATATAAATTTGCATTTCTGCTGCAACAAAATGGAAGAGACTGTTTAAAGTTTAAAGTCGCTAGAAAGACATACGGTGCCCTGAGGAGAAAACAAAAAGATATTCTCCAAACTATCACATATACATTTGGGGGGGAGTCAAAGCTGACATACTTTGTGCCACTGTATCATTGTACTTGAACCATGAGTTCTAATGCTGTATTACTTGTGCCAAATCATAGCTTATTGGCTCTATAGGTTTTACTGTACTGTTTGAAAGAGAGAGAATGGTTACTGCAGAGAAAGCAACCTGATTCATACATAGTACAGGTATGGGACCTGTTATCTGGGTTTTCCAGATAACGGATCTTTCCCTAATTTGGATATTCAACCAATAGCCTGGTTTTGCTTAAAATAAGGATTCGATCGAACGATTCGAACGAATCTCCGCAAAATCCTTCAAATTCTTGGAACTTAGAAAATGTTTCAGGACAGGTTCTGTGAGGTCCCCCATAGGCTAAAATGCCAGTTCGGCAGCTTAAAGGAAAACTATACCCCCCAAACAATGTAGGTCTCTATAAACAGATATTGCCTAAAACAACTCATATGTAAAACCCTGCTTCATGTAAATAAACCATTTTCATAATAATATACTTTTTAGTAGCATGTGCCATTGGGTAATCATAAATAGAAAATAGCCATTTTAAAAATTAAGGACGGCCTCCTGGGATCCTAGGATCCAACGGTGCACACAAACATAACAAACAAACTATAAAGTTAGGTCACATGAGCCAATTAACAGACAGAGTTCTGTCTTTTGCTTCCACACTTCTTCCCTTTACAGTTAGAGTTGAAATATTTCTGGTCAGGTGATCTCTGAGGCAGCACACAGACCATCACGAAATGGTGGTTCAAGGCAAGAGATGTAAAAGGGCAATATTTACTTAAATATATATACCAGGTAGGTAAGATTCTTTAATATGTCACTTGATCTGTTGCTAAAAAATTCATTTTTGGGGTATAGTTTTCCTTTAAAGCTGGCGAATAGTTGAAGTTCAAGGATTTTTAAAGGGCAAGTACTTCGAAGTTCGAATTTTTGCATTTTTTCAATTCAAATCGAATTATGCGCTATTCGATAGTCGTAGTAGGCCAAAATGACTTCAAAATTCGAATTTAAAAAATTCTAATTGTATTGAATTTTCACTTCGACCCTTAGTAAATCTGCCCCTCAAGGTTGCTGCATCCCTGAATCTATAACCTGTTCTGTGTCTTTCATTTCTTTTTATACTCCATGTTCTTTTATAACATAGGTAGTACAGCTTTGGGATCCATTATCTGGAAACCCATTATCCAGAAGTCTCTGAATTATAGAAAGGTCACCTCTCCCATAGACTTCGTTTTATCTAAATAATTCCATATTGTATTGATTATTTATTTACTATTTCTCTGTAATAATAAAACAGCACCTTGTATCCAAACTAAGATATCATTAATATTGGAAGCAAAACCGGAATTTTTCATGTTTTGTTGCCTCACAACTTGGAATTAAAATGCCTACAACTTTGAAGATGTATTTTTTTACTTTTATTGTGAAGCAAACAACAAATTGGACAAAATAACAGAAATTTTCAGCGTGCATAAATGTTGAACCCCCTAAATTCAATACTTTGTAGATCCACCTTTTGTGGCAATTACAGCTGCAAGTCACTTTGGATGAGTCTCTATGAACTTGCCACATCTTTCCACTGGGATTTTTGCCCATTCCTCAAGGAAAAACTGCTCCAGCTCCAGTTCAATTTTAGTCTCATCTGACCAGAGCACCTTCCTCCATACATTTGGGGAGATGCCCACGTGGCAAACTGAAAAATGTGCATTCTTATTTTTAACTTTAAGTAATGTTTTTTTTCTGGCCACTCTTCCATAAAGCCCAGCTCTATGGAGTGTATGGCTTATTGTGGTCCTATGGATAGATACTCCAGTCTCTGCTGTGGAACTCTGCAACTCCTTGGTCTCTGATTAATGCCCTCCTGGCCAGGTCTGTGAGTTTTGGTGGGCGGCCCTCTCTTGGCAAGTTTGTTGTGGTACCTGCCAAGAGAGGGATGTCCATTTCTTCAAATCTTCTTCAAAGATTTGGATATTTTTTTATAACCCAAACCTGACTTGATTTGTTTGGAGGGCTTCTTGGTCTTCTTGCTTTGTGGTATTGCAGCCTCTAGGGCCTTTCAGAATAAAATTTGAATTTCAACATAATTTTTGGCTACTTCGACTATCGAATAGCCCAAAATTCGATTTGAATTAAAAAAATTCAATATTTGAATTTTAGAATTTCGAAGTACTGGCCCTTTAAAAATCCTTCGACTATTCGGTAGCTCAAAGCTTCTGAATTGCCATTTTAGCCTATGGGGGACCTCACAGAACTTGTCCTGAAATTTTTTGTAAGTTCTGAGAAATCGAAGGATTTTGGTGAAATCGTTCGAATCGTTTGATTTTTTATTCTGAATACATAAGCACATTCCAATTTTCAGTTTTTTAAAATTCTTTTTTATATATATTTTTCTTATTTCACTTCACCAACTTAGACTATTTAGTGCAGATCCATCACATAAAATAAGATTAAAAAAACATTTAAATTACAGGTTGGAATGGGTAAAAAGCCATGGGGTGAATACTTTTGCAAGACACTTTATGTGTATATAAGGTACTAATTTGTTCTCATATATAAAGACACACTTATTTCATTGCAATTACTCCATGAAAAAAATAATGCATTTCCAAAATAGGATTTTTTTTACCTTACCTACAATCATAATTTGCATACAGAAAGGAAAAGCTATTTTCAGACACTTAAGCAGTGCCGAATTGTAATGCGAGGCTTGTTATTTTAAACAACAAAAAAAAGAAAATGGTTGATGCCTAAACAATGAGAGCTGACAATGGCAAAGTAGTGCTCTTTATACTGTCTTCTAATATATTCAAATTAATGTTGCATTTCCCATTTTATTAGGATTTTAGTTTCTTAATTGCCAGAGAAAGTTTGAGTGTTCCCATATCAGATATAATGAGGGTCAACCTGCAGCTGGAAGTCTGACAGAGCTGAATGTTGTCCCTTTTGAATTAATGCAAAATTAAGGCATATTCCCCTTAAAAACCAAAATGCTACAATGGAATCTGTTACATTTCTCTGCACACAATCAAAGTGGAAGAGTAAATAATGTAAAAACCAAAAAGTTATGAAGGCCGGTGGTACACGTAAATATTTTTGGTAAAAATTTTGCACAACACAAAATGATTTACAGAGTGAACATATTAGTCTTACACATGGTTATATTTATAAAGCATGACAATATTGATGTATTTAATACACAAACAGAATTGAGAATAGTTATTTGTGCTGCAAATGTCCATAACAGCTTTTTAAATATGGCATAATTGCTAATTGCAAAGATTGCAAAGATTTATGTGCTGCGTTTCACTTACGCCACAACATTGGTGGCAGAGAAAAAATTTGCAAAGCATGTTTTCAAAAATATCAAAGTATATTTGTCTTTTTCTAGAATAGTGTAAAACTAAAGTCTAAGATTTTGATAAATATGCCCCCTCGACTGCTGTTCAAATATTTATTTATTTTTAATTTACCACGTCTTGACAACAAATCAACAGGCAAAGAACAGCACATTCCTAGTATTTTAAGTAATTCTATTAAAAAACTCCAGTGCAGATGGATCGTTTACAGCCGTAGCATTTGTGTACACCACAAGATCATTATTCCTTCCTAATTTCAATGATTAATGGCATGATCTAAAATAAACACAATTGTCTTAATTATACATTCACTGCTTAAAAGGGAAAATATGGAACTCATCAACAGCTCCCTAGTTACGAAATGGGCTTAAAATTTGTCTTTTATATACAATTTGTTTAAATTTGTTTTGCATTATTATTATTATTATTATTAATAATAATAATAAAAAAAACTGAAAAAAGTTTGCTTGTTAAATTCAATCCCCTCAACATAAATTTGGAATATTACAATGAGAGAAGTGGAAATAATTTAATTTCTCTGGCTCATTAGGGCCTCAATTATATTATATTTTATTGTAATTATTCCTGCCTCATGTAGGGGCCACTTGCCAAAAATGTCTTTGGTAAAATATCAAATTGCTATGTCTAACAGCTCTTAATTCATGAAAGTGAGTGGAGGCATGTAGACCTCTGATCATCCTGCTCCCCTTCCTGTCCCCTTCCTGTCCCCTAAATGGTGTGTCATTGAGATGCAATTGCGGTGTAAATGAGCAGTAAAGGGCTTAGTGCTCTAGCACTTCTGTCCTGGGTCATAGTAAACAAGAAAAAATAGGCTCTCGCACACCCTTTTCCTGAAGATCATGTAATGATGTCTGGTGCTCAGTGGTAGAGGTACGGCCACCTCACATTTGGTAGTAGAAACAAAAGATATCCACGGCACACAGAACTAATGCAAGCAAGGGATCTCCTTGCACGTTTAATGCGGAGGTGCACTGCACCTCCACATTAAACGTGCAAGGAGATCCCTTGCTTGCATTAGTTCTGTGTGCCGTGGATATCTTTTGTTTCTACAGGGTCATAGTAAAACACCCCTATTATTTTTATTCAGAAAAAAATTGCCACTTACCTTTGCTCCACTGACAGATTATTAAGTCATGCTGATTATTTTTAACCTATAACTAGTTACCTCATAATTCTTACAGAAACATAAGACAGTAATATCTAGACATTTGACTCAAAAAGGATCAGGACCTCCTGTTCCAAGAGGAGCACAGTATTTGTTATGTTTTGGTAGCCATGGATGAGTACAACAGTGTAATAATGTAATTTTGAAATATAAAGATCCAAGCAGTAACAGGTATGGCAGGCTCACCAGGGTTTGGAAGAAAAGATGCAGGCTGCTGCAGAGGTAGGAGAGACATCTTGTCGCCAATATGTTTTGGTAGCCAAGGATGAGTATGACAATGTTTATCAGCAGGTTCATGCAGCCATTACATATCAACAGTAACTTGAACTATAACACAATAAGCCAGGGGTGCCCAGGACTTTGATCGTGGTCTACCAGTAGATCACATTAATGTTCCTGGTAGACCATGATCTGGGGCCTGGAATGAATGACTTGAAGAGAAGAGGAGTGAAGGAAATGAGCAGCGCAGCACGGAGGGAGGGACAAGAGTGGCATGTAGGGAAGAAAGACGAGCAGCACGAAGGGAAGGGAAGAGAGGGGAGACTATCGGCACAAAGGGAAGGGAGATGAGTGGCACAAAGGGAAGGGAAGAGAGGGGAGACTATCGGCACAAAGGGAAGGGAAGAGAGGGGAGAGACGTGGAACAAAGGGAAGGAAAAAGAGGGCAGACGAGCGGCACAAAGGGAAGAGAGGGGAGACAAGCAGCACAATGGGAAGGGAAGAGATGGGAGACGAGTGGCACAAAGGGAAGAGAGGGGAGACGAGCGGCACAAAGGGAAGAGAGGGGAGACGAGTGGCACAAAGGGAAGAAAGGGGAGACAAGCGGCATGAAGTGCACCAGGCACCTTGCACAAACAAACAAATTGGATTATCTTCTCTGCTGAAGATCGTAGACAGAAATGTTATTACTGTAGCTGAGAAATAAATGCAATGTCTGGCCATTTACTGTAATAGTCTATCAGAGTTATAGCAAATCTGCAGTCTATAGGAGCATCTGCAAAAGGATCCACAATATCAATAGCAAGTTTTTCCCCTGCTGAATCAGGGAAGGGTACTGGCTGAAATGGTGGTGTATGTGTGATAGCTGTTTTGTCGTGATTCTGACAAGTAACACAAGAATGAATGGCAGTTACCACATCAGCATCCATTGCTGGCCACCAGTATAGAGCTCTTAGTCTTTGAATTGTACATACAATTCTTTGATGACTCTCATGTGCAAGTTGTATGAGCTTTTCTCTCAAGGTCTCTGGTACCAGTAAGAGGTGAGCTCCACAGATAACACAGACATCTACTAAGGACAGTTCGTGTCTAATCCTGTAGTAAGGTTGAAGATCAGGACTGAGCTTTTTTTTCAGCATTTGGCCATTTGCTTTGTAGTTTTACTTGGATTGGACATGTCTGCTTAAAATCAGCAGCTGTAACTGTAGATGATAATATATCAGCCAATGCTACAACTTCTATGTTCTCATTCAGTGTATCAGAAGCTGCAGTAACATTTTCCAAACTTGGTTTGTATTGCATTTTGAAGTTGAATTTCATTAGCCTTGCTGACCATCTAGTTATGGGCATTCCAGCTCTTCCTAGTCCCTTTGTGGTAAGCAGTGTAGTTAAAAGACTATGATCCGTGCATAAGGCAAATTCTCTACCCCATAGGTAGGTTCTCCATTTTTCTGTTGCCCAAACACATGCTAGAGCTTCTTTTTCAACAGTTGAATACGCATTGCCTCTGTAAGTGTTCTGGAAGTAAATGCAACTGTTTTCTCTGTAAGATCAGCAAGGATCTGTGTGAGAACTGCACCAACCCCATAATCCAGGGTGTTCTGAAAATATTTCCTCTATGTGTGGCAAAGGATGATTATCCATCACTACTTCATTAGGTTCACGGAGATCAACACACAATCGAATACCTCCGGTTTTTTAATTGTTACAACAATTGGTGAAACCCATTTGGAGGATTCTGATTTTTTAATCACTTCTTACTCTACCAGTTTCTTTAGTTCCTGTGAGATAGCCTCCCTTATAGAGTAGGGGCAATCACTTCAATTTCTGGCGTACTGGTTTTACATCTGGCTTCAGCTTAACTTTGTGTACTTTGCACTTTCTTTGCACAACCCAATAAAGTGTGAAATTTTAGACATTGGCTGTGTGGCAGGCACTGGTGCTTTAGTAATGAGACCATCAACTAATTGTAGGTTTAATGCAGCAAAGAGATCCCTTCCAAGTATAGCAGTACCCTTATTCACAATGTAAGTGTCACATTTTGCAGTATTTGATTCAAATTGTACAGTCACTGGCAAGCAACCAAGCACAGGGATTGGACCCTTTAAATAACTGACCAGTCTCAGGGTAGGTGCAACAAGTGGATCTTTTGCAAAGTATTTCAAGAAAGTATCCTTTGGTAGCATAGAAACAGCTGAACCTGTATCAAGAATCACGTTAAAGGGATCTTGTCATAGGAAAACATGTTTTTTTAAAAAAGCATCAGTTAATAGTGCTGCTCCAGTAGACTTCTGCACTGAAATCCCTTTCTCAAAAGAGAAAACAGATTTTTTAATATTCAGTTTTGAAATCTGACATGGGGCTAGACATTTTGTCAATTTCCCAGCTGCCCCTGGTCATGTGACTTGTGCCAGCACTTCAGGAGGGAACTGCTTTCTGGCAGGCTGTTGCTTTTCCTTCTTAATGTAACTGAATAGAACGCAGTGGGACATGGGTTTTTTTTTACTATTAAGTGTTGTTCTTAGATCTACCAGGTAGCTGTTATCTTGTTTTAGGTAGCTGTTATCTGGTCACCTTCCCATTGTTCTGTTGTTAGGCTGTTGGGGGGGGGGAGGGGGTGATATCACTCCAACTTGCAGTACAGCAGTAAATAATGATTGAAGTTTATCAGAGCACAAGTCACATGACTTATATGTTTAGCCCCATGTCAGATTTCAAAATAAAATATAAGAAAATCTGTTTGCTCTTTTGAGAAATGGATTTCAATGCAGAATTCTGCTGGAGCGGCACTATTAACTGATGCATTTTTTCAGAAGCAGTATTGACATTGACCATGCATATAAGCTTGTCTGGAATAAATGAACCAGCTTTGTCCACACTAAATACTTTAACATTTGTAGTAGTGACTTCATGAACATGTTTAACAGAACTATGGCAGATTTCTGCATTTGCAGCACTGTACAGCTTTTGCAGGACATGTAGCATAATTTGCAGTGTGTTGCTTTGAACCACAGCAAAAGCAGTATTTCTTTATTTGTTTTGCAGTGAATCCCTTTCCTTAGCACTGTATTTTGTCTGTGACTGTACATTATTAAGCCACAGTACTGGATTCATAATCTGTACAGTACATTCCCAGCAGTTCCTTAACTGCTGAGAGTTTTAGCTGCTGTTTCAATTTGGATAGCAACTGTAATAGCCTTTGCAAGGGTTAAATCCTGCTCCAGGAGCAGTCTCTCTCTAATGCAAGGTGAGTTTGTTTTTTCCACTATTTGGTCTCTTAGCATTTCATCTGTTAGATTCCCAAACTCACAGGTAACAACCAGCTCTCTTAAAGCTGCTACAAATTGTTCTGTGGATTCGCCATAATGTTGTCCACGTTGGCAGAATTTATATCTTTCAGCAACCACATTTACTCTTGGCATGAAAAAGTTCTTTATAGCCGTAAGGGCAGTTTTATAAGTCTCATCAGTTAATGGTAATGTATAGAATATATGCTGCTCCCTGGCAGTGAATAAGTAAATGTGAGGACTCACCCTGGTGGTCTAGTGGGATGCCCGTCGTGCCTTCGTCGGGGACATCTGCCTCATTCATCTTTTTCCCTGCTTTGTTCCTCTATGGCACACACTTCTGGGTTTTATGCACAACGTCGCCGGCGTCATGACGTCATAGCTCACCAGCACCAAATTCAAAGGGGTATTTCAAATAGAGCTCATTGTCCGTTGTTTGGTTCTGCTTGCAGTTTTCTTGGTGCGATTCCTACACTATCTGATTCCTGTTTTAATGCCTACCTGCCTGACTATCCAATTTTCTGTAATCCTGTTCCTTGCCAGCCTGGCTGTTCTGAACTCCATTAACCTAAACAGTGCCTGCCTAATCATTCTGATTGATCCTCCGGTTTTGACCCTTGCCTGTCTGACGTCCATTGTACTCTGCATGCACCGACCCAGCCTGTGTGAAATTGACTGAACCCCTGCCTGTCTGACCACGTTTTCTGCCTACCCCTTGAACTGTGACCTTCTGCCCAAAAACCTTTCCGACGATCATGCCTCTTTGGTTGTCCAGAACCCTCACTTGGTTCCTCTCTTATTAAGACCTGGCGGTATCCGATTCGCCAAGGGCTCTTTCAGAGGTGGAAGGCAGCTGTTAGAGGCAGAAGCAAGAGCCAAGACCAGCGAGCCTAGCATTGGTTCTGGATTTAGGATGTCTTTCGTGACAGTAAAGCATGCTTTCTAGCAGCAAAAGTCTCCCCTTGGTCAGCAGCAATAATGTAATTTTCAAACATACAGATCCAAGCAGTAACAGGTATGGTAGGCTCACCAGGGTTTGGAAGAAAAGGTGCAGGCTGCTGCAGAGGTAGGAGAGACATCTTGTCGCCAATATGTTTTGGTAGCCAAGGATGAGTATGACAGTGCTTTATTAGCAGGTTCATGCAGCCATAGCACAGCAACAGTAACTTGAACTCTAACACACTAAGCAGCATAGAAAGTAATGTGTAATCTTTTGTGCACAGTGACACCTACAGGCACCTTTCACAAACACCACAGTATTAGTATCAAAAAGACATAAATATATCCTATGCTTTCTATGATAGTATTAAAAAAGGGAAACAAGAACAGAGGATTCAAAACAAAATAGCAGACAAAATTAAAGCACTAACCTCTCTTCTTTTTCTTTACTTTTTTGCCTCTCTTTCCTAATCCAGCACTGATATCAGAACGCACAGATGAGCTGTTGATGCTGGCGCTGTCAAAGTCAGACTCTTCTCTTTCATCCTCCTCACTCTGTAAGTACAATAAATAAAATTTCCTATAGACAGTAATGTTTTTAAATGGCGTGGAGTGGACTGACCAATAATGTTTAATGGACTGTATCTTGAGCACATAGGCACATGCAGCATCTTTATTAATTTTGTTTCCTGCACTGATGTTAATTGCTTCCTATTATCTCAAATATTTCTAACTGATGAAATCAAATAATAAACGCAAAACAATGCATAAACATATTTCAAAAATGGGAACGTTTAACTTTAAAATCCATATATTGTACTCAATTTGATTCGCATACAGTGATATCTAATAAGTAATCTGCAAGCCCTCACTGGTTTTTACTACACGTATGCCTTTGTGTTTGAGAAATGCTTAGTTCAAAAGTTAAAGCTTAGTATATCTATTTAAAACTGAGTAGCAGTTTTTAATTAAAGTTTATCAGATTTTATTTAGACATGTAACAGTGATGTGCGGGAGGCCTGAAACCTTCAGAACCCACAAGTCAGGCAAGATTGCACTGACATAGAGCACTAAACCTGGGTTGTAAGCAGATGGCAGGTCATATAATTTTTACCGGCATCCCCTTCTGATCTCTGTTGTGTTAAAGAACCACAAATAACATCATCACACAATTCACACCCTATCCATTGATGTGCCTGCAAAAACCCTGCCTGACATCTCAGAAGGGAGAAGAGAGGTCTCAGGGATAAAAAGTGCAGCCGGATATCACTAAAAGGTATGGGATCTATTATCTGAAATGCTTGGGACCTGGGTTTTTCCAGACAATGGGTATTTCTGTAAAATGGATCACCTCAAGGTTGCTCAAATAAAATCATACAGTAAAAAAACAGAAGTTGAACCATCAACATGGATTTATGCAGCTGAGTTACTAAGTACAAGGTACTGTTTATTACTACAGCAATAAATGAGATCATTTTGCTTAATTGAGACTTTCCATGGGAAATGGTCTTTCCATAATTCAAATCATTCTGGATAAAAGATCTCATATTTGTAAAGTATTTAGAGAAACAAGGTAGTTCTCACTTGCCTCAGTAGTAGTTCTCAGTTGCCTATAGGGATGTACCGAATCCAAGATTTGGTTTGGGATTCAGCCTTTTTCAACAGGATTGAACTTGAATGAATGCAAGTGCCTGGCTGATCCGAATCCGAAGTCATCTGACTTTTTCATGACACAATAAGGAAGTAAAAAATGTGCAACCGTGATCTGCATGCGCAGTTTCAATTTGCCCCTTGTTTCCCTAATTTGCATACACAAATTAGGATTTGGTTCGGTATTCTGCCAAATCTTTTGCTTAGGATCCTAAAATAGAGGATTTGGTGCATCCTTAGTTGCATCTTTGAAAAAACAAAGTGGCATAAATGTTTTACCATCGGTGATTCGCCATTTGGAAAGCATTTGGAGGAGAATAGTTGACCCCAAAAAATTAATTTGTCATGGGCAAAAAATAAAACAGATAAAAACAATAGGCAGTGAGTCCAAAACTAATTCAGTCAACTCATGAGGTATACTGTCCAATTCACTGGAGTTTCCAACCATCCCCACATACTTTCAGCTCAACTAAAAAATACTAAAGATGCATTACAACTTTTGAATGCAAAAATGGAAGGCGAACCACAGCTGAAACCATAATCCATTAATAACTGCCTACTTTCTGACTGGTTAAAAAGAAAACAACACTAGGAAATTAAAATGCAAAGTATCTAAAGGTAATATGGCAATCCTCTACAAACTTCTCATACAAATATTCCAGAAGTCTATGCAACGAAATTCTTAAGTATTCTGTTTGCAAATGTTGAATCCTTTGATTGAAACATGCTCCATCATAGTCTCAGTCTGCACTTTTGTTGCATTATTTCATATACGTATGATATGGTTATTTAATTATTCTGTTATGTCATGAATTTTAATTTCCACTGAACACAGCAATCTACTGATTGGGGCATTGTATAATATATAAAAGGTTTTACCAGAGCTCATAGAAAACTTTGCAAAAACCACAAGTTGAGTAAAAGATGGTATCTAAGCATACACTCACAGCGCTACGCAACAAGTTGGCGCTATAGAAATACATGTTAATAATAATAATTATTTTGTCATTGATAGTAGCACGAAAATTCAGGTTGGTCCAACAGTCATATCACTGGCAAACTTGCCAGTAAGTCCAGTACACTGAACAGGGCTATCAATCATAATTATTTTTCTCTTATGGACAATCAATGAAGGTGAGTAGTCAAACTGAATAAACTATGATTATAATAGTAGAATGGCTTTACCAAATAATATGTTTGGAAGAAGCATTTCTCACGACTATTACATAAAAAAACTCAATATGTGAATACAGCTAGGTCACAAAAAGAAGGATAAAGCAAGTAGAAACCAAATGACAGAGAATGGCTCATTTCAAGAACAAGTGTATTGTATCTTTAAAGGAGAACTAAACCCTAACAATGAACATGTCTAAAAATGTCAGCTTCCCAATAGTAGAAATGATCCTGGACTTCAAATTTGTCACAGGGGGTCACCGTGTCTGTGACACTCACATGCTCAGTGGGCTCCGAGAAGCTATGCTTAGGGGCTGCCGCATATTATCGAGCAGAAAATTAGGTTTGTATGAAATATAAGCTGATGATACAGGGCTGATTATTAAATTCTGATGCTAATTGCACTTGTTTCTTTTCTGCCATGTAGTAATTGCTTGTATAAATTACTAGTCAGTCTTATATTGTGACATTTCTACTCTATGTGTACTGTATTTTTTTAATTAGTCCCTAAGATCAGTAAGTGACAGCAGCACAGAGCATGTGCAGTGAATCAGCAGAAACGAAGATGGGGAGCTACTGGGGCATCTTTGGAGACACAGATCTTTACTGCTAAAGGGCTTTGGTTGCCTTGGGCTGGTACACAAGCACAAAACATAACGTACAACATTTCTAGCTACCTCTTTAGTTAAGCTTTACTTCTCCTTTAAGTCACATTACCAATCCGATTCAATTACAAAGGTAAGTAAAACATAAGATAAACAAAACTGTAAATGTAAAAACACAAAAACTGATTGAAGGAATTACCCCACCCACACGACCCCTCCCCAAAAAAAGTGTTCTGACAATGCAATACCCAGAAAATTATTTCAAATGTCAATTTCAGACTTAACTATATGCTATATGAAAAATATTTTTGCAATTTGCTTTTAATTTTAAAGCAAAATTACGTTAAACATAAAGCAATGCTGATGGTGCAGCACTTCTCCATTAGTTTTGCTCAAATGGTCCCCTAAGCTGCCCCATTCCTAGCAACACTTGCCCCATCCCAATTTCTGACAGCTATGTGGAATGAGGAACCTTTTGAAATCAACCTCTTGGTTGGATGAGGTATGATCTCAAGAAACAACATATGCAACCTCTAACAGTTTGTCCTTCTATGCAAAGAGATAAAAGTTTAACTAAGTACCAAAGTACTAAAGTAAATTTCAGGTACTGCACTCAATATAACAGCATCCTTCAAGCTGTGACCTAGCATATATTACAGCATTAGCCTATTAAATAGTGGTTTGTATGACAAACTTCTACTGGGTATCTTCATAGCTATCCTATGTTCTGGTTCAAACAAATCACAGGGTAAGGAACATTACATTTAGGGGCATATTTCTTAACACTGGAGGCAGTGGTGTAACTAGATGTTCTGGGGCCCCACAGCAATTTATATTTACGGCCCCCAATAAGTCCAGAGGTTGTCATGTTTTACCAATATATATTAATATTTCTCATTAATGAGAGACTCATAGGGCTTACTCTGTAGTTATGCCCCTGACTGGAGGCAAGATCACAGCAACCAATCAGATCTTTAGGTGACTGTTCAGATGTAATTGTTGAATGGTTGCTATGGGCAACATCATCATTGATGTGTGTCTCCGGTGTTAATAAATATGTCCCTTACAGGGATTATTCACCTTTAAATTAACTTTTAGTATGATGCAGAGATTTTGAATTATCCTGTCAACCTTGCATTGATTTGAATAAGAGACTGAAATATGAATAGGAGAGGGCCTATACAGAAAGATGTGTGGAAATGTATAGCCTTATAGAACATTTGCTTTTTTGATTGGGTCAGTAACCCCTATTTGAATGCTGGAAAGAATCAGAAGAAGAAGGCAAATAATAAAAAAACTATAAATAAAGAAAAGTTGGTTAGAATTAGCAAAATTAGGTTAACATACTAAAAGTTAACTGGAGGTATCACAAATATTTTACAGTACCAAATAGTCCAATACAGTACTGATATAGTACTTAAAATATAAAGGACCAGCAACATCAAAGAATGAAAACGATTTATCTAATTCATATACTGCTTTCTACACTGTCCCTGTTAAAGTCCTATTTAAAAAAAAAAAATAGATAGCATATAATTGTTTTTAAAAGCTGTCCCGAACGCCCTATAAAACAAGACCATTTTCATTTCAGGGTGTTACTGGACCTTTTATAGAAAAATCTTACAACTGACCAGAGGAAAAAAAAAAGCAAACATATTACCTGACTAATACATAGACCCTTGATGGCTGGATTCATCAAGCAGTGATTACGAGCCTCACACAGGGTCTGTTAAAAAAGTAAAACACTTTAAAACTAGGAAAATAGGCACTAAGCCTGTAAAAGAGAGGGGCTCACTGTCTGGTCACTGAATTAAAAGCATGTCTTTTTACAGGAGATACAAATACTGATACAGTACACAAGAGCCATTAATATCTTGTAAAATAAATACTTATAAATAATGTAAGGTGATGCCATCTATTATAATCTTATTGATGTAATTTGTCGTACACCGAAATGTGTGTATTTTAAAGGAGAAGCAAAGGCATTTTACACTTGAGGGTGCCAAAGTTAGGCACCCCCAAGTGACTACTTTTACTTACCTTACACCCTGGGCCGGTGCTCCTATCAGCCAAAAAAACACACCGGTCTGGGGTTCTTCTAGCAAGCACCACAGAGAGATCAACTTCCCGCTACTTTGTTTTTCAAAATTCCCAGGGGAAACCTATGCAGAGTAGAGCAAACTAGCCAACTTTTTCGTTAAGTTCAGCTTTCTGCTCTACCCTGAGAAGACCCAAGGAAGTTGATATCTCCGTGGTGCTCACTGGTAGGGATGCACCGAATCCACTATTTTGGATCCAGCCGAACCAAATTAGGGGTGGGAAGGGGAAAACATTTTTTACTTCCTTGTTTTGTGACAAAAAAGTAATGTAATTTCCCTCCCCGCCCCTAATTTGCATATAAAAATTACGGTTCGGATTCGGTTTGGCTGCGCAGAAGGATTCGGCCGAATGCGAACCGAATCCTGGATTCAGTGCATCCCTACTCACTGGAATAAACCCAGGCCATTGCGGTTTTCTGCTGATAGGAGCATCAGCCCAGGATGCCAGGTAAGTAAAAGTAGTCACTTGGGGGTGCCTAACATTTGGCACCCCCAAGTGTAAAATGCCTTTCCTTCTCCTTTAAGAGATAATGTACCCCAATAGGAAAATATTAGAACTTACTAAAGAGTTCCATGAACTGTTTTAAAGCATTTGCCCTGTGATCTTGTCTCTTACTCTAATTTTACAACACAGTGATCATTATTCCCTATGAAATCTGAAGGGGAACTTGCTTGACATATTTTTAAATTATATATTGTAGGCCCATAATTTGGTTGCCACTCTACCACAAAGAAAATTGCATTAGTCTGCGTGTAAAACAGATGTAGCCTGGCTACATTCTGTAATTCTGCCAGTTTCCATAGCAATAATAGTTCTATGAATAAATGTATATGTGTTGCATATACATGTGTAATAAACTGGAGAAATACTGGGCCATGCAATCAAAGATGTTTCTGTACAATTGTTGTCTTTTAAAATGGCCTCCTATGGAGCATACAACTTTTCATTTGAGGCTACAGGCGGATGAGCTATAGACCACAATGCTAGAAAATAATGGTCTAATGTAAGGCAAGGTGCAGGCTAGAACTGGATAAAACGTTAAATTTATTCATACATTTACCCAACGTGAGACCTATTTGGGGGGTAGATTAAGGAGGTTATTTATTAAATGTCAAAAACCTGAGAAATTTTTTTTTTACTATAAAATCCGTTTTTTTGTGATTTATTATACACAGAGGATGAAAAAAGTCCAAATCCAAAAATCCAGCATCTCAGAGCTGCTGTGGTTGCATATAAGTCAGTGGAAGAAATCCCAAAGATATCTTGATCTTCGCCGGGTTTCGTGCAATAATTCGAAGATTTAATGGTTCAATGGGGGGAAATACAAAAATTCGCACAATTCTTTTTTTTCTCGATTTTTCATGTTTTTTTCCTGCACAGGAAATTTTCAGGAAAATGTACTGATGAATAAGGGGGAAAAACCAATGCAGATTTGGTCTGAGTAGTTTTCAGAAAATTAAATAAATTCGGACTTTGATAAATGAACCTCATAGTATGCTCTATTATTAGGGTCGCCACCTTTTCTGGGGCTCAGAAAGGGCAGGGGAGTGGGTGCAGGTCTGGTAATGTCAGGGAGGGGCTGGTGAATGGCTGATTGCCATGTCATTATTTTCAAAGTCCTGTCTGAATTTCCTAATTTGGAAATCAGGACAGGAAGGTTTCACCCAGACGGCCCTTCCAAATGCCGGGTTGTCAGGGTGAAATCTCAACAGGTGGCAACCCTAACTCTTATTTATGTATTTCTTTAAGGAAAGTAATGACAGTTACCTGTAAAAAAATAAAGAGTGAGGCTGATTTACCACTCATTATTACCAACTGGTAGTAATTTGCAAACTGTTTTTTTACTGAATAAGCCCTATTAACTTGTATTGTGTTCATTTGATACAATGTTTGTAAACTTTCATCAACTTAAAGATTCAGTGGGGTTTTTAGTTGGGGGTTTAGTGGTTAGTGTAAGTGATGGGGGAATCTGGCTCGTTTCACTTCTCTGAAATTTTGTGAAATGGCATAAAATTCACCAAATGATAAGGGTATCAGGACTGGACTGAGAATCAAAATAGGCCCTGACATTTCAGGTACACAGAGGCCCAATCAGCCCACATAGAGGCCCAAACAGTCCCCACCAGCCCACTAAATACTGACTTTCTATGGCAACTTATAGCAGCCCATCTGGCATTTGCCCTAACCCACAGATTGCCAGTCCGGTCCTGAAGGGTATATTTGATATTACACACCCTGGCTCTCCATAGACTAAGTGCCCGGAGCCTGGTGATGGAGGTTTCAGCTTTGCACTTTCGCCATAAACTAAGCAAGGGCTAGTCCCTGCCTGTAACTGCCTTAAGTGCCTGTGAATCATTCTATTTTTTCATTAAAATATATGGGCGACAACATTTTTGACGCACAACTATTTTTTTCATCCATTGGAATCTATGGGCGTCTTTTTCAAGGATATTGGCAAAACATTTTGCTCATTGCTAGGCAGCACGGCCATCCTAAGTGCTGGCATATTAGATTCTGTTCTTCCCAGGATTTTGTAAATTTTACCCACATTTTCTTGTTCCTCTGGGTACTCTGTTTTCCCCAGAATTCCCTAGTTTAACATTAATTATATCTGAATGCAAGTTTCATATGTATATTCAGTCATTGCATATTGTATATGACATTCTTCTGAAGTGTACAGTATTAAAAATTCCTTTAAAACATAAATCTAAGTATCACTAATATACTTGGATATCTCTAACAGGATCCTTTCTTTAAAGGGTACCAGTCACCCAAAAATAATGATTCATCCTATTCAATCCCATTTTATCACATTAGTCAAGCAAAATAAACTTTAATTACAGTATATAAATTATATATATATCTTGTTTCCTTCAGTCTGGGAATTCATAATTATAGCAAGCAGGCAGGTGCAATTTTGTGGACACTGTTATTAAGGCAAGCCTTGCATCAACTCAAATCTTGTTTGTGTACCAGAATGGGAGACCTGATGTCAATCCCCATGCACTGGCTACACAATTGAAAGGTGAAGAGAACAGGGGAATGTGTTGGGAGCAGTAACATCTAGGAAGTACTGAATGGAAAGTGAAAGCAATAATCTGCCCCGCCTCTATGAATAAGGCATAGAAGAGGGGCACATAATATTTGATTGACAGCTGAGATTTTTAATTAAAACAGCTATGAATGCTTTCATAAAAAATATAAACTGAATTTCATGTTTAACTTGGAAAGTCTTTTATTATACAGATTTTTGTGTCTGGGTGACAGGTCCACGTCCACATATACAGTATATATATATATATATATATATATATATATTTAAGACAAACTAAAGTAAAGCACATATTTATAGATATGACTGTAATAGGAATATATAATCATTACTATGCAAATATTACTACTGATAATAATAATAATAATAGAATAAACAAATGGTTCCAAGTGACAACACCATGGATTTGATTCGGGCAATCGGAGTTGCTCGGATTTCTTAAGGTGGCCATAGACGCACCGATAATATCGTACGTAACGAATTTTCATATGATATTCGGTGCGTGTATGGTGGGAAATGAGCCGACCGATATCGTCAGAAGATTAAGATATCGGTCAGCTGGTTGATCGGGCTGGACGGAAAATTTTGATCGGATGCCTTTGAAAGCACCCTTAACACCCATTGTTAGTGCTGCATTGTCAGATACAAGTAGAATTCTATTGTTTCTACCTGTATATTTGACGAGTCAGCTGTAAACATGTGTGTTGAAAAGAACAATCTTTCTTGGAAAGATCTTTTCCGAGAAAGATCGTAATTGTTACGTCTATGGCCAGCTTTACTTAGAACTGAAACGCTTTACCCCTGGCACTTTAGCCTTGTATTTTACACCTAGGATCATCCATATAATGGCAATGTTTTATAGTCTATCTCTGTGTATACTATATCAGATTTATCAAGGGTCGAATTTAAAATTCAAAATCGAAAAAAAAATTTTCATGGTCACAACTCTCAGATACAACTAGGGAGTTATCCAAATTTATCCAAAATTTGATTTATCAAGATTTAACATACTCTGACCTCTTAAGAATTCAACTATTCACCTCCTTGCTTTTTATATCAATGGGAGAGGTTCAGGGATTAATTTGGAGATGTGTGCAGCATTCCTGACATTTTTTGGAGAAAAAACTCGAATAAAGTTTGAGGAAATTCCATTTGAGTTTTCCTTGTTGTTTCAATTCGTCCGACCTTAAAAAATTAGATTTTAATAATAAATTTCAATTGGTCCAATTTCAAATCTATAGGATTTTAGAAAAAATCACATGAATTAGAAATTCTACCCTTGACAACTGTGCCTCCCCGTCATTACTTATGTTCAAGCTATGTTTAAGCTATGTTTATGAAAAATTATTACTGGATTTTTTTTAACTGCAGTGCACTTGGCAATGCTACTAGAGTCGACTCTATCCTCTTGAGTGGTAATCCATGTCCCATTGAAAGGAGTAGGAAAGCTACGGAGGCATTTTATTGACAATAGATTAGCTGCAATAGTGCAAGCTACAATGCTATATTTATATATATAATATATATATATATATATATATATATTTATGTAGAATGTTTTACCATACCTGAGTAAAAATCTCTAGAAGCTCTCTGTTTGTTTAGGATAGCAGCTGCAGTATTAGCTTGGTGTGACATCACTTCCTGCCTAAGTCTCTTCCTGCTCACTCATAGCTGTGGGCTCAGATTACAGCAGAGAATGGAGGGAAGGGTAAGAGGAGCAAACTTAGCATGCTGACACCCAGGGCAAGGAGGTTTAAGTAGTCTGATATAGAAGCCATTGCGTAGAAGGCAATGGGGCAGATTCACTAAAGCGCGAAGCGTCTAACGCTAGCGCTAATTTGCCAGCGTGACGTCATTTCGCAACTTCACTAACACGGACTCTGGCAAATTTTCGCTAGCGAAGTAGGTAGACTTGCGCAACTTCGCACCCTTACGCCAGGCGAAGTTGCGCACTGACGAAGGATCATAACTTCGCAAATTCACTAAGATGAACATTTTCCTAAACGTTAGCACTTACGCTAGACGTTACTTCCACTGGTCTGACCATGCGAAGTTCAATACAATAGATATGAGTTTGAAAAAAAAAAAGTCACATTTTTTCTAAGTGCCAAAAAAACGCCTGCGTATTTTAGCATAGGAGGGTGATAGTCTGAAAAAGATTTTTTTGGGGGGTTACCCTTCTTCCCCCCTACATTTCCTAACATATGGCAACACAACTATACATGGGGCACATGTAGGGCAATAGGAAAACTTTATTTTATTTATTTAAGGTTTCCTGGGCTTGTGTAGTGGAATGTAGTGGCTGTAACATATACTTCTATTATAAGTTAAAGTTCCCGCCGTATGCAAATTAGGCTTCGCTAGCGTAACAACGCTCTGCCTAGCGAAGTAAAAGTAGCACAACTACGCGTATGCGTAGCGCTGGTGAAAATTCGCCTGACAAGGTGCGGCGAACGCTAGCAAAGCCTACGCTGAAGAATTTTCAGATCTTAGTGAATCAGCCCCATAGAAGGAAAGAAATGCAGTGTTTCTTTTGACAGAGGACGCAGAGCAGCATTACTTTGAGGGTTTATTGGTATATTTAGGTGGACCTTTCTGATAAGGTTTACTTAGTTTTAAGCTTTCCTTCTCCTTTAAGGCTTCCTGTGAAAGCATTATGGCATTGCAACAGGACAGTAGGTTGTAATATAAAAAGTGTTTGCTAGCGGGTCTAACAACAAAGATTTCATACACATTAGCTGCTTCACATAATAAATGGAAAACAAAGGAAAATAATGACAGATTATTATTATTACTATTATTAATAATAACATGTATTTATCTAGCGCCAACATATTTTGCAGCACTGTAAAGTAAATGTGTTTATACAACTGATTTAACCATAAAGAGAAATGTCAAAAGCTACAGAGATACATATTTCAGAGAATAATTGGCTGGAAATCTAGCAATATCATGATAAATGTCCCCAGTTACTACAACAAATGCAAAACAAAGTACAACAGATCTAAGCACCACTAATACTAATACATCTACTTTTTTTGCAGTGTTCAGCTTGCTATATTTCTACTATATATTTTTACTAAAACCCTTTACACTATGAGTTTTCTTTTGATAGAGAGATGATAGATATAGTAGATACATAGATAGATAGACAATCAGATATATTATAGCTAGATCAAATATTCAGAAACGCGGAACAGAAGAAATATTAAATCTACTTACTGATGTGCCTTTTTTCCTTTTGCTGGACATCCCTCCGAATTTAAATTTCAGGTTTGTAACTTTCTTGCCTTTAGCTTTTTTCTTGTTATCCTTGGATGATTTCGATTTTTTCCTTACACCAGGTCCTATTAAAACAGTATTATACTTTTGTATATACTTATGAGTGGTAAAAGAAAAGCTATGTTCTCACATATGAGGATCCTTTTTGGTGGGTCAGCTTTAAAGGAAAACCAACCCCCTTATTCATAACAACCTCTACCCTACATAGTCCCCCCCTGCTCCCCTCCAGCCTAGGTATAAATTCCAGTAATTGTCCCTAAGTCCTTACTTACATTTCTTTGCAGATTAAGTGCAGCAGAGCTCACAGGTGTCATCTTCAGCTCTTTGGACTTCATCTGGAAGGAAGCACCGTATCAGCGCATTCGCAGTTGGAGCAGTCTTCCGTTTTTTTACATCTGTACACGCGCCGAAAGTGACGAAAATTGCCAAATGGAAGGAAGAAGACCCAAGGCAGATCAAAGAGCTGTAAGATGGCGCCCGTGAGCTTAGCCGTGCTGAATCCACAAAGAGAGGTATGTAAAGACTTAGGGACAATTACCAGAGTTTACACCTAGACTGGGGGGGGAGGGGGGGGCAGGGGGGACTATGTAGGGTAGGGTTTTGTATGAATAAGGGGGTTTAAGAACATGAATTTGGTCCCTAAAGACAAACAGACAGCAGCACATGAGTTATTCCATGACCACTTATTGCCACCAGGTTCAAGTAAATAAGATCTTAAAGTTGTGAAGATAGGTCCTTCAGGGAATGGAGAAACTGACAGAGGTTAGTAGTATATTGAGGTCAGTAGTAGGATTGCAAGTGATCACTATTTTCCATGTAAAGACCCCATGGATAGTGTATTACAACTCATAAAACCTGTACAATCTATAATGCAAGTAAGCCTGAGTCAAAATAAGGGCAAATAGTTTTGTTCTCATGAGAACATATTATATACAATTTACAGAAGCTTGAAATGCTAGGTTAGCTTTATGACAATTTTTCAGATATTCTTAAAGGAGGACTAAAAATAAATATGGTTAAAAATACTGCTCTCATTGCACCAGCCTATAGTTTCAGCTTGTCAATAGCAGCAATGATCCAGGACTTCAAACCTGTCACAGCAGGCCACCATCTTGGAAAGTGTCTGTGACACTCACATGCTCAGTGGGTTCAGAGCATTTGTTGAGAAGCTAAACTTAGGGGTCTTGGCAAATTTTATAGCAGAAAATGAGGTTTGTCTGCAATATAAACTGATGCAACAAGGCTCATAATGAAATGCTGATGGCAATTACACTGATTTTTGAGCGGACATGTAGCAATTATCTATATTAATTACTAATCGGTCTTATATTGTGACATTTCTATTCTGTATATAAGGTACACTGTGTGTCGATGCCTAGAGAATGTGCAGTGAATAAGCAGAAAAGAAGATGGAGAGCTACTGGGTCAAATTTAGAGAGACAGATCTTTACTGCTAAAGGGCTGTGGTTGCTTTGGAATGATACAGAACCCCAAAATATAATGTTTAATATTTCTAGCCTACTTCTTTAATTACACTTTAAGCATTGTTAACAGACTGAAAAAAGCATTCACAAGACACTACATATTTAGAAAATAGGGTGCTATATGCAAAGCATCCCTAAACCCCAAATTAATATTTTTAAATAGAGAACAAAATACGATTTAAGCAGATGAAGCCAACAATATAAAGGAAACTATTCTATAATGGGTTCCCCCAATGTCAACATGCACAATTGCACACCATTTATCAGAAGAATCATAATGGACATATTCTGTACCTGTATGGAATCACAAGAGCATGATAGTATCGTCCTAGATTCCATCAATATGGACTCAACATTGTATGCTTTTATGTGCTCCCACAGTTGCAGGTGTCTTTATAAATGACCCCTTTTGAATTTTATTTGTGCCTATACATATTCCCGAGCATTATGAACCAACCGACTCAATGTGCTCTAATGAACAGTTGCAATGAAGCCCTGGAGTAAACAGTTTGCAGGATCTCCTGGGAATTCCAGGATTCATTTAGTGATCTGAATCTAAATCAAGCATTCAGCTAACAAGTGGTTTTTGATACCACAGTACTGCAATTAATGAAACTGTGCCCTTGAACTTTTTTTTAAAGGGCACTTGTTATGACACTGTTATTCTGGAGACAATGTAGCAGTAAGGGTAAAAAACAAGATGTGTCCAAATAGTGTTTGAAAAGATTTTGCTTCCTCTTCAAAGACTAGGCTATAGTGGTGTTGGGAACTTACCTTTTCCTTCCTTGGTTTTTGCCTTCCTAATAGGTGGGGGTTGGACTGTTTGGGGGGGACTGACCAATAGTGGAGGAGCGACAACCACAGTTTCAACTGCTGCTGCGACTGCAGCAGCTGCAGCTGCCGCAGAACTCCCCTTTAGTGGATTATTAGCACTAAACTCCCTCCATTTGGCCCCAAGTACAGTCATCATCTTTGACATTGGGATTTTCGGGTTCTTCTTTGCAATTAAAGGCCTAAATTGTTAAAAAAAATACATCATCAATTCACATGTTTAATTAAAGCACATTCACTTATATGACAGTTGCTTAGACCTTATCAATGTGAGCTCTACCTTTAGTCATAATACTCCATCAAGGTCTGCAATAGTTCCATAATACATAATACAATGCACAAATCAGCTCTACTCATTAAGTACAATTTTGTTTATAAAATAATAGAGCTCATTTTGGGCAACTATCATGTTTACATGAATACCAGCTCAAGATCTACTAGTGAATCTAATCTTAAATGATGGCCTATTCAAAGGGATTGTTCAACTTTAAATTCCCTTTTAGTATGACATCAAGAGTGATATTCTGAAAAAAATTGCAACTGGTTTCCATTTTTTATTATCTGTTTGTTTGAGTTATTTAGCTTTTTATTCAACAGCTCTCCATTTTGCAATTAAAGTTACCAATAGATCATGTTAATCATTTTTTGCTGAGAGGTCTGTTTTTGTAAGTCATTTTTAGCTGAAGTTTATAAACCTGACTGTTATGTCAACCTGACTGTCCTATCTCAGCCTGTCATGCTAAAAGACTTCTGCTACACAAATATGGCAGCCCCCTCATAGAGGAACATGGGAGTCAGAAAGGTATTGTAAAAGCTTTGAGAAAATAAGTAGCAAACAAAGCCAATATTATGAGAGATGTAAAAATGGTTTAATTTCTGGTGTCAATATCACTTTAAAAGTGAACCACCCCTTTAAGTGGATTGTCCAATATTCATTGTGGTTAAAAAGCTGTATGTGCCCACCCAACTCAAATGTACAATATGCTACACTGTAAATTCTACGGTTGTTCAAGAAAAGACTGCCACTTTAGAGGCAGAGGAGATTTCTTCACAATAGTAAAAAAAAATAGTAGGTAGTAAAAAAATTATATGGAATTACACCAAAATGTTTGTTAGTCAAAGAAAAAATACAAATGATAGGATATAATAACATCAAACATAATAAATGGTTATTATGAAAACAGATGCAGGAGGAATCTCTTACCTGAGAAACTGACTGAAAGCCTTGTAGTTGGTCAATGTATGGTAATCTTCCTCTGAGAAAACATAGTCCACATTGTCTAGGCCCCACTCTTCCATCAACTGAGAAGAAGTTTTAGGCTCCTTGAAAATAAACAGAATTTACGCTGTTAAAAAAAATCAACTGCAATAATACACTACCCAAAGAAGATCGCTACTCAGAAATAGGTGTGGCATTCTTCTACGGACTAAACTCAGCCAAGGTGAGAATCTTGCCTCAGGCAGCAGTGAGCTCTGGTAACTTTAAGAGCCGAATTTCCATTTTTTTTAAATGGAAATTCGGCTCTTCTAGTGCAGCGAGCACAATAACGCTCACTGCACTAGCGATGCGGCCCCTCCTCGACCCATTCCGACACTAAAAGTTAGAAGCGCAGAGTGGGTGCCTCAGGCAGCAGCAGCCCCTGGAACGCCCCTGCCTGCACAATTTTGCATATAGGGAATTAAAAGAAGAATTGCCAAGAGCTAGTAACATTTCATCAAAAGGACCAAAATAGTACATCCAATGTATAATCACTGTCCAACATTCTACTCACTTCATTTGAACCCCCGAATACGGTGGGGGAGGGTAAAAAAGGGTGCACGAATCCTGCTAAAAATGGCCGAATACCGAACCGAATCCTGGATTCGGTGCATCCCTACTTTAAATAGGCCTTAAAGGAGAATTCAACCCCTTTTATTAAATACTCCTAAGCCCCTACCCTAAACAGACCCCCCTTCCCTACCAGCCGACCTGGTACCACAGGCAAATGCCCCTAACTTTTTACTTACCCCTCCCTGCAGATTCTGTCCTCAGGAGTTCATGGGCGCCATCTTCTTTTCCTGAGGACAGAATCTGGGGTGGTAAAAAAAATAGGTACCAGGTAGGCTGGGGGGTGGAGGCAAAGGGGGTCTACTTAGGGTAGGGGTTTTTAATAAAAGGGGTTGAATTCTCCTTTAACTTGCATTTTCTGGATTATGGTTTTTCAAATAATAGGTGCCATATCAACATTTTTCTAAGCTACTGATACCAGTATCATTTATATCTATTATCTATTTATGAATACAGGTATGGGATCCGTTATCCAGAAATCTCTCAATTACAGAAAGGCCATCTCCCATAGACTCCATTATAGTCAAATAATCCAAATGTTCTAAAAATTTTTCCTTTTTCTCTGTTCTTGATCCAAGCTAGCTTACAATTGATCCTAACTGGAAGCAAAATATGCCTATTGAGTTTGTTTAATATTTACGTGATTTTCTAGCAGACTGAAGGTATGAAGATCAAAATTGAATAAAGCTCTGTTATCTGGGAAACCTAAGGTCCTGACAATTCTGGAAAACAGGTCCCACATCTGTACTACCATTCAGCAAATCATCACATAAATCACTATGTATTTCTAGTAGTAGGGCCCATGTGCTGTTTTTGAATTGGTATTCCATCATGGTTTTTAAATCTAGTGAAACTTGGTGACTTTTTCAAAGGACGTATAAATGTGTGTGTGATTACTTTTTTTACACCACATTTTCTTGTACAAAATAAGTGTCCTGGTTTTAATAAAAATGGCCTCTGTGAATGTTATTTTCTCTGAAATGTTTACAATGCTAACCACATGTATATCTTGCCCTTGGTTCTTCTGTAAATACTGAATTCCAGTTATTTTGTGCCTCTGATGAATTACTGTGCTCGGTTCTGCATATGACTTTCAGATAAGTCTTGAAAAAATGATCCCATCATGTATACAAAAAAATTTGAGCTTAAAGGGGTTGTTCACCTTTAAATTAACTTTCAGTAAGATGTAGAGAGTGATATTCTGAGACAGTTTTGGAATTAATCTTCATTTTTTATAATTTAGCTTTTTATTCAGCACCAATCCATTTTCCAATTTCAAAGAAAAGTAATACAAAGTAGCAATAACAATGCTTTACATAGCATTTTTTTTTTTAAGATGGGGTCAGTGACCCCCATTTGAAAGCTGGAAAGACTCAGAAGAAAAAGGCAAATCATGTAAAGACTATAAAGAATAAATAATGAAGACCAATTGGAAAGTTGCTTAGAATGAGCCATTCTAAAGTAGTACAGTTATGGGACCTGTTATTCATAACATAAGAGATCCTTCCGTTATTTGGATCTTCATACCTTAAAGGAACCATTCAGTGCAAAAATAAAAACTGGATAAATAGATAGGCTCTGCAAAATAAAAAATGTTTCTAATATGGTTAGTTAGGAAAAAATTTAATGTATAAAGGCTGGAGTGACTGGATTTATTTTTCTAAAGGTAAATTTTGTTACGGGTATAGCCTTGTGAACCAATTGTTTCCATGTCTTAACCGTTGGAGGTTAATAGTATAATAGTAATATTATAATAGTATAATAGTATCTATTTTTAGCATACTTAGACATTACCTAGGAGGCATATAAGAGGAGAAACAATTGTTGGAAAGTCAAAAGGAATATCCATTAGCCAATGGGCTTTAGATATGTCAAATGGCTTGGAGCCTGTGGCTATAATGGTTTGGGAGTGACTGGACGTCTAACAGAACAGAACACTACTTCTTGCTTTTCAGCTCTCTAACTCTAAGTTAGTCAGACACTTGAAGGGGGCCACATGGAATATAACTGTTCAATAAGTTTGCAACTGATTCTCAGCACTCAGCTCAGACTCAAAAGCAACAGTTATGACCCATTTGCCCCCCTCCTCAAGTCACTGATTGGTTATTGACTGGTAACCAATCAGTGGAAACGAAGAGAGCTGCAAATGAGGAAGTTGTGTTCTGTTCTGTTAGACATCCACTCCAGACTTTATACATGACATTTTTGCCTAACTAACTATATTAGAAAAAAAATTTATTTTGCACAGACTATCTATTTACCCAGTTTAAATTTTTATACTGAACAATTCAATAAGTCTACTAGAAAAACATGTAAACATTATTTACACCAAATAGCCTGGTTTTGCTTCCAATAAGGATCAACTATTTCTTATTTTGGATCGAGTACAAGGTACTGTTTAATTTTTGCAGAGAAATAGGAAATCATTTTTTAGAATTTGGATAAAATGGAGTCTATGGGAGACCGTAATTCGGAGCTTTCTGGATACCGGATTTCCGGATAACAGATCCCATACCTGTTTGAGAGTTGGTGATGTTTTTTCATTAAGTTCTAGGAGTTTATAAAGCAATTATATTTTCAGAGTATCCAGTGCAAATGATATAAGCTAAATTTTTACTATAATGGTTGTTTATCAAATCCTATTATTTGTTCTACAGTGATATATAAACTTTCTTAATGTACTACCTTCACAATGTTTTGCTGATTTGCAGCATTTTCTATTTAATAAACGCTCACCTTTTTCCTCTCTAGTTAGAAATCATCAAACTACCTAATTATTACTCATCCCGCTCCAAAATCTGCCTGCCAACTTTTTGCTTCATGATTAAAGCGTTAAAAACAGCGCTTGTTTGTGTTGATTCCCAAAAGACGACATTTTTCTCTTACTCTTTCCGCTGCTTCCTGCTTAATTTAAAGCCTACAGTAAAAGTTATAGTGCGCAATTTAAAAAAATAACATTCGGTTTTAAACATCTGGTAAAGCTTTTACACTCTAGCATTTTTAATGAAACCTGCAGTTAGAACTGTGTGTGAACTGAAACGTAACTCTCCCACACTTTAGTGCCCACCATAAGCACTATAAAGTTTTTGTATCTATGCCAAGGCCTGTGTGCTTTGAACCTTGACTTATTCAACAATACTTCCAAGCACCACTGTACCTATGCTATTTTGATATGCAGATCTCCATACTTTGTAAGCTCTGTAAGCTCCACAGGGCAGTAACCTCCTTCTTACTTTGTCTCATGGCATTTTATCTCTGTGTATTTATACTTTTTTGCAGGTATTTAATTATTATTATTATACTTGTCCTCCCTGTGTGTACTTAAATTAAAGCAAATAAAGTTAAACATACAAAACCTAACATACAGATATACAGTTAAAGAAAACTAAAAATCTTTTTAGGTTATTGATCTGATCTGTTCTTAATGTTAAGCACATTAATGTCTCTGTAACCCAGTTTTCAAGAAGATATATCATTCTTTATTACTGTGTGTAAAACTACATCTGCAAAAAAAACAAAAAACAGGTATGTAAAATAAAAGGCCATTTTCTCAAGGTGTCTTTAGTTATATGTTGTGCAATGCCCATTTTGCTGCCATTATTTTACACGACTTCAGACCTTTGTAAGTTTTGGTAGAAGTCGCTCAACGAAAAAACAATAAAAAATGCCGTTTTTTACATGGCAAAGCCTTGCGATGTGTGGTGAATTTTGTTGCTGTGTTTTACACTGCATAATAAATCTGTGTGATGTATACTTTGTTGGGTGAGGAAAATACTTACTCTGTTTTATTGTCCCCAACAGCCATCTGAAGTCTACTTTTCTTAACCTTTCTCCATTTCCCTCCTTTTATTTCCTCCTTTCATTCTGTTCTTTCCATCTCCTCTTCTCCTATATTCTCTTTCTGCCCTTTCATGCTTTCCTTTTTCCACACATTGCATATCTTTTCTCAAACTCCTTCATCTTTCCCAAACCTTTGTTACTCCTGTGCTCTTTTCTTCCCATTTATTTGCCTTCTTATTCTCACACACTCAATTTCTTCCCCCTTTTTGTTTGGGGCTTGCTGACACAGTTTAGTTATTACATGGAATATCCCTCATGTTATACGACTTTAATACCTACATCTACCAATATTTCTTGTTCTATAAATCTACTGTATTTGCAATAAACCGCAGCAAGGATAGAGTTGGGGTTGTCAGGTAGCCTGACTGGCCCTTGAACATGCAATCCCTAAAACACTTGTATTGGGCTGGGTGCCCATGGCTAACAACCTGAAATAAAAAAAATGAAAAAATACTGAAGATTGGATGCTCTTCTCAGCAAAGCAACTTTATGGGTGTGTCAGTGAATATGTGCATAATGGGGAAAAACAAAAGTATATAGAAAAGAATATAGATCATTTTCACAACTTTGCAAAGGGATTTAATGAAACATGGGTGCTCATAACCTCAAGGGTAGGGATGCACCGAATACATGATTCGGTTCGGGATTCAGCCAGGATTCGGCCTTTTGCAGCAGGATTCGGATTCGGACGAATCCTTCAGGAAGGATTCAGGGGTTCGGCCGAATCCAAAATAGTGGATTCGGTGCATCCCTACTTAAGGGGCAGATTTACTAAGGGTTGAATTGAAAGTTCTAATTTCAAAGTAATTTTTGGGTACTTCAGCTTTTGAATAGGCCAAAATTCGATGCGAAGTAAAAACAATACGAACATCATAAAATCGAAGTACTGTCTCTTTAAAAATTTAAATTTGACCCTTCACCTCCTTAAACCAGTTGAATTGCTATTTTAGACTATGGGGGACCTCCTAGAACCTTAAAGGACTGTTTTTGAAAATTTTCCATTTTTTGGGGGGAAAATTGTTCGGATGGAACAATTCAATTGAATGATTCAAGCAATTTTTATTCGAAAATGGACCCATTCGATCGCAAAACGGACCGTTTTCAATCACATTGAAGTCAGTTTTCGATTGAATAAAAATTGTTTAAAATAATTTGATGGTCGAATTTTTTTAACTCCGAAATTCGATCCTTGATAAATCTGCCCCTGTTTGTTCATCATAAAGACCGGAGAGTGGCTGTCAATTCTTTTCCCTGTGTATGTGGATACACAGATACATATATATATATATATATATATATATATATATATATATATATAATCTAGTTTGGTCATTGGATCAAACTGTAAAGTATATCCTTATAAATAGTACGTTCCTACATCAGTACGTGCTTTTTAGAAGCTAGAGAGAGCACTTGCCCCAAAAAAGCAACTGCAGAGAGAAAATGTAATCAGCAACGGGGGCAAAAGCAAAACAGTCTTAAAAGTGTAATTTTGTAGCAGATAGAGCAAAGCCAAACCACTGCATATACAGTAGATTATAATGCATAAAATACCCCCTACTGAAATACATATAGATATTAGTAGTCAACTTGGAGTTATGTGACCTGCAAAAGTCGGCCCGCGGCCTTGTGCTTTTATAAAGTCACATAACTCCTCTGTGACTAATAATATCTTTATAAATAACAGTATGGGGTACATTAGCCACTATATATATATATATATATAGATCCTTGAGAAAGGTTCCCAGGAGGAACCGAAACGTTGGAATGTATATGTGTGTTCAATAAATACACCTTTTTTTTCACTGAGTCAAGAGAGTGCTGACCCCTTGGGAATTTGTCTACTTATATTGGACCGTGCACCGCCAATCAAGATACAGTCTTGAGTGCTGGTACTGTGGAACTTTTTATATATATATATATATAGAGAGAGAGAGAGAGAGAGAGAGAGAGAGAGAGAGAGAGAGAGAGAGTAAGAGATGCCGACACTACTTGTCTAGTAGGTATATTGTGCCTGGGTGCAACAGCCAGAAAATACGATACAATGCAGACAGAGAATCGCACTCACAGGACTTAATGCAACAATTCCATTTTGGTTGTGGATTTTTTGTATCAAGCACTTATATATATAGTGAATAAAGTACCCCCCTTGTAAATTATAAGGATATTATAAGTTACTGAGGAGTTTCATGACCATATAAAAACACAAGGCCGAACTCCGAGGTAACTACTAATATCCTCATATTTTGCAACTGGGGGTACTTTATTTATTATAATACACAAGTTTCAGTGAGTCATGTGACAGAAATGACATCAGAACTCACCGTTTATAACCAATGACATCAGAATTCACCGTTTATAAGGATATAATTTACAAGATATTTACGGCTTTTGTGTATATTATATATATATATATATATATATATATTCCTTTTACCTTAATTCCACCTTCTTCATTATCATCATCATCATCTTTCTTTTTACGTTTAGCTTTTTTTTCTTTCTTTTCTTTAAGCTTTTTCTTCTTCTTTTTGTTGGGAGCATAATCACTCCCTTCACTGTCTGACTTTTCCTCATGCTCATCTTCATTTTCTGACACGTCCTCATCACTTCCCTATAACAAAAAGCCATTACAGACCATCACAATCAAACAAGTGATTTCCCAAATAAATTATTTGCACTGTAAAAGACTAGCACATTTACTCTAGTTTTTTTGTTTAACATCCTATCATTTAAATACAACTACAAAAGAAGATTTACAGCTCTCTCATCTTCCTGTTTTTACATGGTAATTCTAAAAAAGCAGATACAAAACAGAGCTAGATTTGGCTTAACTGTGTAAAACACAGAAAAGATTAATCATTGTGGCACGACAGGTGCATGCTCTCTTTTCCACCTAATGATTCACAATGATTAACAAACCTCTGATTTTAATGGAAGTTCTGAATTTTCTTTTCTAACTTGAATAGGGTAAAGCCTGGGCAGACCAGTGGTGTGACCTAAAGATTCCTTTTTAAAAAGCATAAATATTTGTTTTCTATATGACAATTATTTTGTAATGAAATTTGGGCAAAGCAAGAAATATTTCCATTAGATCTAAGAACAATATGCTTGCTGTAAAGTTACTTTTTAGGAAAAATTGTGCAGAGCAGTAAAAAGAAATACTGTAAAAAATCACACACATTTTAAATGACCAGACTATCACTATCCAGCATGGCTTGATAAAAAAAAAATAACATGCAAAGTAATCAGTGTGAGACTGCATTCAAGCATGGAACAAAGTACTCATACGTATCCTATGTACACACTGTTCCACCTACAGTATACTGTCTACTTTGAAATAGCCCAAAGTTAAAATTATAAAGGCAGAGGCGTAGAACTGAATTCAGATTCACATTTTGCCTGGAGCTGGGTTGTAAAAAAAACCACAACCACCACATTTTAAAATCACTCAGGCTCAAACTGTAATCGGGTTCGGGTTGAGTTCTTCTGCCTACTCTCCGTGACTGCTGCTGGCTTACTACCTTGCTCTGCTGGCTTCCATCTCTGGCAGTCTCTATTTACAGGCATGGGGGTTTGGTCATAGGTCGGATTGGGAAGGATTGAGTAGATCTTTTGTTGACCCGCACATCCCTTCCTTGTCCCAGTTCTGGATTCTGGGACTTGAACTGTTTTCCTGTTTTGCACTGATTCCTTGAAAAGCAGAGGGACTTCCTCTAGTTCCAGAATCCATCACTTTTAAAGGACAAGGCAAGTGAAACTAAAGAAGTAGGTTAGAAATGTTGTACATGATGTTTTGGGCTTCTGTACCAGCCCAAGGCAACCACAGCCTTTTAGCAAAGATCTGTCTCCAAGATGCCCCAGTAGCTCCCCATCTTTTTTTCTGCTGAGTCACTACACATGCTCTGTGCTAATGTCGGTTACTGAGCTTAGGGACTTAATCACAATAAACAGAACACATAAAATAGAAATGTCACAATTTAAGGCTGATTAGTCATTAATATAGATAAATACTACATGGCAGCACAGAAATCAATGCAATTAGCATCAGAATTTAATTATAATCCCTGTAGCATCATTTTATATTACAGGCCAACCTCATTTTCTGTTTGATAATTTGCGACAACCCCTAAGCTTAGCTGCTCAGAGCCCACTGAGCATGTGAGTGTCACAGACACTTTCCAAGATGGTGACCCCCTGTGACAAGTTTGAAGTCCTGGATCATTGCTGCTGCTGAAAGTTTAGGCGGGTGCAATATGTTCAGTATATAAAACATGGTAGTTACTGATTGCCTGGGTGCACAACTCAAACAAGTCATACAGATCATGGAGAAAAGAAGGTACTCACAGGTCTTACCAGTCAAAAAGAAGTGTTTACTATGGGCCGAAACATTAGTTTCTTTTGTGCCCATAGTAAACACTTTTCTTTGACTGGTAAGACCTCTGAGTGCCTTCTTTTCTCCATGATCTATATATAATATTATATACTTTTATATGTATATATACACTTATATTTTTATATTTGGGGGTTCAATGTTGAATCCAGTGTGGACCAGATCTTTCCAAATTTTCAGGGCATATTTTGGGTTCATTCAAAGATTAACTAAATTATTCCCTCTTTTTCAAATGCAATTGGTAAAGGGTCTGCTGGAATTCTGAGTTTGAATTTGCATAGATTTTAAAGAAAGAAATGTGACTTTCTTATCAGATGAATGTGCTATTTTTAATGATAATCATAGTATAAGATTCTTTTTTGTTTATTTATATGTCTCGCGGAATTCCGTTAGTCATGCTCTCTTTCGGCAGCGAATTGTCTTCCAAGCCTGCTACTGTATTAGCGATGTCCCTGTGGATAGTATTTCTGGCATATTTTGACTAGCGATCTATCTATAGCTGGCCATAGACGTAAAGATTTTTGAAAGATCCAATGGTTATCGTGAGACCACGATTGTCTCAAAACGATCGTTTAAATGCCTGATGTGTCCATCAACTAAAAATACCATTTCAGGCGATATTGCCAGCAAAACTGAAGGATTGCAGCCTTATTGGCCCTGCAAACATAGATAGATTGCATGAGGACAGATAAAAGATTTTCTAACCTGGCCGATCAATCTCCAGACCGATGCCGGACGAAAAATCGTAAGATGTACGATCATTTGTATCCCACTAACCGCACGATAATTTGACAGATTGGTCGGACTTTCCTAAAATCGGTCGTTCGGCAGGGAAAGATCGTTGCATTTATGGGGAGCTTATGTTTGCAGGGCCAATCAGGCTGTGATACTTCAGTTTTGGACACATTTAAACGATCGTTTTGAGACAATCATGGTCTCACGATAGCCATTGGATCTTTCAAAAATCTTTACGTCTATGGCCAGCTTAAGTGAATGGCACAGGTCCATAACCAGAGTTTTATATTCAAAGTATAACCAATTTGCTCCTTTATGAAGCACAAGTGGACAATGTTGAATGTGACACATTTAGTTAATGTTAATATTGGCAGACTCCAGAACACCATAACAAACAAGTAAGTTTCATGCATTTAATGAGATTTGGGGAACTTTGCATGAACTCTGGTATGTGCCCAAGCTTTCAAGCCTAGAAATGCCCCAGGCAATTTAAAGGTACTTTCTCCAAAACCCAATAGTGTCAAATGAACTTGAAATTATTCTTGATAGAACCTTGATTATTTTCATAGTCTACTAATGACAGACTGAAAATCTGTCTCTGGAAGTGATTGGGTGAGAAAATACATACACATTTCTCTTGTTAAGGGCCCCTAGTCGTGATTTAAAGGGCACCAATCATACCTAAAATGATTTACTAAGTAAATACAATATGTGAAAGTTCAAGAAATCCGATTTTTAAAACAGTTAGAATTGTTTGTATAATATAATATAATCAGCTCACTATACCTTCTGCAAAATCTCCCCTATCTCTACTGCAGTTCTAGCTGAGGCAGGCATCTTGGATTTCACTGACTCCTCCTACCTATATCTTCACAGCCAACTGTAGCTCTGAAATCTCGCACATGCTCAGTTGAAATTCCTTGCATGCCTAATAAACCTTCTAAGCTATTTTGAAATCTGCCACCTTGTGGAAGTTGGTGTGTGCACTTCTCTTGATACTTCTAGAGTTTACTAAAGCTAGGTATTCTGAGTAGCTCATTTGCATGTTGTAGTCAGTGACAAAGTATGGGATTTTTTAAAAACTGCAGTTTTTTTTTCAAAAAACTGTACATGTAGTTTGATTAAACATGTTTAGGTTGTACTGGTCACGTTGTTAATATGTGTTTGATTTTGGCTATGATTGGTGCGCTTTAAGTGCAATTATAAAAAACAGTGCTTATATGTGTTAAACAAAGGCATATTTTCCATTTGATATGCTGTGGAAATGAAATGAAGTTTGAATAAACTTTATTTATCTAGGATTTTGGGCTCTCCAGATTTCATTCAACTACAGCTCTCAAGTTCTATCATTGATCAGCCACAGCTGCAGAATGAACACCCCCATGAGCATAAGTAAAACCAAATGGGCCTCGGGTCAAACACTGAGGTCAAGGCTCTTAACTATGCTTTCCCCTTATTTGTTCAAACACTGCTTATAAAATGTCACAGCCCACAGAAAACATATGAGACATGTGCAAATCTCAGTGCTTGTAAAGGGATAGGTTTGAGTACATATCATTGTTTCAGAAGTATAGAAACACACGCATAAGTGCGTCCCAGTACAATAGTTTTGCTGTTCTTGGATTGTATTACTGATTTGTTTTTAACCAAATCAGTTCTTGGCTTGTGGCGCTACTGGATTCAAAGCACTGATAATTTTACTAACCCTAATCAATACATCAGCCTCAGAACATTTCAGCATTTTCTTTAAATACATAATCAGTTAACCAAGAACAGCTACTATCATCATAATGAATGTATACACAGGTATGGGGTGCATTATCTGGAAACCGATTATCCAAAAAAGGTCAGAATTGTGGAAAGGCAGTCTCCCATAGACTCCATTTTATTCAAATAATGCAAAATTTTCAAAAGTATTTCTTTGCAGTAATAAAACAGAACCTACTTGATCCAAACTAAGTTATAATTAATCCTTAATGGAAACATAAACAGCCTATTGGGTTTATTTAATGTTTAAATGATTGGGTTTATTTAATGTTTAAATGATTGGGTTTATTTAATGTTTAAATGCGGACAGTTTTCAAATTTCAAGATCCGTTATCTGGGAAACCCCCAAGCATTCTGGATAAAAAGTCCCATACCTGTTAGTTTATTTTTGTTGTACAGCCACATCGATGCCATTGAGTCTGTTCTTGTGTACAAAGTTGCAAATGAAATTGTGGTGATTTTAATGCTGTCTTTAGTTTCACAACATGAGCACACAAGCTGGGCTGGAACTAGGGATAGGCAGAGTAACCATGGGGTCTCTCCATTCATTTCTATGGGATTTTTAAAGGCGCATTTATCAAAGGGTCAAATTTCACTTTCACCCATAAATACGCCTTTCAAAATCCCATCGAAATGAATGGAGAGCTGCGGAATTTCCCTCTAGTGGCAGAACTTCACTCTTTGATGAACCAATTTTTTTCAAGTAAATTTACTGATAATAATGTAAAATTGTAAAATGCTCAAGGGTATTTGATACCGTTCTATTTTTAGGAGAAAACAAGTTAAAGGAAATATTTTTTTTAATTATTTGGATAAAATGGACTCTATCGATATGGCCTTTCCTATAGCAGGATGGCACAGTGGCATTTTCATTTCAAATATGCCAGAGCTCATAGCAGGATGGCACACTGACTTTCATATATAATATCCTTGAACTCATAACAGGATGGCACATCGACTATTTCATATATAATACACTTTTCTCATAGCATTACGGCACACTGATTATTTCATATATAATACCACCAGAACTCACAGCAGGATGGCACACTGATTAGTTCATGTATAATAAACCCAGAACTCATAGCAGGATGGCACATTGACTATTTCATATACAGTATAATATCCCCAGAACTCACAACAAAACCAGCCAGTTGGGTTTATTTAATGTTTACATGATTTTCTAGTAGACTTAAGGTATGAAGATCCAAATTAGGGAAAGGTCTGTTATCCAGAAACCCCCAGGTCCAAAGCATTCTGGATAACAGGTCCTATACCTGTATTAACGTATTCCATTTGAAGTTTTTTGAACGCCACAGTTTTTTTCCTTTCTTTTGAAAAAGGTACTTAGGGACATTTTAAAATGTAAATGAATTTTCAGTGAAATTTGGCATAATGCTCATAACATAATATTCATTAAAGCGTGCCTGGGTTTGGCACAAACCAGGACATTATTTTTATGTTTGCATATTCTCCCTGCACTTGCATTGATTTCCTTCCACAGTCCAAAAACATATAGGCAAGTTGACTGTCTCCTCATAAAATACACTATAGTGTATAATAGGTTCCTTAGATTGTAAACTGGGATTAAGTGAATGATGGCTAGGCTCTAGAAAGCAGTGAAGACTTTGCCCCCCGCCCTGTAATGTACTAGCTACCAACAAACCCAATGCCTGGTCTGTGCTCCTCCACCATGTAGGAAGACATAATGCAGTGTAGGACAGTTCCCCAAAATTCTGCTCCAGAATTCTGTTCCTTAACTGAGCAAAATAAAAAATTGGTGATTTGTTTATAAAGACTTTATAGGCATATCTGCCCTACACTAAAAACTGTAATATTTTGTGAATGTTCAGTGGGACACCTATTATGGTGAATTTACTGTAGAATGGCTGTAGCTATGCCTACTCCTCTGACTCACACTGTGCACGCGTGCTTTACTTCAGATGGAAAAATTTACTGTTAAAATTATAAATATTGTGACAAATGCAAATTCTGTCTTAACATTTTCCTGTGCTCTGTCACTATTTATCAATTTCTATTCTGCAAACAAAAACATTCCTTTTTATTTTACTCTTTAAAAAAATGTATTCTCTGAAAATGGATCCTTTCCAAAAAATATTGTTATAAACAGCTACTGTATAATTTAGCCATGGAATAATTGGTTTCTATAGTAACAGATGCTGTGCAGGTTGAAATCATTTCCCTCTCCATGCCAACCCCCCTATTTCATTTCTCTGTTGCACAGAATAACAAGGACTTTCGGTTACATGAATCCAAGATTAAAATGAAAGATCAAGTCATTAGGAATATATTACAAAGCTCACCTGCAGCTTCTTCCTCTAGCTAAAAAAAAAGTTTTTTGTATTTTTATACCAATCTGAACAATATACCATGCATATAAACATGAAATTATTAGTTTTTTTGAGATTAAAAATCCCTTTTACTGCAACAATTAAAACATACTAGACAAAAATATAACTTGGGGCTTATTCACAGAACTAGGGTTACCAGTAGGTCAAGGACCAAGCCTAAAACCATAAGGACCATACCAAGACCTTATCTGATGCTGATGAGTACATCATAGCTGGGTCTGGGTGGAGGCATGTTATCAAACCATATTGGCAGTATAAAGAAACAATACACACCATTTCTCAAAATCCCTGCAAACGGCTAATGTGAACTGCCAGTTTGACCATTAATGTGGATAAACTGCCCATAGAACTCAGATGTCTAACCAGTTTAGCAACATTAGGACAATAAGCATGCAAGACTGGATGCCACAATAAACAATATTTTCTTTTAGCTTTATAAATGTACCCTTGGGGTAGATTTAGGTTCTAGAATAAGTTCAGTTAATTGTAGAACAAAGTAATTTCAAGAAAACTATGACACAAACTAAATTCTTGAAAAGATAAGAAAAAACATATTCATCTGGAAACATTAAAAAGTCATTATAAGGTTCTTGGACCACAGTGAGAGTCATTATCCCCAAACAGAAAAGTGAGAAAGTGGTAGTTTGCCTGCCAAAATTACTCGAAAATAAGAGCTGCAGGCCTCTAGAGCAGTGATCCCAAACCAGTAGCTCATGAGCAACATGTTGCTCTCCAACCCCTTGGATGTTGCTACCAGTGGCCTCAAAGCAGGAGCTTATGCTTGGAGACAAGTTTTGGTAGTATAAAAACCAGGTGTACTGTCAAAACAGACCCTCAATGTAAATTGATAATCCATATAGGGGCTCCCAAATGGCCAATCACAGCACTTATATGGCACCCCAAGAACATCTTTCATGCTAGTGTTGCTCCCCAACTACTTTTACTTCCGAATGTTGCTCACAGGCTCAAAAGGTTGGGGATCCCTGCTCTGAAGCCCCAGCTAACTTCAGTGTTTGTGGTTTTCCAATTTCAACGACTGGGAAAAATATGGAATTCATGGGATATTGACAGTCAAATGGTTGTAGTGCAATGGGTTGGGACTCACTGCTGTCTTAGGACCTGGACAATGTGATATTATTAAAAGAAGCAGACATTTTGCACTCTAACAGAAAATTCTTAAGGAGAATCTCAAGTATATCTCTCTAGCTCTGTTGCTAAAAGGCTGAACCTTTGTCAGGGTTGTTTGGAATTCATCTTTCACCGGTTCAGTCCATGGTCTTTGCTAAAAGGTTGAACCATTGTCAGGGTTGTTTGGAATTCATCTTTCCCAGGTTCAGTCCATGGTCTTTGCTTCTGAAAATGTCAATGTTTTCCCACCCGTATAAGTCCATCAAGTAGAGTATTGTTTTCCATTAGCATGCCCTTAAGAGGAAATCTTTACTCATGAATGCCTAATTGCTCAGGTTGTTTCTCAAATATTGCAAATGTCTTAATAAGACAGTGAACTTTCTTATCTGAGGATATTTCAGACTCTTTCTGCCTACAAGAGCGTGTTCATGCCAGAGAACTCCTTGAGACATCTCAAGAAAAAGGGACACTACTTTGAGGACAACAATATGCACATTTTGGATAGAGAGGACAGATAGTTTGAAAGAGGTGTGAAAGAGGCCATTGATGCCAACATAGAAAAAAACATCCCTGAAGTTGTCATTGTGGTTAAAAATCCACCAAAATGTTATAGCATTATCATTCTTAAGGAAAATAACTGATACAATGCTTAGTATAATTAAGCAGTGGAGTGCATGTAGAGGAAGCTGACCCCGTGGTCACTTCTATCTCACTTACCCTCCAAAGATTTTGTCTGGGGGCCTGGTGTGCTGTTGTTACGCCACTATAATTGAGAAAACCTTTTAGATAAGATGTATCAGCCTCTACAGCTACTACAATATGCATGGATTTTAGATTTATGATTGTTCTCCTTTAAGACCAATGCCGAAAGATGCAAAAGGCAGAAATAGAAGTAATTACATGAATCATCACAGGAGCTGACATAGAGGTTACCATAGGAATGATCAGAGGAAAAGAACCAACTGAACGAACATTAGCATAAAAAGACATATTTGGAACCATAACAATATTTTCCAAAAACTAAGTTGTAATACATCATTTGGATACTTTACTCCTAGAATTAAAGTGGACCTGTCACACAGACTCAAAAAACTGTATAATAAAAGTCCTTTTCAAATTAAACATGAAATCCAATTTCTATTTTTTATTAAAGCATTCATAGCTATTGTAAGCTCATTTATAAATCTCAGTTGTCAATCAAATATTGCCTGCCTCTCCTGTATACCTTAGGCATAGGGGTGGGGCAGACAATTATAACGGATCTTTCTGTAAGTCTACTACGAATGTGTACAAATATTACTGCTACGCCATTCCTGATTGCACTGTGCTGGCGGCCACATTATTATTAATTTTATGATGGAGGCCGGGGGCCTGTGTAAATTTGAAAATGGGCCGCATTTAAACATTAAATAAACCCAATCATTTAAACATTAAATAAACCTAATAGGCTGTTTATGTTTCCATTAAAGTGGACCTGTCACCCAGACACAAAAATCTGTATAATAAAAGTCAGTTTCAAATTAAACATGAAATCCAATTTCAATTTTTTTATTAAAGCATTCATAGCTAGTTTAAGCTAATTTAAAAATCTCAGCTGACAATCAAATATTGTCTGTCACTCCTCTATGCCTAGGCATAGAGGCGGGGCAGACAATTACTTTCACTTTCCATTCAGCACTTCCTAGATGTCACTGCTCTCCACACATTCCCCTGTTCTCATTTAATGGTATAGCCAGGGCATGGGGATGCACATCGGGTCCCCCATTCTGGCACACAAACAAGATTCTGAGATAATGCAAGGCTTACCTTAACAACAATGTCCACAAAATGGCTCATGCCTGCTTGCTATAATTATGAATTCCCAGACTGAAGGAAACAAAATTCAAATAGTGTATATAGTGTTTTTTTTTTCAAAACGCATCAGTTAATAGTGCTGCTAAAGCAGAATTCTGCATTGAAATCCAATTCTCAAAGAAAAAACAGATTTTTTTTATAATCAATTTTGAAATATGACATGGGGCTAGACATATTGTCAAGTTTCCCAGCTGCCACCAGTCATGTAACTTGTGCCTGCACTTTAGGATGGAACTACTTTCTGGGAGGCTGTTATTTCTCCTACTTAGGGTAGTGACACATGGGCAGATTCAGGGAGATTTAGTCAACTGACAATCTCCTGAACTGTCTTTCCGTGCCATACTGCTGGCTTGAATGTAAATCAGTAGCGGTATGGCACTCGCAGTGCTTCATTTTCCGAAGTCGCCTGATGTTTCCTCATGAGGAAACTTCGGGCGACTTCAGAAAACGAAGTGCCACAAGTGGCGAGTTTTCATTCAAGCCAGCGGTATGGCACAGGAAGGCACTTCGGGGAGACTGTCACCCAGAAGAAGAGGCGATTAGTCGGCAGGCTACTAAATCTCTCGGAACTTGCCGTGGCCATACACACATACACAGAGAGATCCACTCGTTTGACAACGAGCGGATCTCTCCCCAATATGCCCACCTTGAGGTGGGCGATATCGGGTTGATCCAATCATGGGCCCTAGGCAGGGCTGCCATCAGGGGGGCCCAGGGGGTACTCCTGTACCGGGCTCTGGCCCTGCCACCTTGACTGCACCAAAGCCTCTCCTGAAGTCCGGAAGCAGGGAAAAGAGTCGAAGTCCTGAAGTGACGAAAACAGCCATGAAGATGAAGTTGAAATCCTTAAGCCAGGAGTTCAATTCTACTAAACACCAATGTGTGTTTTTTTTATTTTTTTAATCCACTGGCCACCAATGTATTATTTTGATACTCTATAGGCCCCTGCCACCAATGTTTTTTATTAAATATTCTCTGGGCCCCAATTGTTTTTCAACTTGTAAGTGGGGCCCTGGCACCAATGTTTTTTTTTTTTAAACAATTCTCTGGGGCCCACTTTTTAAAAAAAAAAAACTTTTATGAGGGGCCCTGTCGCAAAAAATTTTTAACTTATAGGGGGGCCCTGGTCACTAATTATTTGTTTTAACTTGCAGGGGGGCCCTGGCCACCAATTAAAAAAAAAACTTTTATGGGGGCACTGCTGCCACAGATTTTTTTTAACTTACAAGCAGGGTTGGGCAGATATCGATTGGGGAAGGACATCGGAGGGCCCCATACACGGGCCAATAAGCTGCCGACTCGGTCTGTCGGAAGCCTTTATTGGCCTGTGTATGGCCACCTTTAATGTAACTGAATCAGTCTCAGTGGGACTTGGCTTTTACTATTGAGTGATGTTCTTAGATCTACCAGATAGCAGTTATCTTGTGTTAGGGAGCTGCTGTCTGGTTACCTTCCCATTGTTGGGGGGCTGCTGGGGGAAAGGGAGGGTGTGATATCACTCCAACTTTCAGTACAGCAGTAAAGAGTGACTGAAGTTTATCAGAGCACAAGTCACATGACTGGTGGCAGCTGCGAAACTGACAATATGTCTGGCCCCATGTCAGATTTCAAAATTGAATTTAAAAACATCTGTTTGCTCTTTTGAAAAATGGATTTCAGTGCAGAATATGCTGGAGAAGCACTATTAACTGATGCGTTTTGAAAAAAAACATGTTTTCTCATGACAATATCCCTTTAAAGTTCATTCTGCTTGACTAACGAGATAAAATGGGATTTTGAATCTTTTTTGTTGGGTGATAGATCCCCTTTAAAGAGAATGGACATACAGTGAAGTGAGAGACAGATCTAATGTTTTTTATATTGTTGCTGTTCGATACAACTTTTTCCCCAGGTAAAGCAAAATGATTACACAGATTGTTGGCTTTTAAAGGAGACATACTGTATAGCATAACTAAATACCTCTCCAGTCTTTAGACAATAATAATATATGGTGCTGATTTTACTTTGGGCTAGATATTAATGTTATTTATTAAAAATGTTCTCTTTATACCTGCTCCTCATAGGTCTGCTATAGTCCCAGACCCTGTTTGAAATGAGAGGTGAGCATGTTCTAAAGCAGGGGTGTCCAACCTTTTGGCTTTCCTGGGGCCACACATGAAATACACAAACACTTTTGATTTGTAAAAGTAAAGAAAATACACAGAAAAGAACTACAAAACCAGTTGGATAACCAGATGGAGCTGGGTTGCATTAATTTCCACCCTGGGCTGCAGGTTGGACACCCCTGTTCTAAAGGTTCCTGCCAGAAGCAGAGTAAGAGGGGGACAGCCAATCACAGCCCTGCAGTCACACAATCAAAGATAGGCTTCAGTTCCCTGTCAGGTCGCCTAGCAGCTGATTGGTTCAGAGCTAAGAGTTCCTGGCTCCCTGCACAGACTGGGAAAGGATGGAGCAGGAAGTGCAATAAATGTGTAAAATGTGCAATGTGTTTAGAGATATTGTACACTGCTTCAAACCTTTGTAAGTAGGTTGCTCAAAGAAAACGTGTGTAAAAAATGTAAACTGTTCTTTTACACCACATAATAAATCTGCCCCCAAATATATAATACATATTTATATACAATAATGTATATCCAAATAGTTTATCATTGGGGTGACAAAATATGCAAATAACTTCTTGGTAAGAATCAGGTAACAATCTTTATCACTGTTCATGATGTGAAATATAATGTTGAGGAGTTTATTTATTATAGCGTTCGCTTGACCCGGTAAAAAAAAAAAGAAAACTTTTTTTTCCTGATTTATTATGCCCCGAGGCTGTTCCAAGTCTGAATATGAAAATATTCCATCTAAAACTGGCCAAATTCATGTCAAAGACAATGGCAGATGTCCCCCTAAACCATTTGAAGAAGTTTTAACCCTCACAAAATGTTTGGGGTTTACTCTGGTTTTCTACGAATACTACGAAATTTGCAGGGCCGGTCCTACCAAGTTTGGGGCCTAGTTGGAACCATTTTGGTGGGGCCCCCTAGAAGGAACTTTGCTGTCTGTCACAGGGTCACAGAGCCGGATGGGCAAATAGTGCCTGCTTTTCCCTCTGTCCAAGTGATGGCCAGTTGGGGATGGGGGCAGGCTGGGCAACTGGGAGAAAATTGCTCACTCTCACTTTGTTTAATCTACGTGAGCAAAAAAAAAAGGGCAAATTTTGGTTACCACTGTAAACTGTGTCTGTGCAACACCATGGATTATATATACAACATTAATGTACTTCACTTGTTAGTTGGGCCAGTTGGGTTTGGGGTGGGCTGGTTGAATTGGGTTTGGGGGTGGGCTAGGCCAATCAGGATCAGCTGTGGCCTGGGCCAATCGGGTTTGAGCAGGATGGGCCAATCTGGATTAGGGGATAGGCTGGGCTACTGGGGAATTAAGGGAATTGGAATCAGAGATCGCACTGGAGCGGGGTCTCCATAAGTGCGGGGCCCAATTGGGCAAATTGATCCAATGTGCTTAAGACCAGCACTGGAAATTTGGGTTTTTTGCGTGTCAATATTTTTTTTCCTAATATTTACGTTTTCTTTACTGAAAAATATGGACAGATTTCCATTTCTAGTTTGGTCTGACTTTTTCTATTTAAAAAAAAATCTTAAAAATTCTGATTTTGATAAATAGCCCCCTTAATGTTCTCAATTTATTTCACTGACCATTAAATGCAATTTGCGAATTGCCTGCTCATTGCTGGCATCCCACCGACCTTATTTTTCCCCTTTCAATAGATAAACAAAGACGAAGCAGTGGAATCAATGTGCTGATTATTCTGGCAATAGTATAAGACAGAAGAGGCACAAACAATTAAATAAATGCAGCACATAGACAATGCTTACTTTGTTCCCCATTAAAAAATACTACCAGATGGTTTTCTGCTTAATCTTTTATTTACCAGCTGAGAAATAGCAATCTGATTGCTGCATTTCTGTGCATAAAGGCTGATTAAAATGATACCCCACCCTGCATTACAGCAATTGACTGGAAGAAGAAAAAAACAATAAGGCTCATGCTGTCACCATCAATTGTATTGCTATAGTATTTACCACTCTTTTCTTTTGTTATTGAGGTGTCTATATTTGGCTGAAACACAGTGGTCAACAGCTACACTGACCACAATTTCACAAAGAAAACAGAAAAATAAAATCACATTCACATTACCGAAATAAAGATGTATATTAAAAGGCATTTATAAGTACATAGAATATTCCCTTTTAGCTAATTGGATAAAAAGAAGTAATGAAATTCCTGACTCACTTTAATATATTCTGTATTCGAAACATTACCAGGAAGAAATATTCATGCCTGCCTTACCAGAACTAATTAAAAATGAATGCAAGGTGAGTGCCTCTTGAAGTAGCAAGTGGACAAGCTATAAATCTCCGGTGAACGAAAGATTTCCAGAATGTTCCAGCTGCTCAGCAATATGATTAATACAAACACACACACTCAGGGTCTTATTTGTCAGAATCCAAATTTTTCTGACTATTTAAATAAAAAAAGTCAGATCAAACTAGAATCCACAACTGGACCTTATTTATTAATAAAAAAAAAAAAGCTCAATTAAATACGATTGGGGACAAACACGAAAAAAATCAAGTGAAAATCCGAATTGCCCAATTATTTTCCTGAATCGCTCGATTTTTCAGGCTTTTTCTCGAAAAGCCCTAATTTTCACCCAAAAAATTTTTTTCAGGCTAATTACAGTGCTCCGAAACCTTGCAATGTATTTTTATTGTTAGACAATATAGGAATCACTTCTACAATACTTTTTGTATTTGTTTGTTTTTTTTATTTGTTATTAGTGCAAACCACAAAAACTTCGAAAATGCGCTAGCGATGGCTTTGCCACAATTCGCCGCACTTCACCAGGCGAATTTTCGCCAGCCAGCCCACCGCTAATTCACTAAAATGCGAAGTTGAGCTCAGGGAGGTGAACAGTAGCAAAGTTGCGCTACCGTTACTTCGCTAGGCAAAGCGCATTTACACTAGAGATGCCTAATTTGCATATGGCACAAAGATAAACGTATAATAGAAGTATATGTTACAGCCACTACATTCCACTACACAAGCCCAGGAAACCTTTAATAAATAAAATAAAGTTGTCCTATTGCCCTAAACATGTGCCCACTCTATAGTTGAGTTGCCATATGTTAGGAAATGTAGGGGGGAAGGAGGGTAACCCCCCAAAAAATTACGCTATTTTTCAGACTATTACTCTAAAAAAAAGTAAAAGATGCCAGTGTTTTTTTTTGGGACTTTTTTTTTTCAAACTACTATCTATTGTATTGAACTTCACCAGGTCTGACCTGGCGAAGTAAAATCTAGCGCAAGAGGTAACGTTCAGTAAAATGGTCATCTTAGTGAATTAGCGTAGTTACGTCAGTTCATCAGTGCGCAACTTCGCCTGGCCTAAGGGTGCAAAGTTGTGCTAGTCTATCTACTTCGCTAGCGAATTTTCGCCAGGGACACTGTTAGTAAATTGGCGAAGTTGCAAAATGACATCACGCTGGCGAATAAACGCTAGCATTAGACTCTTCGCACTTTAGTGAATTTGCCCCATTGACTTATATCCAACCTCGGCAGATCTGAGATGCCGGATTTCTGGATTCTAACTTTTTGCAGTATCGGGGTTTAACAAAACCTGACAAATTCGATTTTTTTTAAAACATTTTTGATGCAGCTACATTTAAAAAAAATCAAAAGAAAACACATCAACAGTAAAATTAAGCAAAACTTTTACTTAACAGTTGGAATTTTGCTATATTTTATTTTTGCTATAAAACATTATTAATAAGATCATTTTCAGAAACTTTATTCCCCTGATGCATTCCCTGTATTTGCCTGTATACGGGAAAAGGTTTACCACAGAGAGTGAACTGTAAATGAGATACTGCATTGCAGTGCATGCATCTGTTACTGGCAGGTTATGTGCATGAAATATCACAGCGGCTATAGAAAAATGTATGATCTTGCTCCTAGCAAAGGGACTGGTCACAGGTATAATCTCTGCAAGTGACTCCAGCTTTACTGACTTTTGTCAAAATTCTTAAAGGGATACTGTCATGGGAAAAAATGTTTTTTTTTTCAAAATGCATCAGTTAATAGTGTTGCTTCAGCAGAATTCTGCATTGCAATCCATTTCTCAAAAGAGCAAACAGATTTTTTTATATTTCATTTTGAAATCTGACATGGGGCTAGACATATTGTCAATTTCCCAGCTGGCCCAAGTCATGTGACTTGTACTCTGATAAACTTCAATCACTCTTTACTGCTGTACTGCAAGTTGGAGTGATATCACCCCCTCCCTTCCCTCACCCCCCAAGCAGCCTAAAAACAGAACAATGGGAAGGTAACCAGATAACAGCTCCCTAACACAAGACCCATGTCCCACTGTGTTCCATTTAGTTACATTGAGAAGGAAAAAAATTAGCCTGCCAGAAAGCAGTTCCCTCCTAAAGTGCAGGCACAAGTCACATTACCAGGGGCAGCTGGGAAATTGAAAAAAATGTCCAGCCCCATGTCAGATTTCAAAACTGAATATAAAAAAAATCTGTTTTATCTTTTGAGAAATGGATTTCAGTGCAGAAATCTGCTGGAGCAGCACTATTAACTGATGTGTTTTCAAAACAACATGTTTTCCCATGAAAATATGCCTTTAATGCAATAATTAGATCTCTCTTTATTACAATAAAGCATACCATGGAACTCTGCCCAGAGACCTGTATGATAGAAAAGTATGATAATGTGATACCCGACGGCATATGAACCCAGGCATATTTCTCCCAACAATAGAAAAGTAACTTTCTAATATACATTCATTCAACATGTAATGCAAATGTAATTGCAGTTGAAAGCAGTATATGTATATATATATATATATATATATATATATATATATATATATATATATATATAACGGCAGCATTCCGTCTAATAGACAAAGGAGACAAATGGGAATGTAAACACAAAAATTGTTACCAGTTCGCCCGCAATTAGGGTTGCCACCTTTTCTTTAAAAAAATACCGGCATTCCTATATATTGAGCTTTTTTCCCTATTAATAACATTGAGATCGGACATCTAAAATACCGGTCAGGCCGGTAAAAAACCGGCCAGGTGGCAACCCTACCCGCAATAGAAATAATAGAAATAAATGTTTGCAAAGTGAAAATGTTGCCTTTGCAAACACTTTTCCCCTTTGTGAAACAGCAAGATAAGGATTGCGAATTTTATAGTTTGTGATAGTGTTAACGCAAACTGTTTTTTTCGTGAGAAAATATTCAGCAAAACTTCAGAGCTGGTATTAAAGGTTTGCAGATTTCGAAAGCCTTGAGAAAAATATTACATTACAATATGCAATTTTTTATTCCCAAATTTTTGCACTTTGCAAATTTTATTACATTTCCCCCAAAGGGTCCAGGCAAAAGTTATATTTGTAGTGCTTGGGCACACACCACATCACCATTGAGTTTGTTGTTATTTGCTTCACCTAGCCTAACTAAACAGAACACTGATATTTTGGAATCAGAACCATTTGTTTGTACCATCTCTTTTACTATTACCATAAGTAGTCAGTGCTATTGTCTTCCCAGCTATGTTTACAAAAATCGAGTTAAAAGAAAATATATCTGATCCATCCAAATGGAGGCTTGTGTGTGTTTATTTTCTAAGAACTAAGACCATATTTGCTCTACCTCTCCTGCAGGAGTAGTGTGCTCAAGGGACAGAAGGCAGAGACGCCAGGCTCAGTCAGGGATTCCAGTTTATAGTTTGTGTCATGCGGTGCCCCTGCAAGGATCAACTGCACTGCAGTGCTATAAAAGGAACCGTACACCTCTTTTTTATAAATATATTAATATTAATGACATTAATAAGATATCTGCATTGGGCTTGAAAGGCCAGACCTTCATATCTTGTGCTCACTGCTGGAAAACAAGCAAGCAGAACCTCACAACCCACCTCTACATGGAACACCACAACAAATGTAAAAGTGTTAAGTTGTACAGCTCATTTAGCTGATGCAAACAAGGGGTCTGCAATTTTGTCAGAATGCTCCTTTGAAAAGTAATGGCATATGAAAGGATAAAGGTGGCACCCCTATAATAATAAATAATAAAATGCCCAATGTGGTGGAATGAGCTGACAGATTATTAGGAGGGGCTGGGGAACACCTGGCGGTCTTGGTACACATAGACAGGCAAATTGCTAATGTGGTGCAGCTATTCAAAAATGGATCCCGTTCTCAGCCTCAATACTATAGGCCAGTTAGTCTGATGTCAGTGGTAGGAAAGCTTTTTCGAAGGGTTAATAAAGGATAAGATACTGGATTTCATAGCAAATAATAATACTATGAGTTTGTGCCAGCATGCGAGGGGACATGATTTCACTTTACAAATACATTAGAGGACATTATAGACTAATAGTTGGGGAACTTTTTACCCTTAAAGAGGATCACTGCACCACAGGCCACCCCTTCAGACTAGAAGAAAAAGACTTTCATTTGAAGCAGCATAGGTGGTTCTTCACAGTGAGGACAATAAGGTTGTGGAATGCACTGCCGGGTGATGTTGTGATGATGGGGAAATAATTTCAAAGGCTATTGTGATACTAAACTCTATAGTTAGTATATGGCCATATAAAATTTATGTGAAGGTATGGAGGGGTTTGTGTGTTTGGATGCTGGGTTTTCATTTGGAGGGGTTGAACTTGATGGACTTTGTGTTTTTTAAACCCAATTTAACTATGTAACTATGTAAAGTTAGAGCAAGGGAGAGAGGTGGTGAAGTCCTCAAGAATGATTGAGATGATGCAAATAGAGAAGGCTGCTAGGTTTAGTAAAGTAATGATAATTGGGGATTTTACCCAGATATTGACAGGAGCAACAGTACAGCCTTGAGGGCTGCCCTTCAGAGCATTATGTTTCCAGCTAAAAACACAGGACAGAAATGGTTGTCTTTATAATTATATTAAACCGTTACTGTGCTCAATTTATTCCGTTAAGGAGTAAATGTAGAAGTAATAAGAATCACCCTATGTGGCTTAATATAGAAGTAAAGAAGTTAATAGGAAAGAAGAGAAAGGGAATTAAAAACTACAAGTCTATTGGGGACAGAAGCTGCATTTAATTTATATAAACACTATAATAAATGTTGTAAAACAGCAATCTGGAAAGCAAAGAAACAAAATGAAGAGTGCATTGCGGCTGAGGCTAAGACTAATTTTTTTAGGTATATTAATAGTAAAAAGATGTGAGTTGAGAGTGTTGCTCCTTTAAATAACGGTACTAGTATGGTTGTAACAGATACAGAAAAGGCAAATGTTCTATATCAGAGGTGTCACAGTTCACAGGCTCACTTCATAGCTGCACTGATGGCTCAGCTCAATCTAGTGACAGTCAATGGCTGACTCAGGATATGATTCATAAAGTTTTGATAAAAATTAATGTAAACAAGCCTCCAGGGCCTGATGGCATACATCCCCAGTTCTAAGAGAGCTTAGTTCCGTTTTTAGACCGGACCCTATTTTTGATTTTCTCAGATTTGCTTGCATCTGGTATGGTACCTATGGACTGAAGAAAATCTGCTGTCATTCCAATATTTAAAAAGGGATTACGATCTCAGCCAGGCAATTTTAGGTCAGTAAGTTTGACATCTGTGGTGGGCAAATTATTTGAAGGCTTGTTAACGGATCACATTCAAAATTTTGTCCTAGTGAATGGCATTGGAAGCACCAATCAGCATGGCTTTATGAAGGATAGGTCATGCCAGACAAATCTGATTGCTTCTTATAATGAGGTAAGTAAGATGCTGGACAGTGTGGGGGCAATAGATGTGATCTATTTGATACCATGCCCCACAAACAAGGGTCTGTTGGGCTTAATAAAGTTGTTTCCACATGGATAGGAAACTGGCTACAGGAGTAAGGTTCTTAGTGGGGTCTCTCAGGGCATGGTGAGGTCACCCATTCTGATTGAAGAAAAGAGGTGCCACCTGAAAGTCAGCAGCCAATTTATACCCATGTACATGACACTGTTGCTCTAAGCCAAAAGCAGCTGATATACCTTGTAAATTAATAAGGCTACCTTTAGGGAACTGATATATCAAGAATTAATTTAAGGATAAAAAAAATACAATTTTTAATTCATATGAATTATTTATCCATGTACTAACATTACTATGCTTAAGCATATTTTCATTCCACTAATTATGATCAATCAGTGATGCTTGGTTAGTGTTCCGTTTTGAGCTTGATTCAATTAGTAATGATTAATAAAAATCAATACAATATTTAATTCTCCCATTTATTTGCAGAAATAAATAATTAATGAGACATGGGTTTTTGTATTACACTCTATATTCACAAATACTTGTCCATGCTAGAATTCACAGGCTTTGTTGAGTCTCTCCTCCACAATGTCCTGCAGACTCCCCTGCAAATTTCCAAGGCTGTCTTGCATCCACTCGGCATTACTCCCAACCATTACAACAACATGTTTCACCATTATGGTTACCAGGCATTAGCCAATCAGAAACTTGAGGGGGGCACATGGGTCATAACTTTTTACTTTAGAATGTGAGCAGAATGCTAAGGATCAATATGGTTTAATTGTTACTGTTTATATATTTGTCCAAATGCTTTCCTACTATAGGGGGAATATGTGGTGTTTATACAAATGGCCTGCAGGTGGCACTGTACATACATAGGACTTTCTGTACAACTTGAAAGTGAAAGTAAGTCTTAATGCTGTTATGTAATGGCTGCATGACCTGCTAATAAAGCACTGTTATACTCTCCTTATCCTCGGCTACCAAACACAACACAAACTCACTGAACAGTTATGTCCCATGTGGCCCACCTTACAGTCGCTGACTAAGTCCGAGTTAGAGAGCTGAAAAGCAGGAAGTAATGTTCTGTTCTGTTACGCATCCAGTCACTCCAGCCTTTATAGATTACATTTTTGGCTAACTAACTATATTAGAAACATTTTTTATTTTGCACATACAATCTATTTACCCAGTTTTTACTTTTACACAGAACTGTTACTTTAGGGTAAGGGCACACCTGAAGTATTTTCTGACAACTACTCCAACCAAATACACTCAGTTTTTCCCCCTTATTTACCAATACATTTTCTCAAAACAAAAAAAACTTTAAAAAATTATTGCATGAAACCCAGAGCAGATCGGGATATGTTCTGGACTTCTCCCAATGACTTCTACTTGAACTCGGCACGTCTGAGTTGGAGTACTTTTTTATTCCAATTTTAACACCCTCTGGGTTTAATAAATTCCGAAAAAAATCTATTTATTTTCTACTAAATAGACAAAATGATTTTATTGTAAAAAAAAAACTAGAATTTTTCAAGTTTTTGACATTCGGACTTAAACACCCTTAGAAATATCCCTCAGCTGGAAACAAGTCTTAATAGGTAATGATAAATATATCTTCTATATAGTGCAATTAAATAGAAATATGCCACATTGCATTAAAAGCTAGAGGACTTATTAATTGTTCGTTTTAGTTTTTAAACTAAAAGTAATGTTGTCAATTAGCCATTTGTCTTTCTGGCAATTACAATTAGGAATTCATTTTACCTAATCGGGTCCCTAATTTGAAAAAGCGATATACATGGCTATTTTGGAATAGTTCCATTTATTTACATTACAGGGGATCTAAAGTCAATTTTTAAAATGCATAAATAGGTTCCTAGCACTAAATAAAATACTTTTGTAATGAATGTCCGTTAAAAATGTTGTACCTGCTCTGAGATACATGTAATTGTTTCTGAGGCTTTCTCTTTCTTGTTTGCGATCCCCTTCGAAGCTCAGCGGCGGGCCACTGGCCATCCTGCTCGCTAGTGATTGATGGGCTGCCCATCCCATGCTTAAAAGCTAGATAAGGCTCAAGGGTGGATTATCCCTTACATATATATATATATATATATATATATATATACATGCTTCTTGTTTTATACACTATCTATGTCATTCTAATAGTCAGCAATCAGAATCAGGAAGAAGAATCAACTGCATGAATTTAATTACGGGACTGACAATATAATGACGATCCATATGCAACAAATCATTTGTATCAGGTGGTATTATGCGTTTCAGGAAAAATACGTTAATACCAACATTTTTCTCACTTCTTGTTTAGTAAGCTATCCTACTCTAGGGGACCACTGTGCTTTTAGAATTAAGGCCAAGGAGTCTAACATGTATTAAGTCTAGAGCTGGGAAAACTTTTAGTCATAATGACACTTTCTGTAGACCACTATTCTGGCCAGTGGTACAAATAATGGCCTGCCCCTTTCCAAACACAGAGGCTCTGAGAATTTATATAAATTACAGTAAAAAAAATTATGACTACTGAAACTGAAAAAAATCACAAAATCTAAAGAAGAGCAAATGCAACAAGTTGGCGCTATAGAAATACATGTTAATAATAATAATAATGCACTGTAAATTGGCTTATATGACACTCAACACCAGTAACCCTGGTGAGGGCCTTGCAGCCAGGCCCCTGATTTTTATATGCAGGCACCAATGTGGTTGGGGAGGTGGCCTGGTAGGTTCTCTGCAGAAAGTTAGTTAGGGACCAGTGTAATGGTGCTAAATTTGGACAACAAACAAAATGTTGTATTCAGGTTTCACTTACATATTTGCTTCACATTGAATCATTCCTGGGTAACTACATAAGCACAATTAACAAGGTTTTCAATGTTAGCTTTTTTGCCAAACTGGAACTTGAATCTATTTGAATCTACACATTTGACATTGCATTCAGGCATTTACATACATTTTTCAAAAACTGGTATTCTGTCTCTTACCTCTTTTTTTCTTCTTTTCGTTTTCGATAGTTTGCCTTCCTTGGATTTTTTGGATTTCTTTTTCTTAGGGGGGAGTTCTTCAGGAAAAAAGTCTATTGCTTCAATACCTCCAGCTTCCTCTTCTGTAAAACATTAAGAACAGATTCAGCCTTAATTTGCCCAATTTGGTACATTCACACCCTGGAAATTAACACAGTACTTCAAGCACTAGAATATATTCTGATTTTCAACATATTTTGGGGTGCAGAATTTAAGGACATACACATAAATGTGGTAAACACACCCTTGATTATTTAATATTTTCTCATTGAAAATGTGAAAATATGGCATATTTAAAAGCACTGATTGTTTTGCTCTACACTTTGAATATTCTTTCCTTATTTTAGAATTAAGCATATAACAATATGCAACATCGTTTACACAATGAATAGGCAACACTGAGCGCACAGCATATAAAATAATTAATGTAAATGTAAGTGGAAGGTACTGGGAGTTGTAGTATCTGGTGAACCTAACATCTATCAGCTTATGTCTATGGAGGATTCCATCAGTCTTTTTATTCAAGACTGGAATTAGCTTGGTGACTTAAAGACTGGTTCAGAAGCATCTAAGCACCTTGTTTTATTCTCTATTGTAGCTGAACATTTCACTTTCTTTAAGTAATCATGGAGACCTACTCTAAGGAGCATGGTGAACAATTTTTTGGGTCCCAACGTATAGGTGACAAAACCCTGGGATTCCTAAAATATTTGAAGTCATACAAATATGTTCTTATGAATTTGATAGGAATGTGTCAGTTTTACTAGAAAAGTAGGCACACAAACACCTTTTTATAGAAAAAACCCTACACAAGCCAGTGGTACTTACCACTGGTCTGGAGATATCTCATTGGGCCTACATGCAGGGTCAGATTTGGACCAGACCAACTCCACACAGCTGGCAGTTTTCTTCTTTCCTGCGCTTCTGATCTTCCCCCATGCCCAATTACTTGAAACGACAGGTACAGGTATGTGCTGGTGGGGGCAGATGGGTATTTGCTGCAGGGGAGGAGTACTGTAGGGGTGTGTGAGGGGATTTGATGTGGCAGCCCGGTGGGCACAGACCCCCCAGTGCAATGCCCCCTACATGCCTCCCCTTCATGAATACAGTACTGCCAAATGCATGCAGAGCTGTATTCATAGGGGTGACTGCATGTATCTGCACTCCATAATGGAGCTCAGTCATGTGACAAGTGTGGAAGGCAGCATGCAAAGTGCACATAACTCCTTTTATGCTCCAGCATTCCATTCAATAGAATGGACGCCAGAGCCTTGCCTTTCAAACGGACATGGAAAAATAAGAACCTAAAGTGAATGTGTGCTAATTTGCATTTCATTAGCCCAAATCTTTCATGGAATCATACAATGATAGATAACATGCAATTACCAACCGTGTCTGCAAAAGGAATTAAGTTTCTTGCACCGAAATCCATACAAAAAGAAAATATAACCTGAATGGTGGTTATTAAAAAAAATAGCATTTAATTTGTGCATTATATTTAAACATATATTTAATGGTATATTTAACATGCTGTTTTTGTCATGTCTAAAGCTAAAAATGTACAGCAATAAAATGTCTGAAAGCTAATTAGTGTGAACATGAACATGCCATACATATATCAACACCTATCATAGTTTTCCATGTTCTCCCATTGGCATCTATCAGACACTGGGAACAAATTGTACATAATGGTATTTTTCACACAATTCCTAATTGATTGCAAAAAAATTCAGATGCAAACCTTTCAGTTGCAGTCAGTGTCCAAAGGGTGATTTATTGAAGCCCAAATATACATCACAAAGGGCAACGTTTCGGACCCCTCCGGGTCCTTTATCAAGCATAATCAATTCCTAATTGATAGCTTCCGCAATTTACCTCCCAATACACCCATGGGACTGTTATACGTGCCACCTGAACTCCGACATTCCCATCCTCCAGAAAACCCACTATTTCCATCAGGCCAGGCATCCCAATAAAAAGAAAACTTTGAAATTAGTAAGTTGTCTCATCTGGTGGCCAATTCTATAGAAAGATGTCAAAGACTTTGTAGCGGCCTATCCGATTTGTGCCACTTCCAAGTCCTGTCACTCTCTACCATGTGGCCTACTTCAGTCGCTACCCATTCCATTTCATCCGTGGACTTATTTAGCCATGGACTTTATTGCTGAATTACCACCTTCCAAGGGAAACACAGTAATATGGGTAGTTATTGACCGCTTTAGTAAGATTGCACATTTCATCCCTCTGCTGTAGAATGATCTCAGCTATTTATCCAGTACATCTTCCATTTACATGGCCTTCCTGTAGAGATTGCATTGGACAGAGGTTCCAGTTTGTGTCCAAGTTCTGGCGTTCTCTAAGTAAGAATCTGTGTATTGCTCTTCAATTCTCCACTACTTATCATCTTCAAACAGCAGAGATGGTAAACCAACGCTGGAACAACTCCTGAGAACTCACATATCCCTCTGTCAGGATGAGTGGTCTGATCTACTTCACTGGGCAGAATTCGTTCATAACAATGCTTGTCATGCATCCACTTTCTGGCAGGTCGCCCTTCATGACAATTTATGGGCAACATCCTCAGGCCTTCTCTCAAGACTTTCTCTTGTTGGATGTTCCAGCTGCTGATTATCATGTGGCCCACATGTCTGCCATTTGGTCTGCCACTAAAGCAAATTTGGGAAAAAATGCTTTGTCCCACAAAAACTATGCCGATCAAAGATGGAAATCTTCCCCTTAGTATAAAGTAGGGGACAAAGTATAGCTTTAAACTAGAAACATTAATTTTAAAATTCCTTCCCCTAAATTGGGTCCAAAGCAGGTCTGGAGTAAGAATCAAAATAGGCCCTGACATTTCAGGTACACCGAGGCCCAATCAGCTCACAGAGAGGCCCAAACAGCCCCACCAGCTCTCTAAATACTTACTTTCTATGGGACCTTATAGCAGCACCTTTTGCCAGAACCCACAGATTGCCAGTCTGGGCCTGGTCCAAAGTTTGTTTTTGTCCTTTTCTTATTGTGGAGATTGTTAATCCTGTGGCTGTCAGACTTCAACTACTGACTGCTATATAATGCATTGGGAGACAATTAATTTCCTGTTGCTGCAACTAAAAAGGCCAAACCCGACCCTTACTGTCATCAACCATTTTATGAAGTGCCAAGTGCCTTGTGGCTCAGATCAACACGCATTATTTGTGGCACATCACGTCTGATTGGTGACATATTTATCCCATATGACCAATATACACCTCAGTGATTAGCAGGGGGAAATAATTACACAGTCCCACTGCAATTACCAACTTGGCACCTCATTAAAACAATCCAAACAGCTTTGATACATATTTCTTGGGATTCCTTTGCTATTTCACGTGTCGGGGAAATGAAATTCAGTTGTTTACTTACTAATCACTGACTTCATATGAAACTGTAAAACCCTTTTCCACATTTGTAGTGTCGGACTGGGATGCCAGGGACCCACCAAATAAACCCAGACCATGGGCCCATTCTCCAATCTAATTTGCTTCCACTTCTCACTCAACCTTATTTTCTTAGCACTTTCCTTTACATGATATATTCTATTTTCCATCTTGGCCCCTTTGTTTCCATAAAGAATTAGGAATGAACATGAAATTGTTGAAATGCTCAGAAGCAGGAGGGTCCATTGAAACTTGAGCCCACCAGGAGTTTTCCTGGTTTCCTGGTGGGCCAGTCAGACACTGCTCATTCTATTCCATAAAACAAATACAATACTGTCTTGCAAAAAAAAAGTGAATTACCTCAAAAATAATATAATAATTTTACATCTTTATAGGTCCCTTATAAAGCTTATTTCTGTAGGGGAGGTGCCAAAACATTAGACAACCCCCAGTGCAGGTGCAGTTTATTTTTTGCACTAGAAGAGCTAAAATTGCCATTTAAATATCAGAATGTTGATTCTTTAATTTACCATGAGCTGCTTTTTGCTGCCCTGGTAACCTTCAGGCTGCTGCTGCCTGAGGCAATTTCTCAACTCTCCTTATGGCGGCATACCTCCCAACTGTTCCGTTTGCAGCGGGACAGTCCAGCTTTTGACAGCTCAACCAAAAGTCCCATGTTTGTACTGGAAAGTCCCGATTTTCTCTGCACTGAACAGCTAAATAAGATACAATGTTTCTAACTTAATTGGCATTTGGTAGAGAGCCCAGAACAGCTACAGGTGCAGATAAGATACTTAACAATTTTGAGCTAAGCAAATAAGTAATTGTAACAATTTAGATAACAGGTCCCTTGGGAGAAGTTAGATGTAAAGGGCAATTCACCTTCACTAGCAAAACTGTAATGACGGGGGGGGGGGGGGAAACACAGAAATATGTTCAAACTTTCATAACCTGCCAAATTATGTAAAATTAACATGGTAATTAGGGGGTGTGGCCACAAAAATGGGCATGGTAGAAAATGTCAGCAACTTTTTTATTTAAAAAATGTTAGGAGTTATGTAGCAGAAGCACCCCTGGGCAGCAGCTTAACATTTTGGCACCACCCAGAGAAATAGACATTACATGTCCTTTAATAAGGATATTGAAGTAGACATATAACATAACTTAAAAATCCCCATTATTATAATATATGGAGCTAGTTTCACACTGAGCTAAAATTGTATATTTTGTTTCAAAATGTCCACTTTAATGAAGATTTGCTACTGTCCATGTCTCAAATGAGGAGTGTGTGTGTCCTAACAGTCCCCGCTACAAGTACAGTAGGAGGGGGACAGCCAATCACAGCCCTGCTGTCACACAAGCAAAGACAGGCTTCAGTTCGCTATCAGGTCAGTCTAGCTGTTGACTGGTCCCTATCCTACAGTGCAGTGAAAGAGTGCTGCCAGCTTCCCTGCACTCTAGTGATGTGTGGGTTGACAAAAACCACCTGACCAACCCTTCAGCCCCCGTCCCTAACACAGTGTGGGGCACTGAAAGATGGTGGGCAGGGTTAGCACAAGGTAAAGTTCAGTCCAAACTTGTCTGCAAACATTATGTGGAAGACAGTCCAAAGCCGCCCGAACCATGGGTTTCGAGGCAGCCTGCACATCACTACTGCATAGATAATCATTGATAAAACATAAGAAAATAATAATCAACCCAAAACACAACTTTTTTATGAGTACATTTCTTCTATATTTAAAGGAACAGTAACACAAAAAAATTAAAGTGTTTTAAAGTAATGAAAATGTCATGTACTGTTGCCCTACACTGGTAAAACTGATCTCTTTTGCTGCAGAAACGCTGCTATAGTTCATATAAACAAGCTGCCCTGTAGCAATGGAGGAAATTGAAAAAGGGCTAATCGGCACAGGTTAAATCGTGGACAACAGTGATGATGTGTGATGGCGGATTCTACAAGCATAATATGCAAGGCTATAGTGTTCTGAAGATCTGCAATTAGTTTAATATATCAATGTTGATGAATGTGATACAAGTGCACTGGGGTTTATTTGTAGGGGTTGAACTTGATAGACGTTTGTCTCTTTTCAACTATGTATGTAATTTTAAATTCATTCTAGCTTTCTATAACACAAACTGTGTTATACACTCCAAGAAGTCTATTGCATAAAATGTACCCATTCTTTCCAATACAATGGGACATAGATATCGTTATATACTAGTTATTCTACTTTCAAAAAAATTGTCAACATTATCAAGAAACTATTATCCAAAAAGTTCCAAATTACAGCCATCTCCCACTGAGTTCATTTTAAAGGCATACTGTCATGAGAAAACGTTTTTTATTTTTCAAAAAGCATCAGTTCATAGTGCTGCTCCAGCAGATTTCTGCACTGAAATCCATTTCTCAAAAGAGCAAACAGATTTTTTTATATTTAATTTTGAAATCTGAGATGGGGCTAGACATATTGTCAGTTTCCCAGCTGCCCCAGTCATGTGACTTGTGCCTGCACAACTACTTTCTGGCAGGCTTTTATTTCTCATACTTAATGTAACTGAATTAGTCTCAGTGGGACTTGGCTTTTACTTTTGAATGTTGTTCTTAGATCTACCAGGCAGCTTTTATCTTGTGTTAGAGAGCTGTTATCTGGTTACCTTCCCATTGTTCTGTTGTTAGGCTGCTGGGGGGGGGGTGAGGGAGTGGGTGATACCACTCCAACTTGCAGTACAGCAGTAAAGATTGGCTCAAGTTTATCAGAGCACGTCACCAGGGCCGGATTTACAAAGTGGACGCCCCGTACCTTCAGTTTTAGTCTCTCAAATTATCATTATGGCACCAGAACAATGGGGATTGGTGCACAAAAAATGTAAAAAACAATCGTGCCCCTTGCAGACCCCCTAAAATCCTGCCACCCTAGGCCCCAGCCTTGGTGGCCTCTCCACAAATCCGGGCATGCATGTCCAGTGTCGGACTGGGAAACCAGGGGCCCACCCAAAAACCTTAAACCAGGGGTCCACCATAAAACCTTAGACCAGGGGGTCACCAGTCTCCGTACTAATATTCTTCATCTCAACCTCTATTCTCCTAGTTGTTTTCTTTACATAATAAAATCAATTATTCCATCTATTTAGCATCTTTGTTCTCATAGAAATAGGGCATGGCCATGAAATAGGCCAAAAGTTTAGCAGCATGAGGGCCCACTGACACCTTGTCCCACCGGGAGTTTTCCTGGTATTCTGGTGGGCCAGTCCGACAGTGCATGTCACATAACTGGGGGCAGCTGGGAAACGGACAATATATCTAGCCCCATGTCAGATTTCAAGATTGAATATAAAATAATCTGTTTGCTCTTTTGAAAAATGGATTTCAGTGCACAATTCTGCTGGATCAGCACTATTAACTTGATGTGTTTTGAAAAAAAAACAGTTTTCCCCTTTCAGTAAATAATTTGAATCTTTAAAAGTGATTTCCTTTCTTCTCTGTAATAATAAAACAGCACATTGTAATAGTAATTAAGCTGCATGACAACCCTGTTGGATCTTGCAATGTTTAAGGGAGTTAGTCTGAATTTTCTAGGGAAAAACACCCTTATTTTGTGGGGGGAATTAAACCTAGAATGTTTCTAGATGTATTATACCCCAAGGCTGCTAAATGTACCATAAATCATAAATACTCCATCTCAAACCTGCTGAGGTCATGTAGAAGTCAATGGCAGATGTCCCTTTTACAACTGGAAGATATCATGATCCTCGCTGCGTTTCGAATGATAATCCAAATATTTTAGATTTTAGGGCGATAATACGAAATCCAAAAAAATAGTATGTTTAAAATTCTCTCATGTTTTATCTATATTTCATAGTCTTTTTCCACAAATTATTTCCAATTCTTTTATTGATAACTAAGGTCAAATTGAGGATGGGAGTTTGGTTGAAGTTGTTTTAATAGAATAATGAGAAAAAATAGATTTTAGTAAATAACCCTCTAAATGTTTTTAGTACACTTAAGGTAACCTTTATTGATAATAGATCCCATACATTAGTGATGTGAGGGTCGGGATTTTTCCGACCCGCACCCGCCCTTTCTCCACCTGCGCCCACCCAAACCCGACTTTCAGGTTCCTTTTTTCTGTGATGATGTCACTAAAGGGGTGGGGCATGCCGGTGTGCGTCTATAAAAGTTCAAGTCGGAAGCTGGCATTTGTAAGGTCAAGAAAGGGGGGTGCGAGGTCGGTAAACCTGAGGGTATCGGGCCAGCCCGCACGTCACTACCGTACATGAACCTTTAATGAATCAGATAAACATAATGATTGCTTTGCTAAAAATGTCACCAGTACGCAATAGAGGAACAGAGTCCTCAGCATCCAAATAACCATTTGTTTTACCTTTTTTATGTAAGAACATCTTTGACAAGGGGAAGCCCTAACTGCAGAAGAATATGCATTGCTTTCAGAAATCATTGTCCTCACCGAAAAGTTGATTTTACAATAAAATACACTCTTCAAACAGAACTTCAATCAAAACCATTTTATTGTGTTGATAAAGGCCTATGTCATGACTGAAATGTCGATCTCACAATAAAAAGTTTTGAATTGAAGTCCTTTCAATGAGCATCATTTAATAATGTGAATGACCCTACCTCCCAACTGCCCTTTTTTTTCGCAGGACAGTCCCAATTTTGACAGCTCAACCCACAGTCCCGGATTGCTACTCAAATGTCCTGAATTCTTCTTTGATATGCTGCACCGAACAGCCAGAAAAAGACACAAAGTTTCTAAAACTTAATTGGCTTTTGGTAGAGAGCCCAGAATATATGTAGGTGCAGGTGCACTTAGATACATTTGTAATAATTTAAGATAAGCAAGGAAACAATTGTAACTGTAAGATAAGCAGGTCTCTTGTGGAAATTGTGACTTGCAGCTTAAGGGCTAGGCCAGACGGGGAGATTCGGGGGCATTTTATCGCCTGGCGACTTCTCGCCGCGACTTGTAACCCCCGAACCTCCCCGAACAGCCACTTACCTAAGCGCACCGGCGTTGCTTGAAAACGCCGGCGCGTATCCACACGGAGCAATTTTAAAAAGCGCGCCGCTCCGTGTGGATACACGCCGGCGTTTTCAAGCAACGCCGGTGCGCTTAGGTAAGTGGCTGTTCGGGGAGGTTCGGGGGCTACAAGTCGCGGCGAGAAGTCGCCAGGCGATAAAATGCCCCCGAATCTCCCCGTCTGGCCTTAGCCTAAAGGGCAATTCACCTTCATTAGCTAGAACTGTAATAACAAATACAAACCACAGCAATGTGTTCTAACTTTCATAACCTGCCAAATTATGTAAAATAAACATGGTAATAAGGGGGTGGGGCCACAAAATGGGCATGGTCAAAAAAAATCACAACACACAAAAGCAATTGTGTATATTGTCTCCAAATTTAAGAAACTAAACACCCATATGTTTTTACTGCCCTCCTTCTATCACTGTAAATCACACCTACCCCTACATTTTTGACCTATTTCCACCAAGGACCAAAGTCTGCATAACATTGCATATACTGTACATTGCTGTGTTTGGGCACCAATAATTGTAAACATAAATCAAATGGCCTAATAGTTTTTTTTTTTTGCTTAGTATTATAATTATTAATGTAACCCCTGCAGTGAATAATGTGGAATAATGTCAACTCAGCATGCTCTATTGCTGGAAATGCACTGTGGCCTTGTCTCTTTATATTCACACAACTGCTCGGTTACTTATAATATCCTTATTATGTCCAGTAGGGATTACTTTATCCATTATATCTTGTCTTACATTTAAATCTATGTCAGGGAGAGTGAATGCATGGACATTCAGTATTAGAGCACAATGCACAGCTGGATTCCAGACACCTTCTATGGAATACTGCCCTTATATCAGGACACCTATGGAGGTATTGTAAGAAATACTGTTCCTCCAGAAAGAGCTATTTTGGGGAACCTCTTCATTTAATCTAATTATGCTAATTAGAGAACTTTGTTTCATTATTATTTTGGGGTTGTACTGTAATATGATTGGTTAATTGCTATGGCACTAGCAATTACAATTCAAGCTAGAAAGATCTTGGTACAAAAGTAGGGAAATGCTCTTTTCAGGGTGAATTAATATATGATACACATGATATAGGGAACAAAGGGTGAAGTAATTTTTTTTTATTCTTTACAAAAAAAAAATCTTCCTTTTTTCAATCTCAAAATTAACTAGTTGAGAAAATGAGACAGACATTACGTGACAAAGAACCCCTCCTCCCAGCACTGTGACATCACAATAGAATTGCTTTATACCAATAAAATTATAGAGGGGAGAGGCCACCGACAGAGGAACAATGTCAAACAATATAGGGTACAATTCTTGCAATACCGCTTCCTGGCATTTAATATTTTTTTAAATGGATATTTATGCAACATTTAGTTTTCTGAAGTCAGATGAACCTTAAGGTAGTAAGTTGCAAGAAACCTATGAAAACGTGCTTTTTCAAGGCAGTTTAAGGCGACATATACAATAAATGAAGAAACCCTAATTTTGTAGGCAGTTATAAGTAATATATGGCGTTGCTTTTACATGGTGCTAAAATTAATATTATATTTAAAAATAGCCCCCTTTATTGGAGCTCCCTGTAGATGTTCACTGGTCCCTGTTTCAAATAAGGGGTGGGCATGTCCAAACTGTCCCTGCCAGAAGCACAGTACGAGGGGGACAGCCAATCACAGCCCTGTAGTTACACAAGCACTGACAGGCTTAAGTTCCCTATCAGGTCCTGCTAGCTGCTGATTGGTTCCATTCCTACAGTGCAGTGAGTTGAGAGCCGCCGGCTCCCCTGCATGGCCTGGCAATTCATGGAGTAAGAAGTGGAAGGGAAGGGAGGGATTATTAGGGTTTTTGCAGAAATATTCAATAAATCAGCCAGAAACACTTTTTAAGATCAATTCTTCTATATCTAAATGAGTATAATAAGTTCTTAATTTTTTACACAATATGTCTCCTTTAAGTCTCAAAGTATGGTCAGTGACAAACTAAACATAGATCACTCCATAGATAGATCATCTGAACTACGTTACTCTGCTTCGACTATTTGAATTAAATTATGCCCCGTTCAACTCTATGAGAAGTGTGCCAGTCTGTTCACATGATGCAATCAGATCTAAGTGTATTAATCAAAAGTGCCAAGACTATCGTGCTGGCAATCTCAAAGTACATCTGATGTGCAGCACATTTTCATGCCATGATCAGGATCTGCTTTAGAGTCAAAGCTTTTTTGAATCTGGATCAGGCTGAACTATATTAAAATCCAGATACTGTGCCATACAAATGGAATCTTTTTTACCCCGCTCAGGCATATTAGAAGCACGCAGTTGGATATAGTTCTTCAAGAGTGAAAGGAGCTTGCATTCCTTGATGAAGTTCTCCCCTGGTATTTTCAAACAGGACTGGCATTAGCATAGTGGCAGATCCCATTTCCGTCTGCCAGTATGTTTTTATTCTCAGCACATGGAAGTATCTGGGCGTGGTTATGTCAGGCAATTAGAAGCTCTTTATACCCACAACCTTATAACATGACCCCTTTAGGGTTGCCACCTGATCGATTTTGACCTGAACAGTTTGGTTTTTCTAAGGCCTGTTCGGGTCTCAGCTTTCTGTTCGGTTTTCAGTCTTGTGAAAACCGAACAATAATCTGGCCAAATGAAAACCAATTCAATACCAAGATATGCACCTTGACATGGCTTAGTTATTATAAAGTGCAGTTAATTTCTTGTTATTAAAGAAGCAGAAACAAGCAAATCAATCAAAAATAAGAAATCGCTTTTCTAAATAAGCATTGCTGTATTTCAGAGCTTTTTGGATAATTGATTTCTGTATAATATATTCCATACCTGTAGTTAAAGGATTGGTCTTAAGGTGGCCATAGACACAGAGATCTGCTTGTTTGGCCAAGAATCCGATCGGGTTGATCCGATCGTGGGCCCTAAGCATCCGAAACGGATCACAGAACCGCATACACACATAGATGCGGCTTCCATCTGCAGGGATTTTTTAATCTGCCTGATTTTTGGGCAGATATAGATTGGGGAAGCCCGTCAGATGGCCTCACACATGGGCCAATAAGCTGCCGACTCGGTCTGGCAGCTTTTATTGATCCATGTATGGGGCCATTATTCATCAGGCAGTATAGATAGAGGAAGGGTTTCCAGTAGGGATGCACTGAATCCAGGATTCAGCCTTTTTCAGCAGGATTCGGATTCTGACGAATCCATGTGTGGCCAAACCAAATCCTAATTTGCATATGTAAATTAGGTGTGGGAAGGGAAATCACGTGTTTCAAAACAAGGAAGTAAAACATTCTTTTTCCACTTTTTCCTTTCCCATCTCTAATTTGCATATGCAAATTAGGATTCGGTTCGGTATTCGGCTGAATCTTCCATGAAGGATTTGGGGATTCGGCCGAATCCCAAATAGTGGAGTCGACCACTGCCTAGTTTCCAGCCATGTGGGTTTCAACTGGACATCTCAGTTTGTCAAAGGGCTGTCCGTTCAAACTTTCTGTCCCATTTAAAACATTGTGAAAACTGGACAGAAATCCAGCCATTTGCATGACCCAGCATCATAGCTCCATGACATCATTGTGCCTACTTCTGACGTCATCATGCCCACCCCCAAGATCACTGCCCCGCCCCCACTGTTCAGGTTTAGCCACCGGCAAAGGTGGCAACCTAACTCCCTGTCTAAAAAGAAACTATTTTCAATATGTTTCAGGAAGAATACCCTGTTGCTACCTGCCTGGGGGTTTGCCTTGATTTTGTACCATTTTGTATTAGTATGAGGGTGAAGTAACTGGAGCTGAAAATAGAGCAAAAAATAAAACATTTGCTCGAGTCATGACATAATATTAAAGCCATGTATGAGGTAACTAGGGCTAGAGATATACAGGAGCAAGAGAGAGTTTGATTTGAGCAGAAGACAGAGTGTAAGCAGGACTGACAGGAGGATGAGATGGCAGCAATGTGTAGGGTAAATGTGACAGGCTGCAGCAGCCCATGCCCAGCGTATAAATAATGTGCATACAGTCAAATAAAACAAAAGCTCGTCACAGCCATTTTCTCTGACGCTGATCTATGCACAAGATCACAGAAAACAAAGACCAAGAAAAAAGAACAGGACACCGGTACTGGGGGGGGATGTTGCTAACACACAGCCTTCCTATTGGGTTTGGCGTGTAATAAGCTCCCTGGTGACTTGTCCCCGGTGGCCATGAATACTAACAGACAATCTTTGTTTTTGCTCCGTCGCCCTCCTGCACGGGATTGCAACGGCGCAAAACTTTAAAACCACAAAACAATCCTCTATAAACCGGTTTTGGTTCCCTCCCTTCACGATTCGTGGCGATAAGGGGGGTCTCCCCC
>CM044444.1:78557849-78635678 GCA_024363595.1 Xenopus borealis
ATGTCTTCTATCGGCTCCTCTTCAATCCCCAGCGGACCCCGCATATCCCACCTCCTCCTCTCCTCCAGATCAATTTCAGTTTCTTTCGCAATCTGGATCCCAAAAAAGGCTTCAGAGATTAACCCATAGGGGTGCAGAGAGGAGCTCCAGCCGACACTGCCTACGGCTGACTGGAGGTACAAAAGGGTGAGGTTTATTTTTAAGAAAGATGGCTGCCTAGTTTCTTTTTCTTTTTTTTTTTAAGAAAAGAAAATATCCCCCCTTGACTCTCTCCCTCTCTCTCCCTCTCTGCTTGAATCCCTCTGCCTGAAAATAAGAGAGAGAGAGAGACAAAAATGGAATACACATGCCCAGAGTGTGACGTCCAGTCTGGTTACCGTGGCAACTACATCCCATAATTTTGGCACAACTAGTTAGTGGTGGATGCCAGAGGAAACCAAGTCTGGTACTAGTTAAAGGAAGAGTTTGAGGAGAAGATGGCAGGGTTGTGCCAGGGGGGACAAGTGTCTGACTGAGGACAAATGCTAATAATAAGCAGATGATAATATTTTATTTGTTTTGCCTTCTTCTGCTGCCATAGGCCAATGAACTTGGGGCAATTCTTGTGCTGCTGCAAGGTGGGCTGCTTGAAAGTGAATAAATGAATGGCCTTGCCTCACTATACACACAAGCAATGCTGCAAGCTGCACAGACTCAGCTCAGATTCACAAGTTCAGGCAAAGTTGGAAAGCGCTGAGCAAAAGATTTCATTCCTCGCACAAGATTCCAACTGCCTTGTATTTCCCACTTTTTTTTTCTCAGGGTGATGTGTGTCTGCTTGCAGGCGAATGCCACTCCGTACAGAGGCACTGCGCTTAGAATGAATCAATAGGGGCTGTTTAACCTTAAAGGGATACTTTCACATGAATTTTTTTTTTTTTAAACACACCATTCTGCACTGAAATCTGTTTCTCAAAAGAGCAAACCTTTTTTACATTTAATTTTGAAATGGGGCTAGACATATTGTCAGTTTCCCAGCTTCACCAAGTCGTGTGACTTGTGCTCTGATTAACTTCATTCACTCTTTGGCTTCAGGCAAACAGGCAGATTCGAGGAGTTTAGTAGCCCCAGCGACAAATCTCCTCTTCTTTGGAGTGACAATATCCCCAAACTGCCTTCCTGCCAGCTAGAATGAAAAATCGCCAGAAGGATGGCACTCGTGGCGCTTTGTTTTCCAAAGTCACCTGAAGTGCCATCCCGGTAGGCGATTTTTCATTCTAACTGGCGGGAGGGCAGCTCGGGGAGATTGTTGCCTGAAGAAGAGTTGATTTTTCACGGGGACCACTAATCTCCCCAAATCTGCGATTGTGCCTCTACTCTTACTGCTGTACTGCAAGTTGGCGTTAAATAATCCCCCTCCCTTTCCTCCCCAGCAGGCTAACAACAGAACAATGGGAAGGTAACCAAATAGCAGCTCCCTAACACAAGATAACAGCTGCTTGGTAGATCTAAGAACAGCACTCAATAGTAAAACCCATGTCCCACTCCGACACATTCAGTTACATTGAGCAGGAGAAACAACAGCCTGCCAGAAAGCAGTTCCATCCTGAAGTGCTGGCTCTTTCTGAAAGCACATGACCAGGCAAAATGAGCTGAGATGGCTGCCCACACACCAATATTACAACAAAAAAATACAATTGCTGGTTCAGGAATTACATTTTATATTGTAGAGTGAATTTTTTGCCGTGTAAACAGTGTAATTTTGGAATAAAAACTACATCATAAAAATCATGACAGAATCCCTTTAAAAAAACTTTTAGTGTGGCACAGCTGAATTCTAAGGTCATTTGCAACTGGGTTACAATTATTTTGTGGTTATTGAATAACAATATTTATAATTTTTGCTCTGTAGGTCTAGGAATTTAAACAATTTCTGCTTGCTTGAGATTATTTACCCTAGCAATAAGTGCTCATGATTAAGGGCAGCTGTGCCCGAAACGCGTCGAGCTTTTTTCATGTGGTTTGTGCCGATTTCTATTTTTTAACACTATGGAATAAATAAAGCTTATCGTTTTTACTGAATATTTGGTGTGCGGATCCACATCTTTCTACCTTCTACTCCTAGCAATAAGTGAGCAGGGTCATATATTTATATAAGTGCCTGTGGGCATGTGCCCAGGATAGCAGCTTCAGAGTTGGCCATTGGATGGAAATTTAAAAAAAACAATCCTCACCCTTAACTTCTCCATCCGAGATGAAAATTCCTTAAATCTGCCACCGTCCTCTACCCCCCAATGCAATCGTGCCATACTTGCAGATGAAATCAGGGGTAGTGCACCCAATGTTCCCCGTCGGTAGTGTACCTGGGTCAGTGGGGCCAACCAGGTGTTCTCCTGATGTCCTGCAAGCCCCTGGACTCAATCTCCCCCCAGCCCACCCATTGATGTGATGGTAGGGTAAGGGATGAGCAAATGACTTGTAGCCACCTGCCAAAGCAAACCCCCTCCCACACACACACACATCGCCATAATGCGCTGGTACATCATTCAAACTATGGATGGGTTGGCAAGCAGAAGGTATTGGCAGGCAGTGTGCCCCCCCCCCCATTGCCCCCTAGGCATTTGCCACTTACGTTTACCCCTAATTCCAGCTCTGAGCCCAGAAACGGCACTTGCTGCTAAATATGGCACACATGTGGGGGAACTGTGTTCCTCTATCCTATTTAATTGGAGCATATGTAGTCTATATTAAGCATATGCTAACTGGATTAGGGGGAACTGCTTAAAGTAAAATTAAACATTAAAATGTATATGGCTAAAAATACCATATTTTATATAGTAAACTTATTGCACCAGCCTAAAGTTTCAGCTTGTCAATAGCAGCAATGATCCAGGTCTTCAAACTTGTTACAGGGGTTCACCATCTTGGAAAGTGTCTGTGACATTCACATACTTAGTAGGCTCTGAGCAGCTGTTGAGCAGCTAAGCTTAGGGGGCATTGTAAAATATCCAGCAGAAAATGAGGTTGTCTGTAATATGAGCTGATGCTACAGGGCTGATTATTACATTCTGATGTAAATTGCACTGGTTTCTTTGCTGTGATTTAGTAATTACCAATCAGTCTTATATTGTGACATTTATATTCTATGCGTACTGTATATTGTGAGTGGGTCCCTAAGATCAGTAAGTGACAGCAGCACAGAGCATGTGCAGTGAATCTGTGGAAAAGAAGATGGGGAGCAACTCGGCATCTTTGGAGACACAGATCTTTACTGCTAAAGGGCTGTGGTTGCCTTGGACTGAACAGAAATACAACAACATTTCTAGATACTTCTTTAGTTAAGCTTTAGTTCTCCTTTAAGCCAGTAGCAAATATAAATCTGCCTTGCTAGAGAAAAATGAATGACAATGACGTTCAATTGAAAAATTGCTGATAACTGGTTCATCAAAAATATAATAATTAATGCAGAGGTATGACTATGAAGATTCTCATTCATCCAGGTCATGGTATATATATCAAAAGTAACTCAAAGCAACTGGACTTGCTGAGATATTTTAATGAAGACGTTTCAAGACGAAACTGAACACTGGTTCACCCAAAGGATCCAACTCCTAAGGGAAAACAAAGTAATGTGGTATACGCAGTCCAGTGTAGCGATGAGTGCACTGATCTAAACATTGGGGAGACAAAACAACTGCTCCATAAACGAATGGATCAGCATAGGAGGGCGATCTCTACAGGACAAGACTCTGCTGTTTTTCTACACCTAAAAGACAAGGGACACTCTTTTGAAGATAGAAATGTCCAAATTTTGGATAAAGAAGACCGCTGGTTTGAAAGAGGTGTGAAAGAGGCAATTCATGTTAAGGTGGAGAAACCATCCCTGAACAGAGGTGGGGGCCTTCGACACCACCTGTCTGCTACATACAATGCTGTTCTCACATCTGTTCCCCGGCGGTTTCAGAACATATGACAAATCCATTTGTGCAACTCTCACAAGTAACACCTGTTTTCTTGGAGTTGCATGACATATTGGTTATCCTATCACTGTAACTACAGAGAATCAACACCACTGTCAATTTCAGATGTCACCTCTCTGAAGAGTTGCAGTGTGCCATTGTGATTGGATTGTTGGAAGAGTCTATAAGCCTAGAACTCCCCTACACCAGTCAGTTGAACTGAAGAAGCTGCTCGATTGAGCAGTGAAACGTCTTCATTAAAATATCTCAGCAAGTCCAGTTGCTTTGAGTTACTTTTGATATATAATGTAGAGGTAAACTTCCATTTTAATACAGCTTGGATTTTTTTACGGTAGGGCAGACAGGCCATTCGCAAACCCTTGCAGCACCAGAAGCACCCCACCATGTACAATAAAAGTATGATGATAAAATCATCCTGCTGCTGCTGCCATGGACCCATAAGGTTAATGTACCCCTATGGTTTTAATTCCCTATAGTCCTTCATTTCCCTTGTTGCTGGGTAAAAATCATTGTAACCATGTGTACTAATTCCCATATATATTTCATTGGCCCTTAGGTTGATGACCATATCATGCCTCGCTGTAATATACAGTAGTGATCATAAGGGGTGGTCCTTCTTCTTTGGCTTGATGACTATTGAGCCTGAGATCAACAAGGCTCCAGAAGTATTAGGGCCAAAGGGACATCCCCTTTAGAGAAGTCAGGGAGCAGGGACCTCATGAATGAGATTAGCTAATGTGCAGGATAGCAACTGTTAGCACTCTTTAGGAGGTGTGAGGCAGACAGCTTTAGCAAGTAAGAGCAGCTTTGAGTTCCACCAAGGAGGATAGAAGGACTGACAAGGAAATTGGTTTATTGTTCTATCCCTGTTCCATGTCTACCATAGTGGATCCAGATCACACAAGGTACTGAAACCTGGAAGGTGAATACTATTCCATCAGTGGTTCAATCTGTACTGTATTTGCTAACTCCTGTGATTGGTCCTGGCATTTATTTCATATTTATAAATAGAAAAAAAGAGGGAAAAGAATGACCCATTCAAGATGCACCTTCCCACTATTTTTGTCCTTGATTCTCAAAAATATCAGCGTAATATAAAAACTTGTAGAGACCCATTAGCGCTCCATTTTTAATGAAAGTTCTAACACCCTACCTAAAGCTTGGTTAACCCAAGCTTTTACAAAGCTTCAGGTGCTATTCAATAAAATTTTCGGTAAGGAAGGGTATCATAATTTTTATCGAAAATGGGGAGTTAAGCTGACCAATCGCTGGTGTCTTTATTTTATTATTTTTACATTTTTTTCAGTATAGAGGTATAGGACCTTCATGTTTATTTGCAAAGGCACATATTGTTGAAAGAGGGTATAATGTAACCCATGCTGTACTACTCTAGTTGGTTTTAGTCTTTTGAAGTCAAAATAGGTTTACACAACTCCCAACCAAAGGTGGGTGTAGTTTAATAACAGCTTAATGGGGTGGTTCACCTTTAAGTTAACTTTTAGTATGTTATCGAATGGTCAAACAACTTTTCAATTGGTCTTCATTATTTAATTTTTATAGTTTTTTTTTAATTATTTGCCTTTTTCCTCTGATACTTTCCAGCTTTCACATGGGGGTTTCTTACCCCATCTAAAAAAAAATACTCCTTAAGGCATCCCTTTTATTGTTATTGCTACATTTTTTACTCGTTTTTCTATTCAGGTCTACTCCTATTCATATTCCAGTCTCTGTTTCAATTCAATGAATGCTTGCTAGGATAATTTGTACCCTAGTAACCAGATTGACAAACGGCAAATTGGAAAGCTGTTAAATATAATGCTTAATAGTCAAAAAACCACAAATAATAAAAAATTTAAACCATTTACAAATTTTCTCAGCATATCACTTTCTACATACTTAAAGTTAAAGGGGTTGTTCACCTTTGAGTTAACTTTTAGTTTAATGTAGAGAGGGATATTCTGAGAAAATTTGCAATTGGTTTTAATTTTTAATTTTTTGTGGTTTTATAGTTATTTAGCTTTTTATTCAGCAGCTCTCTGATTTGCAGTGTCGGCAATTTGGTTTCTAGGGTACACATTACCCTAGCAACCCTGCATTGATTTGAATAAGAGATTGGAATATAAATAGGAGAGGGACTGAATAGAATGATAAGTAATAAAAAGTAACAATAACAATACATTTGTAGCCTTACAGAGTATTTGTTTTTAGATGGTGTCAGTGACCCCCATTTGAAAGCTGCAAAGAAACAGAAGAAAATTGCAAATCATTAAAAAACTATGAAAAATAAATAACGAAGACCAATTGAAAAGTTTCTTAGAATTGCCCCTTCTACAATATACTAAAAGTTAACTTGAAGGTGAACCACCCCTTTAACTCTTTAAGGATTGCAGAAGTACTTGTGTAGTTTACTTTTTGTTTTATAAATCTTTTATTTTATAAATGAGTTCTATGGCCTTCACATTTTATATATGAACTCTGAGGCAATTTCATATTTTATAACGGGATACATTAGTTATTATAATACATGAGTTTCAGTGAGTTGTGTGGCAAATTATATGACTATCTGTCACATGACTCATTGAAACGTGTGTATTATAATAAATAAAGTACCCCTGTTGCAAAATATGAGGATATTAGAAATCATCTTGGAGTTCCATGACCTGTATATGGTCATGGAACTCCTCTGTAATGTATAATATCCTTATATTTCACAAGAGAGGGTACTTTATTTATATAATTTACAGGATATTCATGGCTCTTGTGTATTATACCAACATATTTAACAAATGTTAAACAAAAGAATGGGGGTAATTTAATAAGAGGGACAAAGTTTCATCTGATTTTAGTAACCCATAGCAACCATTAAGATATCCATTCAATCAAATGCCTTTTGTGCCCTACAATAATAGGGAGCATGGGTGATGTAGGAAGTAAAGACTTGTGGGCCACTCAAGCAGTGTGTGGCTGAAATATTTTTGCAGGTTTAAATTACACCAATTAACTAGAATTTCTATGAAACGGGCGTAACTGTAGAGGAACTGCTGTGGCTGCAGGGGGGGCCCAGGAGGTATAGGGGCCCCATGAGGCCCTGATTTATACACTGTTTTAATAAATATTGGTAAAACTAGCCAACCTTTAAACATTTTGCGGGCCTGAAAAATAATGTCTAGTTACACCATTGCTATGAAATACAGATTTTTTATTTGTCCAAATTCAAATTCTGTTTATTATTGTGAATATTATTGCATATAATTAAGTAAACCACATAGATCGGGATCATCAAGCTTTTTTCACATGAGCCGCAGTCAAATTTAAACAGAGCATTAAACATGTTCCTGGGGTGCCAAATAAGGGATGTGATTGGCTATTCGGTAGCCCCTATGTTATCTGGCAGCCTACAGGAGACTCTGTTTGGCAGTACACCTGGTTTTTATGCAACCAAAACTTGCCTCCAACCAGGAACTCAAAAATAAGCACCTGCTTTGAGGCCACTAGGAGCAACATGTTACTTATGAGCCACATGTTAATCAGATTAAAAGAAAAAATGTTAGTCCTTTAGGTCTTTCTTGCCGATCTCTTTACAGTCTCTCTGCTTCACAGAAGTATTTGCAAATAGATTCTGAGGAAGCTGCAGGATACAGGGAAACGCGTTAGGTGAGGGGGTCGGAGCACGAGCCTGCAGGGAAGCACAAGTAGCCGGCAAGACCTTCTCCTGGGACACTGAAAATCAAACTGGGACTCAATGCGATTGCCCCAAGGGGATTAAATGTGAGTGCAACCATGTTTTTTTTAAAAAAGTTTTTATTGAATAAAAATAGGATTACACTATTTCCGGATTTTATCCCTGTCTCTGAGAGCACAGACAAGCGGGGCCTGAGAGGGATTTCTGCGAGGAGACAGTATATGCGTTATACCACGTAGTGGTTTATATGTGGGCAATTTAAATATCCGGTGGAGGTATCTCTGGTTGTGGACACGGAGAAAACAGCTGTACCGTTTAGAGAACACACATATTCTCCTAAGGTTCAAGGATAGAAGGGATGCACATATCCAAAGAAGGGAAAAGCACATCTAATACAAATTAATTAGAGCACTGGGTGGTACCACCTATTAACATAGTAACATAGTAAGTTAGGCTGAAAAAAGACTCGCGTCCATCAAGTTCAACCTTTTTTTTTTTTTTTTATTTTAACTGCCTAACTGCTAGTTGATCCAGAGGAAGGCAAAAAACCCCATCCTAAGCCTCTCCAATTTGCCTCAGAGGGGGAAAAAATTCCTTCCTGACTCCAAAAAGGCAATGGGACTAGTCCCTGGATCAAGTTGTATAATGAACTATCTTCCATAACCCTGTATTCCCTCACTTGCTAAAAAGCCATCCAACCCCTTCTTAAAGCTATCTAGTGTATCAGCCAGTACAACAGTTTCAGGGAGAGAATTCCACATCTTCACAGCTCTCACTGTAAAAAACCCCTTCCGAATATTTAGGCGGAACCTCTATTCTTCTAAACGGAATGGGTGACCTCGTGTCATCTGGAAAGACCTACTTGTGAATAAAGCATTAGAGAGATTATTATATGACCCCCTTATATATTTATACACAGTTATCATATTACCCCTTAAGCGCCTCTTCTCCAGCGTGAACATCCCCAATTTGTCCAGTCTTTCCTCATAGCTAAGATTTTCCATACCTTTTACCAGCTTAGTTGCCCTTCTCTGTACCCTCTCTAATACAATAATGTCCTGTTTGAGTGAGGGAGACCAAAACTGTACGGCATATTCTAGATGTGGCCTTACAAGTTGACCAATTGACCAAATTTATTACACTTTATTAGTTCTCTGACTTTGTTGCCACAGGCGCTGATCTCATTCTTTATATCTTATATAAACAAATCTATTTGGAAAGCCTGTATTGAGTATACACGTACGGGACCTGTTATCCAGAATGGATTCAGGACCTGGGGCTTTCTGGATAATGGCTGTTTCTGAAATTTGGATCTTCATACCTTAACTTTGCTAGGCATTAAATAAACCCAATAGACTGGAGTCAAAATAGTTCCTCTTGATTCCTCCTTTGGTAAAAGGAGATAAGGAGCGAATCCAGTTATTGCAGTAGTCAAGGTGGGGAAGGATGAAGATACTGATAAGTGACTCAGCTTCTGTTTGTGAGAGAAAGGTAAAACATTTTGGAAATACTGCTTAAAAGGGACCATGGCATTAACATAATTAGAGCAAAAGAGGGAAGAATCAAAGCGAACCTCATACAATGTGCTGAGTTTACATCAATGAAGGGGGAAGTAGGGTCAAGTGTAGGTGGCAAGATGATCACTTCAGTTTGTGTTACAGGGCCAGAACTAGGGATAGACATGTTTAGTGTGCAGCTGAGAAGGGAAGGGGGAGTTGCTTGCACACTGGACGAGTACCTCTCCTGCCTTCTCTGAGGTGAGGGGAGAGAGGAATGGCATATGGCAGTAATCACCAAAGGGGCAAAGCCAAACGTTGAGCAGCATTAGTGGCAAGTAGCATTGGGGGCGTGGGTGTTGAGAAGGAGAGAGAGAAGAGTAGCGGAGGTGGTTGAATTCAGAGCTGGATTTACATAGCGGGAAGCCCTAGGCCCTCTGACATTCGTTGTCCCCGTCCCCTCCCTTGTATCCAAATTTTCATCATAGGGACCTAAGGTTACAACCTTTTCTGGAAAAAAATATCACCTTTCCTATATATTTATCTTTTTTTCCTATTAATAACATTGGGATAAGCATCATTTTTACTGGCCAGGCCAGTAAAATACCAGCCACGTGGCAATCCTAGCAGGATGGGAGCAATGGGCATTAGAGCACAGGAAATTAAAAAAACTATTTTATCTTTTGTACATCCCCAGTTTTTCTCAACCATGGGGTAGGCAGAGTAGGCATGTGCCTAGGGCACAAAGCTGTGGGAATGCCAGGCACTTCTCTTTTTTTTGCTACCCCTTGTCCCGTCCCCTCTCTCCTCGACTGCCTGTAAATTCCTTGCACTTTCTTGCGCATGCGTGTGTGAGCGTGCTCCATTTCTGTGCATGTGCTCACAAGTGCTAATCAGCGCTCAGCCGGCACGGGGCAGGTTGCCTAGGGCGTCTTCCGGGCCTGGCCCAGCTCTGTGGGTGCGGTTGGGCAGCATGCCGCCCCCTAAAATACTGCCGCTCTAGGCCCATGCCTTGGTGGCCTTTCCACAAATCCAGGCCTGGTTGGGTTGGCCCAGTGGCCTGCTTTGAGCATCCATTTTTAACGGCCCAACTCTGTTGTGTCAGGGTTAATTAGACATTGCAATATTCATCCCAGATCAAATATCTAGCAGAAAGTTCAAGATCAGAGTCTCAATGTCAAAGTCAGGCAAAGAAAGATTTAAATATATCTGGATTTCATCCACATACAGATAATATTTAAAGAGGGATGCACCAAATCCAGGTTTTGGTTTGAAACTCAGCCAAATACTAGCCTTCTTCAGCAGGATTGGCTGAATCCAAAAGCTTGGACAAACCAAATCTGAACCCTTCAAAATGATGCTGCCATACCTTACATGTTCAATATTATCTTATTTATCTGTAGCATTTAGTTGTTTGTCCATATTTACGTTAAGAATGGAAGTATATCCAAACCAAGGTACAGTCATAGGGCTGCCTGAGATACAGATGCAGAGATACAGATCACAATATTCATCTAATCATTGTTGTTACATAGGTAAACATTCCGTTTTGATACCTTGATACAAAACAAGTGCAGCAATGTGTAGCCTCATTAATGCTGGAGTGACGTGCATATCCGCATAAATAAACAGAAACATAAAAAGAAACATTTTTGCAAATAGTACAAGGTCAGAAATTAAACTCAAACATATTAGAAAACAGCCTTATTAAATGCAGAGCGGGCAGATGATTCATTGCAGTTTCTAGTGCCCAGGTCTGTTCAGCTCCATCCAAGAATATTTAAGTATTTTATTTTGCCAAGATGCAGTATGTTTGAGTGAAGATTCTTCATCGTATAGGATTGGCAGTGTAAACGTGCCAATTAGTATAGTTTAAAACTTTAGAATGGAATTATTTTTAAAGGGCAGTATCATTAACAACTACTGTACATGTTTAGAACTAATAATGCTTGCAAATCACTGTTCTAACAGGCATCGTTCCAGTTTGGGCACTGAGTGCAATGTTTGTGCAAACAAATCAATGATAACATCTGGTGAATAATAAAGGTGTACATTTTGAAAATATCAAGTCTTAATCCCTTATTTTTCCAAAGCTCTTCAATTCTTTTAATCTCCTAGTAGCATAACAGGAGGAGTAAGAGGAGCCAGCGTCTGAACTCCCAGTTTCAGTTATGAAAGATAGGGACATAGGGGAAGTTTGGCAACTCATGTGCATGAGGCTTAGGTCTTCTGTGTCTACCATGGCTCACAAATCTTGTGTACAAAAAAAAACCTTGTGCAGGTTGGCAGCATGGCTTGAAGTGTGAAGTGTTTTGGTGATAACCTCCAAGGCCAGTGATTCCCCCCCTGCAAACTGTACAGGTCTACCCCTTCTAACACCTTATGTTATCTCAATCTCTATAAATTGTAATCTGTAATGAGCAGGATCATCTTTATCTTACGTATCTGTCAGTATTTTATGTTATCTCCCTTTATTGTTTAAGCTATGACCCGTTTATTGAAAGGAACTGCAGAATATGTTGGTAGTTTATAAAAATAATTTAAAAATATTGACAATAATAAATGATAGACAGAAGGAGTTTAAGTAGCTTTCCCCTACTATGCACCTGGGATGTAAAAATATTCAAGCCACTTATACCCTTAATGGGACTGCACTAGGCAAATCCAATATGGAAAAGGACCTTGGAGTCCTTGTAGATGATAAACTTGGTTGTAGCAAGCAATGCCAGTCAGCAGCATCAAGGGCCAATAAGGTCTTGAGCTGTATTAAAAGGGGCATAGAGTCACGGGAGTAGTCATCCTTCCACTTTATAGAGAACTTGTAAGGCCACATCTAGAATATGCCGTACAGTTTTGGTCTCTATCACTCAAACAGGACATTATTGTATTAGAGAGGGTACAGAGAAGGGCAACTAAGCTGGTAAAAGGTATAGAAAATCTTAGCTATGAGGAAAGACTGGCCAAATTGGGGATGTTCACGCTGGAGAAGAGGCGCTTAAGGGGTGATATGATAACTATGTATAAATATATAAGGGGATCATATAATAATCTCTCTAATGCTTTATTCACAAGTAGGTCTTTCCAGATGACACAAGGTCACCCATTCCGTTTGGAAGAAAAGAGGTTCCGCCTAAATATTCAGAAGGGGTTTTTTACAGTGAGAGCTGTGAAGATGTGGAATTCTCTCCCTGAATTGGTTGTACTGGCTGATACATTAGATAGCTTTAAGAAGGGGTTGGATGGCTTTTTAGCAAGTGAGAGAATACAGGGTTATGGAAGATAGCTCATTATACAAGTTGATCCAGGGACTAGTCCGATTGCCTTTTGGAGTCAGGAAGGAATTTTTTTCCCCCCTCTGAGGCAAATTGGAGAGGCTTAGGATGGGTTTTTTTGCCTTCCTCTGGATCAACTAGCAGTTAGGCAGTTAAAAGTAAAAAAAAAAAAGGTTGAACTTGATGGACGCGAGTCTTTTTTCAGCCTAACTTACTATGTTACTATGTTACTATACTCTGTGGCATTTCTGCTTGAAGGAAAGTACCGAAAGTCAATGAGAGACTAGTTCTGGGTGCAGTTATGCCATCATGTTATGCATCATGAGTTTTGCATGGAACCAATTTTTGTAACCCAGACCCAACATTGACCTGCAATCCGAAACCTGGACCTGCAACCTGCAATTTTACTTGTTAGGATCCACCATACAACCCGACTCACAACCCGCTGGCCACCAATAAACAGTAAGCTCTGCAGCATGCCAAAAGTGACATCTTCAGAAGTGGGCAGGCAGAAAAGTTTAAAAACAATTTAAAGGAGTTAAATATAATTTAGATAATATAAGAGAAGGAATATGGATTCGACCTATGACGTGCAGACCTGCATCAATAATGGCACCTGAACATTTTACCTCCAATGTGCATTTTTTGCAGGTAAACCATGTATACCTCACCTACCCAGGACTCTACCATCATGCTAACCCTTGTCTATAGCTATTAGATTCCACTGAATGCACCATACTGTACCTTTTTTTCCACCTCATAGGTCCAAATTGAAAAACTTCACGGAGCACCAGGCAGGATCCAGCATTAAAAATTCAAATTTATTATAACAGAAGTCTCATTCAGGCCCGGATTTGTGGAAAGGCCACATAGGCCCTGGCCTAGGGTCGCAGGATTTTAGGGGGGCGGCATGCTACCCAACCACACCCACATTGGTTCAGAAACACTGGGGTTACTCAGGAAATGCGATTGTTTTTTAAATTTCCCATGCACCAATCCCCATTGCTCTGGTCCTGATGATGAAAATTTGTGAATAAAGGGCAGCGTATGGGGGCGACGAACGGTAGTGGGCCTAGGGGTGCCCGCTATGTAAATCCGGCCCTGGTCTCATTAAAATATCAATCCAAATGCAAACAGTGTAGCATAGTCCCACGCTTTACGCGTTTCGTGGCATCACCCGTAGAGTGGCAGTGGTAGACCACGTCCATTTTTGTGGTCGCAAAATAAATACCATGTTCATTTTACAAATATGGCAGGTTATGAAAGTTTGATAATATTTCTCCTTATCTAAACTGTTACAATTACTTATTTTCTTATCTCAAAATTGTTACAAGGTATCTTAGTTGCACCCGTTAGCTGTTCTGGGCTCTCTGCCAAGTTACAAACTTTGTTTCTTTTTCTGGCTGTTCAGTACAGAGAAAAAGAGGGACTTTCCAGTACAATTGAGAGACTGCAGGTTGAGCTGTCAAAAGAGGGACTGTCCCTCCGAAAAAAGGGACAGTTGGGAGGTATGGATTTGCATGTATATAGCTACCTGCCTGACACATGCCAGCGATTCTCTTTATATAAAGTCTTATTACTATTAACACCAAAACAGAACTAAGAAACCAGAGTAACAATAACAGAGAAGATTTATTTCTTGTTGTTAGGGACTTTTTAAATGGGTTTGTGATCTCTCTCGGCTGTTTAATGCTGACCAAATTCATATTCAGTTTGGTAGGAAGATCAGCAGATTGCGAGTAAAGAATAAGGCACAACATGCCAATTGTCTTGGTCCTCAGCTAACATCCTAATCCTTCTGTCAGAGATGCCTAAAATAGATGGGCCTGCGGGTAATTTTAAGCTCTGCTGTCGGTATTGTGTTTCACAAGCATAAATATTATACCGTTATTATCAAATGCAACTGTCTTTCCCATGGGTACCCGTTTCTTCTTTCTGACATGACATTTAATGAACTGATGACCTTGCATGTTATTAAAGATGCAATAGCAGGGTAGTGAGAGAGCACAAGAGTGCTAGGGTATAGTCACTAAGCACTTACAGGCAGCTATGTATTCTATGCAATTTATATGACTAACTAATGTGGAGTCATGCCATGATAAGGTACCCTATGGCACTCACGACTGTTCATGAGCACTTTGTGGTATAAAGTAAAATTTTGGAAAGAGCAGAGTGCTTGAGCTGTTGCTGCACACTCTGGGTCCCTCTGAAGATTTTTTTTTCTGAGGGGGGGGGGGGGGGGGGGGGGGGTGATTGCTAGTTATAACACCTCCTTTAATATTGCCCCCTGCAGCCTGAAAGAGGTACTCAATTTTGAATCTCTGACTTACAGGCCAAGTTTAGATTTATACTACACCCAGTAGGGTCAGAACTAGGGGTAGACATAATATGCATGTGCCTAGGTAGGGTGCAAAGCTTTGGGAGGGCAGACATGTACTTTCTTTGTTGCCTATCCTTAGTCCGGTCCCATGTCCCCTCATGCACCTGCTTTACTCCTTAGTAGTCAGAGAGAGTGCGTACTCGTGTTTGCACATTCACTTGTTTGCTGGAGGGTGGAAGCAGGGCCGCCATTAGAAATCATGGTTCCCCATAAAAAAATCATTTTGGGATCCCCTGGCCACCACCTGCCCTATCCCCCCATAAAAGTTTTTTTTTAAAAACATTGGTGCCAGGTCCCCACCCCCCTTACAAGTTAAAAAGAAACATTAGGGTCCCAGAGAATATTTAAGAAAAAAAAAAACCATTGGTGGCAGGGGCCTAAAGAGTATTAAAATAATGCATTGGTGGCCAGGGGTTTAATAAAATAAAACACATTGGTGTTCAGTAGAACTGAACTTACGGCTTCAGGACTTTGAGTTTGGCTCCTTTCGTGACTTTGGGTCTTTTCATGGCTTCAGGACCTCAGCTTTGGCTCCTTGGGTACTACGGCAGATGCAGCTCGGCAGTCAAGGGGGGCCCAGCTATTTCGAAAGGTGCAGCACAGCCAGACCCGGTACAGTAGTACCCCCTGATGGTAGCCCTGGGTGGAAGGCATACCTCCCAAATGTCCCACATTGCGCGGGACAGTCACGATTTTCACCTGGCTGCCTGCAGTCCTGGATCACCTGTCAAATGTTCTGCATTACCAGGAAGTCCACAGTAGAAAGCTTGCCGGAGGCGAGACTGTGACGTCACCACTAGTTTTCAGAGCTGATAGACCCCAGACTCATGGCAACCTTGAGACTTTGCAGAGGGGAGCCAGTAAACATCACCAAATGTGATCTTAAAAGGGGGCGTATTTTGCCAACATACATGGTCAGCAATGTGTCATGGCTACAAACATGGGTGTGGTTACTATCACTAAACAAGGTGTCCTGCTTTTCATTTCTAACATGGTGGGAGTATGTGAAGGTGATGCGCCCAGCCAGCCTTTAGGAGTCTCTGGTTGTCAGTGCCAGGCCAGGGCGAACAAATAACCAAACACAGATATATTTGGCAAAACCTTTCACAATACAATGGCTCCCCAATACTTTTCTTTTCAAATTTGAATTAGGCTCATAGGGGTGGTAAATTCTGACCTTGTCCTTGGAGAAATGTATTTCAATGTTAGTAGCTTTATATTGTCTCGCTTGCTAAAAGGGCATTCAGCTATTGCAATGTGGGGGTGCTGGGCAGGTACCTGTTCAAAGGTCTTGACTAGAACACTTTATTGTGCCCCACTTTCAATAGGTCATCTGAATAATGGTGCTCCCGATGTTACCAATAAACACAAATCAATAGTTAATCCGTAAACATCATTTCTCACTTATATTAAAGCTTTGCCACTTGGCTTAGCTCTGGGGGTTTCTGGATAAGGGGGGTTTCTGTAATTTGGATCACCATACTTTGTCTACTTTAAATCTACTAAAAAAAATATTTAAACATTAAAGGGATACTGTCATGGGAAATTTTTTTTTTCAAAATGCATCAGTTAATAGTGCTGCTCCAGCAGAATTCTGCACTGAAATCCATTTTTCAAAAGTTTTTTTTAAAATTTTTTTTATATTTCATTTTGAAATCTGACATGGGGCTAGACATATTGTCAATTTCCCAGCTGCCCCAAGTCATGTGACTTGTGCTCTGATAAACTTTTTACTGCTGTACTGCAAGTTGAAGTGGTATCTCCCCCTCCCTTTTTCCCCCTAACAGCCTAACAACAGAACAATGGGAAGGTAACCAGATAACAGCTCCTTAACACAAGAGAACGTCTGCCTGGTAGATATTTTTACTCAATAGTAAAAACCCATATCCCACTGCGTACTATTCAGTTACATTGAGAAGGAAAAACAACAGCCTGCCAGAAAGCAGTTTCCTCCTAAAGTGCTGGCACAAGTCACATGACCAGGGGTAGCTGGGAAATTGACAAAATGTCTAGCCCCATGTCAGATTTCAATATTGAATATTTAAAAATGTAGGTTGGTTTTGCGTCCAGTAAGGATTATTTGTTAGTTGGGATCAAGTACAAGGCACTGTTATTATTACAGAGAAAAATAAAATCATTTTTACAAATTATGTTCCATTCCATTGCCTGTAACATCTAATTCTTACCCATCTCAGGTTATTTAGCTGTTCTGTGCTATTTGCAGCCAGGTCAGCAAAATAAACCCTCTCCTATATACATTTATATTGTATATGTGTGTAAATGTTCCAGCGTCTTCATTTGTATAAGAGCTACCTATGTTTGAGTGTTAGCAGAAGTCTAGTCTTATTATCCAGCTAACAGAATTCGATTACACACATTCAATTGTGACTATATTTGACATTTTCCAAAGTATTACCTTTGCTAAAAATACACCGAGCCAAAACTTGCTTCTAATATCAAATCGCTGTGGTTTTGCTGCAAGAAATAACATTGGTTTCAACTCCTTCCAAGTCTAAATCTCATTAGCTCTTGCAATGGATATGAGGTACTGAATAATTCTAAATCAAAGGGATATAAAGCGTTCATTGGAGAAATTGAAACATTTTCTTCCAGCCCAGAGCTTTTAGAAATTGCATCCAGAACAGTTCCCTAACATTTTTCATTGTGTTTATAAATGCAGTGTTTTAACCTTAGCAATGTTCTGTGAAAAGCCTGGAGCAGTTCCCTATAATGTAGTACATATGCAGGAAAATGGAGTCCTTGATGTTCAGGGTTCTGCTCCACTCTACAGTATGGCTTGCAATACAACACTGCAAGATTAAGGGCACACTTATTTAAGAAATATTATACTGAGGAAAATATATTATTTTTTTAATCTCCTTCAACTACATAGGAAAATATGCCAAATCTAATACTCCTCTGCAAAAGTAACATGTATATGTGATGGAATACATATCAGACATGACAACTCGGCGGTAACAGGCCAATCATCTGCTGCCAGTAATTTGCACTTGAATAATAACTTGCCATTCGAAAGCATAGAATCATCACCCACAATCCTCAGAAGCAGTGAAACAGAGAGCATGATTGGGGGATAGCAGGGAAGACTGGGCCAGTGAGATACCAGGAAAAAAAACTCCTAACCCCCCCTGACCTGCTTCTCTCTCTGGGGTTAATTTGCTAACCTGGAAAATTGCGCTAGCGAGAGCTTCGCCAGCGTTCGCCAGGCGTAGTTTCGGCAGCGCTATGCAAATTCACTAAAATGCGAAGTTGCGCTACCGTTACTTTGTCAGGCAAAGCACATTTACGCGAGCGAAGCCTAATTTGCATATGGTGCAAAGTTAAACGTATAATAGAAGTATATGTTACAGTCACTACATTCCACTACACAAGCCTAGGAAACCTTTAATAAATAAAATAAAGTTGTCTTATTGCCCTAAACGTGCCCCCTGTATAGTTGTGTTGCCACATGTTAGGAAATTTAGGGGGGGAAGGAGGATAAACCCCCCAAAAAATACTTTTTTTCAGACTATCACCCTAAAAAAAGTAAAAGACACCAGCATTTTTTTCACGTTTGATTGTATTGAACTTTGCCAGGTCTGACCTAGTGAAGTAAAGTCTAGCGCAAGTAAAATGGGCATCTTAGTGAATTAGCGTAGTTATGTCCCTTCATCAGTGTGCAACTTCGCCTGATGTAAAGGTGCGAATTGCGCTAGTCTACTTCGATAGCGAATTCACCAAGGACACTATTAGTAAATTGGTGAAGTTGCGAAATGTCACGCTGGCGAATAAGCGCTAGCGTTAGATGCTTCGCACTTTAGTGAATTTGCCCGTGTGCTGCCCACTCATAGCCACAAGATAACATAGGGTACACAAGGGGGAGTGGAGGCTGGGGTCCCAGGGCAGAGAAAGGTTGCGGCTGGGGCCCCCGAGGTGTCCTCCCCAGTGGGCTCTGCACTCCCCAGTCCTATGCTGGGTGATGGGAGGAACAGGACTGGGAAATGGCTGATGCACTAGGATAACTTTGAATATAGATTGGCATCTGTGTAATACAATAACAAAACCCAGAACACCAACAGTGGCATAATGCAAATACTTTTTGTATATGGTATTTTACAGATGCAACTCTGCACCTCCTTTTGCACTTTTTTTTAGTAAATGACAACCATCAGAACAAAAAAAAAAAAAAATTGTCATTTGGTTCCCAACAACCCAACATTTCCACCCAGAATTCAAGTGCCCTTGCACCTGTAGCTGGACGCAAGACATTCTAGAATACAGGAGCAATGCTTGTGCCTGCTTGCAACTGTTGCATAGTTTGCATCATTATAGGTGGAACATGAGCATGTTATGTAGTAGCAGCACAGGAATAAGGTTAAGGGAACACAAAGGTTTATGCATTTCAGGTGGGGACAAGCGGTTCTGCTCCATGCCCAAGCTTCATCCAACTGTTCCTGCCATGTGCAGTCATAAGCATATGGCATACAAGGAGAAAAACCAGTATAAAAAAAGTGCCCCTTGGCCTAAGGGTAGAACTACATGAGCGCTTTTGTAGGATGGTGTCGGATCAACAAAACACATCAAACAAGTCTGTCGTCGTCGTGGGCTAAAATATAATGGGACGGATACAAAAATCGGATGCATAAAGTACATGTAAAATTTTCCATCCAACACGTCGACTGTTGGATGTGAATGCTGCATCTTCATCCGACAAGATAAAAAAAGGATGGTTTCGGAAAGATTTTTTTCTCATTGAAACGGACTGTCGGATGTAAAAGCATGAGCAAAATGCTCCATCAGACTTATCGGATCTGACTTTACATTCTAGCCTAGGGGCATCAGATTTTGTAGCATCCTACAAAGCTTGCCGTGTTGCAAGGAGAAGCACATAAGAATCTGACCCACAAAATCTGATGAAAAACACTCATGTAGTTCTACCGCAAGACTTATCAATATATACGTAAAGTGATCCTTCATGGCCCAATAGTGCCCTGTTTACTAGAAGTAGGTGCTACCTCGGAGTTAAGGTGGTGCTCCACAGAGCAAGGGGGTTCTCAGTAATAATACAGAAACTCTTAAGCTGGCCATAGACACAAAGATTATCCTACAATATCAGACGCACAATCGTACGACCTCCTCTTATGACCTGCCACTAACCATTCAGATCAAAGTAGTAAAGAACAGATCAGCCGATGTTCTGCCACACAGAAATGGTACAAAAGTTTTTGTCTGACAAAGCCCATTGGAGATAGTCTGATTGGCAATACATGCAGAGATATGATCGGCAGCCGACCGAAATCTTTTTCAAAGACCAGTCAGTATGGCAAGATAAAGGTCTGTAAAATGGTATTTTTTTTTACACTGCACACCCGGATTTTTACTCACTTTCACTGCTCCAGTGGTGCTGGTAATCCGCCGACCCGACAAGGTCCCTTAGCAACAGTGGATCCGCACACACTTATTTTTCTGCAGTGGGGGGGAACCCCTTTTCCTTTTATTTAAATTTACCACCAATATGATATTGGTGGTAAATTTAAATAAAAGGAAAAGGGGTTCCCCCCACTGCAGAAAAATAAGTGTGCGCGGATCCATGATTGTGGAATTGCTGTTGCTAAGATAAAGGTCTGGACACTTATGAATCGAGGATTCGTACAATCTGATATTTGCGTCTATGGCCAGCTTAATTCTTGTAGTTTACGAATAGGATTAAAGTAGATGGTTTTTCTTTGCTGCAGTAATGCCCTGTAGCACAAGCAACCAAGCTAGTCTTCAAGATAATCACACAGCACAAGCTAAGAACCACATAAATATCCACCATCAAATTCCACAGGCTTTACCTATTATTAACATGTATTTCTATAGCGCCAACTTGTTGCGTAGCGCTAGGGCAGAGATTGTATTTACCCAATCACAACCGTCGTGTGTCGTCTATACAAGGGTATTTTTGAGGTCCTATTGTGACATTTTCTGCAACTTTAGTTAAAAAAAAAAAAATGTCTGAGGCCCCATCATCTGCCAGTTTTTCTTTTGCCTAAGGCAAACAGATTGGACCTAGTTAGAAGCAGAATACACAGAAAATTACAGCCCAAAATGTCAGTTTTGCTAAAGTGCATTTTAAAGAATGAAGGAACAAACAATCTTGGACTAAAAGAGCAGAGTAAGATTAATGCAATTAATGTGACAGACATCCGTATGATGTAGCTGAGAGCAATTTGTTTTATCTGTTGTCTTGGCAAAGGCATTACTTTCTCCGTGGATATCTAATAAGTATATGAGAATTTTAGGACGCACTCCACAAAATGGGAACCTAGAAGTTAAAGGGGTTGTTATATTTAAGGTTTTATCTTTGTAAAGCAGCTGGGGGGGGGGTGCTTACAGTGCATTAAACGGATACATTTACTTTACATTTATCGCTTATTGTTTTCAAAATATTAGCAATTTGTAGACAGCCGATATAATGAATTTGAAACAGCGCGCCTGCAGTTAGTGAGAAAGGAATTCTACAGATGCTCTGTACACTCAATGTTTGTGCAATAATCATGACAATTACAATGAAGTATAGCAGAAGCGCCGCAATAACACTGCATGTTTGATCATTGATCCTTTTAACTTAATACAGATACAACATAACTGGAGCTAGAGAGACTGAAGACAGACTAGCACACGGAGCTCCAATTACAGGTATGGGACCTAGATAGATCTTTCTTTTTGGATCTTCATACCGTACTAGAAAGTCATCAAAGCATTATATAAGCCCAACGGATTGGTTCTGCTTTTAATAATGATTAATATTTTCTTAGTTTGGATAAAAGGTACTGTTTTATTATTTTAGAGAAAAAGCTAATTTTTTAAAATTTGGATAAAATGGAGTCTATGGGAGATGGCCTTATCGTAATTTGGAACTTTCTGTATAACGGATCCCATACCTGTACAATGAAGCAAGACACAGCTTTTATCACTGTGTCATAACCATTATGCCCAGACCATTTCGTGGTTCACCCAGTCCTTGTCCAATGCTGCGTAGGGTTGCCGTATGACTAGTATTTTACCGGCCTTAGCCGGTATTTTTGATGGTTGATCCCAATGTCATTAATAGGAAAAAAAGGATAAATATATATATAGGAAGGCTGGTATTTTTTTCAAGAAAAGGTGGCAACCCTAATGCTGCGCCACCTTCCAAAAATCTGGAAAGTGTGAAAGTTCTGAGGAAGTGGGGCCTGGTCAATGGCTGGCTTCTAACTGGGAATGTGGACTTAAAAAGTCAGAAACTCACTTGGACACAGAAAAACCTGGGGAAGGCATAAGATATACTTGCTGCACAACAAAGTGAAAACGCTCATGATTACACACAGTTAAATACGTCAAATAGATGCTAAAATACACACAAACTAAAGTATGTGAATATTTTATTTTCTTTACAAAAAAAGCCTTCCAGATCCCATTTTAATCTTCATCCTCTTCTTCCTCTTCATCCTGGTTGATCTGGAAGTATCTTAGTTCGTAGCTTTCCTTGCTGTTTGCAACCACACGAAGCCAATCACGGAGGTTGTTTTTCTTCAGATATTTCTTAGTGAGGTACTTCAGATACCTAAAAATGAACCCAGAAAAAGTATAAATATAATGAATCCCTTCAGCACACAGGCACCCATACAATATATATGCTCATACTAGCAGTCATTATGATCAAGAAAATAATCCCATTTTTCTACTTTGGTGCTATCAAGCAGACACAGATGAAGTGGTGAACAGGCTTACATAGAACATATCTGAAGCTATTGGATAAAAACAGATATTTAGCAGTATTAAAGGAAATGTCATGCTAAAAGTTTACATTTTCTAAACAACTTTCCAAAATACATTTCCACCATAATGGATCCATTGCAGTTATAAAAATCCACTTATGGTGGCCGTAGACAGAGATCCACTTGTTTGGCTTACACACACAGATGCGGCTGTGATCCTATAGGATTTTTTAACCTGCCGATCGAGATCTGGAAGACTTTCAGCCAGATATCGTTCTGTGCAGACTGTCGGATGGCCCCAAACCAGGGCACGTGTTGTCACAGATGTTTCAATAAAGCCAATTACTTTTTAAAGTTTATATGTTAAAGAGTTTTCTCAATCTCGTCTTTTTCCTGGCTGATTGCAGCAATGTACAATGCACAACTGACATACAGGGGAAACAATTAGGTTGAGGTGGCACTAACTACTTGAAGGAAAAATAGAAATAGTCTCTGTTCCAGTTCCCCATGCTAACTATAGACTCTCAATTGCTCGCACAGACCAATACAATAAAGCCTTCCTCCCCAGCAGACTTCTTAATCAATGACAACCTTTTAAACATTTATAATACTGCTGCATGAGGAGGCCTAAAAACATTTGCCTGCACTGCATGGTTGTTCAAGTGCTGACAGCAGCCACCCCTTCATTTTTTTTCTCTCTATCCTTGCTATGGCCCTTTCTATCCAGTATACATTTTTTAATAAATCTTTATTTGCAGCTCTGACAGAGAACACCTGTTTTGCAGATAAAAGTTGAGAAAGCCAAAATGGCCAGTTTACTGACCATCGCATCAAAAAGGCAAACTTGTTTTTACTATCAGAATGCATCAGTTAATAGTGCTGCTCCAGCAGAATTCTGCACTGAAATCTGTATCTCAAAAAAGCAAACTTTTTTTTAATTTTTAATTCAGAAATCAGACTAGACAGTTTCCCAACTAACCCCAGTCATGTGACTTGTGCTCTGATAAACTTCAGTCACTCTTTACTGCAAGTTGGAGTGGTATTACCCCCCCCCCTTTTGCCCCAGCAGCCCAACAACAGAACAATGGGAAGCTAACAAGATAACAGCTGCCTGGTACAGCACTGAATAGTAAAAACCTATGTCCCACTGCGACATTCAGTTACACTGAGTAGTAGAAACAACAGCCTGCCAGAAAGCAGTTCCATCCTAAAGTGCTGGTTCTTTCTGAAAGCACATGACCAGGCACAGTGCCCTGAGATGGCTGCCTACACAACAAACTAAAAATAAAATACACTTGCTGGTTTAGGAATAAAATTTTATACGGTAGTGTGAATTATTTGCAGTTTAAATAGTGTAGATATAAAAACTACATCGTAAAAATCATAACAGTCCATTTTACAAAAAGCAGGACAGTAGCTCCAGGAACAACCCTTAAATGGGGTTGAGAGATGCTATAAGAGAGATGCTATAAAACAAAGGCCCAATTGGAGGCAGCTAAGCATACAAAAGCAGTTAACAGGGACCAGCCGCAGGTTACACTTCTTGTTAGTCCCAAGCCAGCTCGAGGGCTTGGCAAAAACCATTTTTTTTTTTATTATGGTCTACCACTTAGTACTCTACTGTAGTTTATATAACAAGCTGTTGTGTAACCACAGGGGCAGCCATTTAAAGCTGAAAAAGGAGAAAAGGCACAAGATACCGAGCAGACAACAGATAAACTCTGTAGTATACACTAGGATTCTTCAGAACATCCGTTATCTATTGTGTGTTCTGTGCTTGAATGGCTGCCCCCATGGCTACACAGCAGCTTGTTTATATAAACTATAGTAGAGTTTCTGAAGTAAACACACTTTTTCTGAAGTTTTTATTTATTTAACTTTCCAGAGAAAGCTGGAGGGAGAGACAACCACATGGTTCACACAAGGTGATAATTATTGGTACACAGAACTAGGAACGCACCAAATCCTTCGACAGATTTGCCGAATAGCGAACCCTAATTTGCATAAAGAGAGGCCGAATCCGAATCTTGCTGGAAAAGGCCGATTCCCAAACCAAATCCTGGATTTAGTGCATCCCTACACAGAACCTTTGGTGCATGATACAATCCACTTCATGTAGACAATGAAATAGTTTTAGCGCATTACAACAGGTCACTTTACATACATGGACATATCCATTAAAACCTCTAAGCATACGAACATTCTACTTTAACCTTCAGGAAGCTCATTCAAATGAATGTCTAGCCGTGGGTCCCAAATCCTTTCAAATGTGCCAGGACAACCTCTGGCCAAATTAGTTGGCTTGATGGAGGGAATGGTTTTATTAATTATGCTGACCCATTGAGCAACTGCCCATCCAATTCACGACTGCCACTTTCTTTGTATAGTATAGGGTTAGCCTCATAAGTGATCTGGCCTGGTTTAGGGGAAGAAGATCTTCCACCAACACCCGTTTTGCCAGTGCAGGGCAATGACACATAGGGACTCTTTCCTCCTGCAGAAAATTTTAGCAAATCTCCTGAAAACACTACTCCCTTCACTAACATTTGCACCTTTGCATTTAAAACACGACACATTTGTTGATCTGGTGAATAAAAAAACAGGTGGCCTTTTCCTGCAAATAAGCTGGACTGGCAAATGTAAAGGTTTCCATGGTGATCATAATGTTAGTGAAGGTAGCGGTATTTTCATGAAAACAGTCTCCCGTAGTATTTGTCTGCCATAGCCCTGACAAAGTGAACTACTAGGCCTAAACCATTTGAAGCATCACTCTGCAACTAAAGCTTTATCACTGATGCCTGCAAAGCTCCATTGAACACTGAACGCACTGGATAAAGTGAAACAAGAAACCTCACCTGAAACCTCAGTGCCTTGCATAGAGAGATTACTTTTTAATTTTCTTCCTAAAAATATTCTGGTAAAACAAATTCTCACCTCTTTGAAAATGGAACTTCTGAAGACACAGTGATTTTACTCTTGCTTCGTTCAATAGATACTACTCCTCCTCCCAAGTTTCCGACTTTGCCATTTACTTTGATACGGTCGTGCAAAAACTGCTCCTGAAATCATATTGAGCAATGAGAATGGCAAACAAGCAAGTGAGCTAACATAGGTACCTAAAAGGGATCAAAACCAAAAATAAAATTTTACCTACTGAAAGAAAATTTAATTTTTAGTAACTTTCCAATACACAGACATTTTCAAAGAGTTAATTGTAGTTGAAAACATTATTTGCCTGTCCCTTTCTCCATGGGAGGATTCATTTCCTTTTTTAATACTGGGTTCTGCTACGTTTCAAGCCCAAAACCACTAGGGCAGAGAATGAAAAGGGATACAATAACATCACTTTCTTAACTGTAACGAATATACAGATATGGGAACTCTTATCCAGAATGCTCGGGACCTGCAGTTTTCCAGATAATGGATCTTTCCATAATTTGGATCTTCATTCCTTAAGACTATTGGATAATCTTGTAAACATTAAATAAACAGAACAGACTTGTTTTGCTTCCAATAAAGTTTAATTATGTCTTTGTTTGGATCAATGTACCGTTATCAGAGAATGAAAATCAAAATCATTTTTAAAATGGAGTCTATGGGAGATGGCCATTCCATAATTTGGATCTTTCTGGATAACGGGTTTCCAAAATCATAGATTGATCGCTAAACCAGGAAAACTCCAGATCCCAAGCAGTCTAACAGGTCCCATACCTGTACACAGCAGATCCACTCAACTAGATATGCAGATATGGGGTGGGGGGGGGTGTTGCCCCTGTATCAATGTAAGTTGAGAATGAAGGAGCATGAAATTCTACAAAAACACCTAAAAAAAAAAAAAAAACAACCTTCCAAACACTTTGTTCAGTTCAGTTGTGTTTGGTTGTTTTCAGATTGTTCCCCAGAAATAGCCTTTTTTCAATTATTTTCCATTATTTATTTTGTTACTGTTTTTACTAAATCTAAATTTAAAGTTTAATATCCCTGTCTCTAAACTGATACAATTTTGCAACATTTAGTGGATACATTTCTCAGCAGCATGTCTGGAGTATTGGCAACTATTGTATCAATTCTAACAGCTGCCTGTAATGAAACCCAGGGATTCTGCTCAGCAGGGACAAAGATAAGAAATGTATCAACTAAATGTATCAGTTTAGAACAGCTTACACGGTCAGCGACCTCCCTTGGAAGCACTTGCAAATATGCCTTGTTATATTTTGCTTCAAGGAACAAGAACACGAAAAATTATTAATTTCAAAATCCATTCAATACCCCCTCTTGAATGTGCACCCTCCCCTCGGAGGGTTTGCAGGACCGAGGGGAAACGTCTTTTGGTTTGAGATGGTGATGGCGGGAACTCACACGTAGGTGTCTGGCACAACGGAAGCCTTTTTTTTTTTTTTTAGAACAGTTAAGAATTTTTAATAATTTTACATAAAGCAATTTAAATAAGAAACATTGTGTAGGGTAGATGCATTGTCAAGAGGGGTATAGCATTGATTTTGAACATAATTTTTAGTGTTACTGTTCCTTTGATGTAGCACTAGCAATCTTCAGGACAGAGAACAGTAGCAAGTCAGAGCCCAGGGCAACGGTACACATATTAATGTTCACTTTCCTCCATTTACATTTTGTATACATGATATGATGATACCCACTCCGTGTAACCCCCACACATACAAGACGTTGGGCCTATCAATGGAGCTACAGGGTAAGCACATGAAAGTAAATCTGGCATTGTCTGCTTTCCTGTGTTATATACAGGCAGCAACGTGCTGTGTGTCTTTGCCAACAAAATCTTATGTTATGCTAAAGGACCAGTCACTTGAAAAGATTTTCTCAGAAGCAGAAGGGGGGCCCTGGTTTAAACGTCACTTACAAAATTAGCAGCATCCATGATGCCATCTTCCACTGGATGAGTACAATCCAAGGTGAATTTGAGCAGCTGCTTCTTTTTCTTGCTGCCCTTGGTTACAGTCTTCTTCTACAAAAAAAAACAAAAAAAAACTTAAGGACTTAAGGTTAATATAATGCCTTGGTGTCTGCATAAGACAATCGTGTTGCATCGGATCAACGCCGCGACTTCACCTGACATTTCCATCTCTTACCTTATTTCCGTTGCATCCAATGCAACACCTGCGTTTATACGCACGGCGTTGGACTGCGTCAAATGAGTTCAACCCTTAATCAGAAGGATTTGCAAGTTTGCTAGAAATTTCATATTAAGGCAATCTAGTTCAGAATGTTTCAACCCATTGAAATCCCCAAAAAGTGGCTTAGACATGAACTGCATTCTAATGCCCCAGAATGCCTCATTTTCTTTGTAGCAAATCCAATCCAGAAGCACATTGAAGTAGTAAAAAGCAGTGTTTTTGGCAAAATAAACAAATTGCTTTTAACTACTTTGGTGTGTTGCTAGGTTGGATTTGGTACACCGAAAGGTTTCCCTGGCAGCGGAAGCATGGACTAGTTTCTAGGAACCAAATTACACTAGTAGCGGTAATAAAAATTAGCAACAACAATTCATTTGTAGCATTACAGAGAGTCTGTTTTTAGATGGGGCCAGTGAACTCCATTTGAAAGAGGTAAAGAGGCAAAAGGATAAGGCAAATAAAAACTATAAATAAATTAAGACCAATTGTAAAGTTGCCAGGAATGGGACATTCTATAACATACTAAATGTTACCTTGAAGCTGAAGCACTCCTTTAACGTCACTGCATCCAGCGACAGGTTATGATCGTAACCAGTGGTTTGCAAACAGGTAAAAATAAGCAACTGTCTGGGCTATAGATACTCATAAATAATGGTCAAATCCCCATCCCCCATTTTGCTGAAAATTCGTTGAACTGTGAAAAAGTCGCCAGATGCATTTAAGCCTATAGGTGACTTTTTTGACATGCAAATACATTTTTCACCCATTGGTATGCAACTGCATCTTTTCCGAGGCGAAACCTGGCAAAATAATTCTCATCGCTACTTATAAACTAATAAGCATAAATCAATGCTCCCTTTTCCATAGCAAGGCCTCTGAAATGTAAAGTTTGGTATACATACAAGGATTTCCCTTAAAAGAAAAATCTGCAACCTGATCAAAGGGGACCAAGACAAAGCTTGCAAGATGCATAATAACCCATGTTTGTTACATTATTGGTCTCAAGACTGGCTAATTGTAACTCTCATAGATTTACTGAACTCTTAAACACGTGTTAACAAGGCTGTACATCGGGCAGTTAAATGGCTACACACAAGCTGCACTGCTAGATCAGGGGGGTCCCATGTTTGTACCACTACAGATTATAAAATGGTCATCACTAACCAGTCACACACAATATGTACTTTATAGATATTGAGTTTGAAAGAAGACCAAGATGGTTGCTGGCAGGACATGGATGTGTCACTGTTACATTGGTTTAACAAATACACCACTGGGCAGAAAGGTTAATTGGCCGACAAACATCCTTTTAATAAAAGATAGGGATTCAGCATGCGTTGTATATATGCCAGCGAAGAAAGCATTTGCTTACTTAAGGGTAGGGACAGACAGGGAGATTCGGGGAGATTCTGTCACCTGGCGTTTTTAGCAGGCGACAATCTCCCCGAATTTCCTTCTCCCTGTCTGCCGCTAGTAAAAGGGACAAAGCGCCTGTGCACACGCTGCGCGGCGATTCCCGGAATCGCCCGAAGTTTCCTCACGAGGTATCTTCGGGCGATTCCGGAAATCACCGCGCAGCGTGTGCACAGGCGCTGGCGCTTTGTCCCTTTTACTAGCGGCAGACAGGGAGAAGGAAATTCGGGGAGATTGTCGCCTGCTAAAAACGCCAGGCGAAAGAATCTCCCCGAATCTCCCTGTCTGTCCCTACCCTAAAGGAGAACCAAACCATCAAACTAATGAAAACCCCGACCCCCCCATAGGTGTTAACACCTGTAAATGCCCCCAAGTCTTTAATAACCCCTCGATGCAGATCAAAGTAGCTCACAGGAGCCATTTTCACTGCTTCGAGAGTCTTCAGCAAGTAAGCAGTGTATCGGCGCAAGTGCAGTTGGAGCAATATTCTGGTCCCTAACAACTGCGCATGCGACAAAAGCCACAGAAAATGCCAAAGGGATCCAAGATTCCAGAAGAGGTGAAGATGGCACTCGTGAGCTCCACTGCACCGACTCTGCATTGAGGGGTAATTCAAAACTAAGGGGCATTTACAGGTATCAACACCTGCGCAGGGCGGGGGGAGGGGAGACAATGGAGGGTAGGGTGTTTCACAGCCACTAACTTAGTATGTTAGAGAATGACCAGTTCTAAGCAACTTTCCAATTGATCTTTTTTATTTTCTATATTTATATTTAATTATTTGCCTGAACTCTTACCATTTTTCAAATGGGGGGTCAAGGACACCATCTAAAAAACACTGTGTAAAGGCTACACATTTATTGTTACTACTTTTTAGAACTGATCTTTCTATTCAGGCCTCTCCTATTCTTATTCCAGTCTCTTATTCAACCAATGCATGGTTGCTAGGGTAATTTGGACCATAGCAACCAGATTGCTGAAACTGCAAACTGGAGAGTGGTTGAATAAAAAGCTAAAAAAACAAACAAAAACAAATACAAAATTAAAAGCAATTGCAAAGTTTATCAGAATATCACTCTACATAATACTAAAAAAGTTAACAAAGTTGAAAACCCCCTTTAAGATGGCCATAGACGCGACAATTAAAATCTTTCCTGGAAAAGCTCTTTCCAAGAAAGAGAATTTGTTTCAATACATACATGTAGAGCTGAATCAAATTTTAGAATAGAATTAAACCTTTATCTGACTTTTTTTTTTTTTACTTCCTGGTTTTGTTACGAAAAGTCACATGATTTTAAGGATTCGGTTCGGCCAGGCACAAAGATTTGGCCAAATCCTGCTGAAAATGGCGGAATACCGAACCAAATCCTGGATTCGGTGCAACCATACAAAAAAAAATGTTTTCTTCGGCACACCTTGATAATTATAGGATGCACTTAATCCCAGATTGCTTCACACAACAGGGTAATCTCTTAGAAAAGTAAGCACATAATTTGGCTCCTGCCTTTAAAGCATTTATCGTAGCAGAAATGTGGTACAAACTTTTGGGGACAACCCCTACAGGCTAGCACCGGAGAAAGGGGTTGTCCTTGAAAGCTTGTGCCACATTTCTGCTGCACTAAATGCTTTAAAGGCAGGAGCCAAGTATGGTGTGCTTACTTTTCCCTTTTTCCAAGTTTCATCACATACATTATGAGCAGGTTGGGACACTAAAGAGACCATTTATCATGTGGTGTAGAAGAGCAGAGCGAGCCCACACAGGGCTGGAACTCAGGGTAGGCATGTGCCTGGGGTGCAAAGCTGGGGGGGGCACCAGGCATGTACCTTCTGTGACTCTCATACCCCTGGTCCAGTCCTCGCTCCGGGTGGCGTCTGCTCTTTTTCACACATGCACCATTCACCTCTTTTGTTTGCGAATGTGCAAGTATTTTTGCACATACATGAGCATGTGTATGTATATGTGAGAGAATGTTATGCACTTGCGCCTGTGGGCCACTATAACCGACCGGGCTGCCTGGGGCGCCTGGCTCGGCATTGAGCCCACAACAAGCAATTAGTAACACAGTAATCATGGCCATACGTGGCGAGATCCGCTCTTTTGGCGACGTAGCCAAACGAGTGGATCTCTTCCCAATATGCCCACCCTAGGGCCCAACGATTGGATGACAATACAATAGCTAGAGGTGGCCAGATTGCATCAATGAACAGATGCGGCCGTGATCCGACAGGATTTTTAGCCCCGTCCGATTGACATCTGGCCGAATTTTGGCCAGATATCGATCGGGGAAGCCTGTTGGAGGGCTTCATACAGGGGCCAATAAGCTGCGACTGTCTGTAAGCAACTTTTATCGTCCCGTGTATGGCCACCTTAAGTTAGGTTGAAAAAAAGACACACGTCCATCAAGTTCAACTTTTTAACTTTTTTTTTTTTTAATGTGCCTAACTGCTAGTTGATCCAGAGGAAGGCAAAAAAAAATCTGAAGCCTCTCCAATTTGCCTCAGAGGGGGAAAAAATTCCTTCCCAACTCCAAAATGGCAATCGGACTAGTCCCTGTATCAACTTGTATAATGAGCTATCTTCCATAACCCTGTATTCCCTCACTTGCTAAAAAGCCATCCAACCCCTTCTTAAAGCCATCTAATGTATCCGCCAAATAATAATATAATATATCAACTTATGCAGGGAGAGGATTCCACATCTTCACTGCTTTCACTGTAAAAATAATATTGAATATTGAGGCGGAACCTCTTTTCTTCTAATCGGAATGGGTGTCAGTTGAAAGACCTACTGGTAAATAAATTAGATTTCAATAGCAAAACCAACGATCCGATTAGGTGCTATGGGCATCGTCCCCAGTGAGGTTTCGCTCCACTGTTTTACACAATAAAAAAAGGTGGCCATAGACAGACACTCGTTTGGCAAGGTCACCAAACAAGCAGATCTCTCCGGGCCCGATATGCCCACTCTATCACACTTGGGCCCACGCCAGTAACGCTCTCCCACTGCAGATGGCACAGCACTCACCAGCTATGTTTCACAAAACCCCAAAAGGCACCCAGCCACACCTCTGTTGGGAGAAACAATTATATGCCAGGAAAAGCCCTTAGGTTTTAGTCATGTCCTACCCTACCCAATTTATCCCCCCAATATAGCTAATATTTAATTTTCATTGTCACTATCCAGCTTGCAATCCCGTAGGCAGTTTTGTTGAAGTGGGAGCTGGTGACGTTGAGCCCAAGAACAAAAAGAATCGCAGAGCCAAACCATTCTGGGAGAAAGGGGTGATCGGCAGAGGAGACAAATACAACAAATGCGCTGGTGTTCAGCGCACCTACACCCCCCGTTAATGGGTACAGAGACCATGCCGGAACACTGCCCTCCAGCCGTGGTGTGCCTCGCTTTCCGTCATGCGACAGCCCCGGATTACTAGTATAAACACCCTACCACCACGGGGCAGCCCCCTGAGCGCACCATAGAGTCGATGACGCCGAAGAGACCAGGCCGCGCTGCCCATGCTTAACGTGCTGATCCTTTCCTGCCCTCAAACACGAGCGATCTACACACCCCACGCACAAGGACCCCGTCTATGGACTCCCAGTAACCACGCGTACAGCGAAGAACCCTCGTAATCATGTCAGGGGCACTTTCTACTCAAATATTAGCGGAGCTCTGTACTAACCACAGGAGCCATGGCGACTCGAGACGGAGGAAAAGGAAGAAGAGCGGTCGGCGCATGCGCTAAGTAATCGGCAAAGGCAGAAGTAATCGAGCACTAAGACTAAGACTTTCTGTATCGATCGCTGAGCGTGTTCATTTAGCACAGTTTGAAGGTACTCAGGGATTTGTTCCGGTTGCACGGACAAAGTTTACTAAGTTTTTTTTTTATTGGTTCATAGGTAAAGTAAAATGGCAACGTGAAGTAAGGTCTTAAAGGAATTGTTTACTGTAAAAACTGGGTAAATAGAAAGGCAAGGCAAAATAAAACATGTTTCCAATATAGTTAGTTAGCCAAAAATATAATATATAAAGGCTGGAGTGACTACGGTTGCCACCTTTTCTTTAAAAAAAACCTGTATATATAGCCTTTTTTCCTATTAATAACAATGGGATCAACCATCAAAAATGCTGGTCAGGCCTGTAAAAAAAAATGGCCAGGTGGCAACCCTAGGAGTGACTGGATGTTTACCATAATGACCACAACACTATTTAATGCTTTTCAGCTCTCTTGGTTTCCACTGATTGGTTACCAGGCAGTAATAGGGTTGCCACCTGGCCAGTATTTTACCGGCCTGGCCGGTATTTTTGATGGCTGATCCCAATGTTATTAATAGGAAAAAAAGAAAAATATATAGGAAGGCCGGTATTTTTTTCAAGAAAAGGTGGCAACTCTAGGCAGTAACCAATCAGTCACTTGAAAGGGGGGGGCTATGGGTCATAACTATTGCTTTTAAATCTGAGCTGAATGCTGAGGATCAGTTGCACTACTCCCTGCTTTGTAGCTCTTTTGGTTTCCGCTAACTGGTTACTAGGGTACCTCCCAACCTTTTTTTTCCTAGTAATAACATTGGGATCAACCATTGTTTTTACCCATCAGGCCCGTAAAATACCAGCTAGGTGGCAACCCAATTGGTTACCAGGCAGTAATCAATCAGTGACTTGAGGGTGGGGCACATGGGTCATAAATGTTGCATTTGAATCTGAGCTGAATGCTAAGGATCAATTGCAAACTCACTGAACAGTTGCATACCTCTCAACTGTCCCATTTACAGGGAGACAGTCCTGCTTTTGACAGCTCAACCAGCAGTCCTGCGTTTGTACTGAAAAGTCCCGACATGCTCTGCACTGAACAGCCAGAAAAAGAAACAAACTTAATTGTTTGCCACCTGGTGCAAATAATCACAATCTGCCCTCTTCTCCCTTAGCCCTTCCATGATGTGCTGTCAGCCCTCCATGATCCACCTTCAGCGCTTCCCTTAAAGGAGAATTCAACCCCTCCTGCGCTAAACCCTACTCCCTGTAGACCCTCTTCCCCCCCCCCCGCCTACCTCTTCCTTACATTGCTGTAGAAGATGGTGCCTGGGAGCCTGGCTGGAGGGGACCTGTATGGAGGGGTAAGTAGCGACTTAGGGGCACCGGTTGGGAGCAGGGGCGGGGATCTACAGGGGGTGGGGGGTAGCGCAGGAGGGGTTGAATTCCCCTTTAAGCCACCACAATCCATTCTCAGACCTTTCCTTATCCTCCATCAGCCTGCCTCTTCATTCTCCCTTAGTTCTGTTCTCTATCAATCCTTAACCTGTACCAGTCTTTCCTTAACCCTCTACTAATCACTACAGCCTCCTTCAACTCAGAAGATTTACCTACAGTTCATTACTCTTCAATTCAACCTTAGCCCCGTTCCCCATTTTTTCATTCTCATCTTCATTCAAATTCCTGCAAATACAGTTCCAGTTTCCCCCCAAAGTCTTTAATAGAATTCCCACATGATAAACTGTGAGATAAGTTTTTTTTTCTGAATTTAATTGCATCTCATATTGAATCTCATCCATAACTTTTCAAGTGATAACCCTTTTTCTCACTGGATTGAATCTGGCCCAAAGTCTTCAGCACATACTGCACCAAGGAGTGGGACCTATGATCTGGGACAGTGTTCTGAGGCAGGAAAAGTGGTGGACAGTTGGGAAGTTTGGAATTTGTCTCTTATAACACCGTTAATCTTGCACAAGAACTGGGACAGGTTATGGCTTCTATCATTTGGTTAACCCAGTGATTTTCAACCTTGTGCCTCCAGCTGTTAAGAAACTACAAGTCCCACAATGCATTTGCCTGACTGTGGCTGTCAGACTCCTTCATTGCATTTTGGGACTTGTAGTTCCTTAACAGCTGGAGGCACAAGTTTGAAAATCACTGGGTTAACCAATCAAGAAAACTTTTTGGGAGAGATTGATATATTTCTGTATGTTCTGGTAGGCCAATGATAACATACTTTTTACACTGTATTTACATGCCTTTTTCTGAATACTACTACTACTACAAACTATGGGTGGGTTTGGTCAGGTTTCTGTTTTTGCGAGTTGCTGTAGTATCTCAGTGGATGAACCTGCTCCTGTGGGAGAGGCTCAATGGAGTCAGTGCATTGACTGATATTTAAGTACATTATCTAATATTCTTTTGAAGCTCAATGTGAAAAAACAACGCGGATTGTCTTGGATAGATAATAATGGAGGCGTAGATAGTTGTAGCTCATTTTGATATGTCTTTTTTGACACATTTATTGAATCTACAGCAAACAGTAGTTTGCAGGTGACTCTTGTGAGATAGGAAAGGCAAACCAATACATCCCCAATTATTACTGGCATGCTCATTAAAGTATCAACATACACCATAAATTTAAATAGTAACCAAAGAAATCGGGAAACAGACACACTTTTTAAGTAGCAAAACGCGGAGGTCACTTTATTAACAAATTACATTTAAATTAGCCAATCCACAGCAAGATCCTAAATTTAAGTGATCACCTATTTCTGTTGATTCAGAGGAAGGCAAAAAAAACCTCACCAACACTATTGTCAATCTGCGTTGGGCTGTCTTGGGAAAAATTCCTTCCGGGCCCCTTAACAGCAACCAGACAAAATCCCCGTATAAGCATTGTATGTTTGTTTGTTACTTCTTTTAAGTCTGCCAGGTCTGTGAGGATGAAAAACAAAAAAAAAGAGATGTTAATTTGTGGGTCTCCTGCTTGCCAAGTGGTTTGGATGGTACCTGCCCTCACCTTTTCAACAACAGAACCTATTGCCAACCCGACATTTTCTAAACAATAGGCTCTGTAGGCAGGTCTTCACCAGTGTGTTTTTGGGCCCAGGACTTTCAGCAGTGCTACCTACTGAGATCCTGTCCCACCAAGGTCACCAGATAGCATAACAGAAAATGGCAGACAGTCCTGTCAGATCTACCAGAAAACATATTCTGCTGTGTTGTAATATAAGGGCTAGGCCAGACGGGGAGATTCGGGGGCATTTTGTCGCCTGGCGACTTCTCGCCGCGACTTGTAGCCCCCGAACCTCCCCGAATAGCCACTTACCCAAGCGCACCGGCGTTGCTTGAAAACGCCGGCGCGTATCCACACGGAGCGGCGCGCTTTTTGAAATTGCTCCAAATTGCCTCGCCGGGAAAAAAAAAAAAAAAAAACAACTGATACATGCAATACAAGAGTTAAAGAGGACCCTGCCTTAAAAAGCTTACAATCTAAAAGAAGAAAGGGTATTCTAGAAAAGAATTAAAATGGGATCAAGCACATAGTGCTAAGGTGTTTTCACTCTTGGCATTTCTGGCATTTAAGCTCAATGCTTGGCTTATACCCCTTCAAACTGGACAGTCTCATTTCCATGCTGTAAGCTAAAATCACTAATGGCTGTCCTTCATAAAGGATACACCATCTTCCCCACATTACAGTAGAGTTGGCACCAGCAGACAGGATCAGACTTTCTGCAGCTCTACCTATAGAGACCGTGACCCACCTAGGCCACCAGCCAGGCTTAACAAAGGCTTACAAAGCATTAAAATGTAACTTATCTCAGAATTATCTAACCATACCTCAACCGCATTGCTGCATCCCTCCACCATTGACTTGCGAGTCAGAGACAGTGTGATGTGTTTCCACACAATCAATAGATCAATGCAAGATAAGTAAAATACATTTTGTAATAATGATGAAGAAAAGATCTATCTACTACCTATAGTATACATTTTCTAGCAGATTGGATGAAATGAGGAGGGTGGGGCATTTCAAATCCAAATATCTCAAAATGAAGGTATATGTACTACTAACTTTGTTAAGAATGTGTTTGCAGTTGTTTCCTGACACAGAGAAAACTCCATTTAGTTCTTATTGCATGCTGATAACTATTCCCTCTGCATAGCAACGAGACAGCCCAAACAATAACTGGCAGTTGAAAATCTGAGAGATCTGATATTGAGTAGAAAATGGACTCATTGTATTGCACCCAAACTCATTGTGATCTGCAGGGACCCTGTATTAAATGTCTTCCATATGCACATGGCAACAACAGGGCTCCCTATCACCTTGTGTCCCCAGGCACTCCACAGCTTGCACATCTGATTGACACCCAGGCTATAGAGAATTCTAGGGGTTGCCTACCAGCTCTGATTGCACTGCAGTGCTTCTTATTAAAGGCAATGTTGCATACTGGCAAAAATAAAAAAATCAGAAGGCACACACGGCAGCTTTAGTGCAAAAAAACTTTCAGTGGTTTATTGGAGATCTCCAATAAACCATTGAATGTTTTTTTGCACTACAGCTGCCATGTGTGCCTTCTGATTTTTTTATTTTTGCTTGAAATCTGAGACCCTGTGCAGCAAGGTTTCCAGAAAGAGCACCACATCATCATTTACACAGTCTTTTGGACTATTGTATCTTTAAAATGTTGCATACTGAGCAAGGTGCAATACTTCACACTCCATTCTAGTAGTACAAAGATTTCATGAGAACACAAGAGTTGGTGAATAGTGCAATGTGCAAAAAAATGTGCTGATGATAAACAAGTTCTTATTTATTTGATGTTGGTGATAGAATAAAGCAACAACTAAAATAAAGAATCCCTTCAAATTAGTCCTCATTTCAGTAACTCGCATAGAGTCTTTGTACTGATCCTTATCCTGGAAGCAATCTAACCAGCTTGCGTGGCATAAATCGGATAACCCCTCATTCAAGAGGTTCTGAGTAATCATGATCATAGTTAAAAAAAAAATGGTTTGACTCTTATTAGATACTGCAAAACTTTACACAATAAGCTCTCTAATGAGCAGCGTCAGATATATTCTTGTCACTCTATACCCTGTCTGCATGTCACTTGTATTATTCCTGCCCCAGGAAAGGGCTTTGCATATGTGTCATTCCATTGTCTCATACAAGTGACTGCTGGGACCACTCTAACAAAGTATAATTGGACATATCCAGCAGAAGTACGGAGAGGAACCCTCTAAACAAACAAAGAACTTACAGTAAGTTCACTTTCTTCTTTGACATTTCTAATAATACACTTTTTTGTTTTTTATATCATTGGTAGGCACAGCGCATAAATCTTTGTAGTTTTGGAAGCAGAGGTTTTGTTGGTAATTTAAAACCACTGTTACATAGGGGGTCATAAGCCAAGCAGTTGGCAGGCATCTGTAACAGTTGAGAATATAAAATAACGAGCTGCTGCTTTTATCTCTGTTTCTGTTGCTAATTTTACATTATAAAAATGCTAGATCAATATTGTGTCCTTGAGACCTCCATAATAACCTTGTGTCACAGAGGGGAAATGAGCAGATCTTTTCATGTTAGGCTGCTGGTTCAGTTTTAAATGATATTAAAATAAATAGCTTAGCGTAAGATGAATTCATGTGATACTAGGGTTATATTTAGTACAGTGGTTAAGATAGTAACATTGTAACTTCTGTGAATTCTGTAGTATTATTCAAAATCGAACTGCTTACATGACAGACAGAAATCTGTGTAAAATCCACTGCAATAACAAATCCAGGTATTGGATCGCTTATCTGGAGACCCAATATCCTTGAAGTTCCAAATTACAGGCAAAGTTTTAAATTTTAACAAATAGCTAAAAATTTTTTAGAAATGATATCCTTTTTTTCTGTCTGTGATAATAAGAATGAAAGTAACTAAGCTGCATGAATCCTTATTGGGGTTATCTAGGGATTATTTAGAAAAAGTCAATAAAAAAACTAAATGCTACCTTTTTTGGGGGGGATTTTGCATCTGAAAGCTACCATTTTTTTTGTAAAATTGCTGAAAGCTACAATTTTTTTGGAAACCTAGTACAACTCAGAAAATCTTCCATTTCTTGATGGAACATCTGCCATTACATGTTTTCGGCAGGTCTGTGTTGAAGTACTTTTTTCATTGGAGTTTAACACCAAATCTTTTTTCTCCAAAAAATAAAAAGAGAGGGGGGTCTACGTGGGGTGGGGGGTAAGGATTTTTATTACAGGGTTGAATTCTCCCCCATTAAAGGAGAACTAAACCCCCCACAGTCAAAAGTCCCCACTGCCCCCCTCCTTGCCTCCCCTCTGCACACTGTTACGCCAGAAATACTGACCCGCACAGGGGCGCCAAGTTGTCAGCCTCTGCTTCTTCCAGATCCTCTTCTTGCCATTCGGTAATTTATGGAGCTTTCCAGCTCCAACTGTACATGCTCCATTTATGGATATGTCAGCTCTGTTCTACATTGTGCTGGTCAGTATTTCTAAAGGGACACAATTCTGGCGTAACAGTGTGCAGGGGAGGGGGGCCAGTTGGGATTTTTGACTGTGGAGGGTTAAGTTCTCTGTTAAAGGAAAACTATACCCAAAAAGAATACTTGAGCAACAGTTTATATCATATTAAGTAGCATATTGAAGAATCTTATCAAACTTTAAGTATAGTTTGTTTGTGTGCACCGTGAATCATACAATCCCAGGGGGCAGCCCTTATTTTTTAAAATGGTCATTTTCTATTTATGATTACCCAATGGCACATACTACTAAAAAAGTATATTATTATGAAAATGGTTTCTTTACATGAAGTAGGGCTTTACATATGAGCTGTTTTAGCAATATCTTTTTATAGAGACCTACATTGTTTGAGGGGTATAGTTTTCCTTTAATGTTGTAATGACTTAAAGTAGAATTCAACCCCACCCCCTGTAGGCTTCCCCGGGGCAAATGCCCCTAAGTCGCTACTTGCCCCCTCTGTGCAAGTTCCCGGGCGCCATCTTCTACAGCAATGTCTTCTTCCGTCGGTGCTCTGTGGCGCACGCGCCGAAAGTTCACGAAGTTCGCCGAAAAAAAGATGTGGAGGCTTATTTATTTATTTATGGTTTGATTTTAGTGGTTTTATAGATTTTTGAAACCACGACTAAACTGACTTTCTCTAAAACCTCGAATGTCATGAATTTGGATTAAAAAAATCCAAATTTAAATAGCACAAATGAAAAAAAAGGAAACCATGAACAATGTGCTAAAAAATATGAATACATTTGATCTGAGTTCAAAATTTGAGTTTTGGACAATTACTCAGCACAGCTCCCATTGACTTTTATAGGAGTTCATCCATTTTTACCTGGTGGTTTTTTGCATTAGAGGTTTTCGTGGTTTTATACATTTAATACATTTCTAATTTTTTTTTAAAGCTTTTAAGAGATATAGAAAAAACATGAATCAATAAAGTTATTGAGCAGAGAAGAGCCATCTGACATTTTCTGGTCAGTTCTAAGCTCAACACAAGAGGTTGCGTTTATCACTGAAGCCAGTTGACCAGAATGAATAACAGGCAATGCTGTTGTTTCAAATTCATTACATTACAGGTATGGGACCTGATACCCAGATTGCTTGGATAACTGATCTTTCTGCAATTTGGATTTTCATACCTTAAGTCAGGGATGTCCAACCTGCAGCCCGAGGGCCACATGCGGCCCAGGATGGATATGAACGGGCAAAGCATGAAACGCTTGGTTCCTGAGGAAACTTCACATTGCAAAGGATATAGGAGTAGGCAGGAGGGGAGACTCTGCCCATTGCCCAGTTATTAGTAATAATAATAATAATAAGTCTATTTAACATCCTTGTGTCCCATATTCCAGTGTGTAGCTCCATCTGGTTATCCAACTGTTATTGTAGTTCTTTTCTGTGTATTGTCTTTACTTTTATAAATCAAAAGTGTTTGTGTATTTCATGTGTGGCCCCAGACAATTTTTTTTCCAATGTGGCCCAGGGAAGTCAAAATATAGGACACCCCTGCCTTAAAGTGGACCCGTCACCCAGACACAAAAATCTGTATAATAAAAGACCTTTTCAAATTAAACATGAAATCCAATTTCAAATATTTATTAAAGCATTCATAGCTGTTTTAAGCTCATTTAATAATCTCAGCTGTCAATCAAATATTGTCTGCCACTCCTCTATGCCTTAGGCATAGAGGCGGGGCAGATAATTACTTTCACTTTCCATTCAGCACTTCCTAGATGTCACTGCTCCCCACACATTCCCCCAGTTCTCTTAACCATTTAATTGTGTAGCCAGGACATGGGGATAGACATCGGGTCCCCCATTCTGGTGCACAAACAAGATTCTGAGATGATGCAAGGATTGCCTTAATAACAGTGTCCAAAAAATGGATTCTCCCTGCTTGCTATAATTAGGAATTCCCAGACTGAGGAAAACAAGATTAAAATAATTTATACAGTGTAATTAATGTTAATTTTGCTTAACTAATGTGACAAAATAGGATTTTGAATATTTTTTTTGGGGTGACGGGTCCACTTTAAGTCTATTAGAAAATCATGTATACATTAAATCAGTGATCCCCAACCAGTAGCTCGTGAGCAACATGTTGCTCTCCAGCCCCTTGGATGTTGCTCTTCATGCCCTCAAAGCAGGTGTTTATTTTAAAATTCCAGGCTTGGAAGCAAGTGTTGATTACATAAAAATGAAGTATAGTGTCAAGTAGAGCCTCCTGTAGGCTGCCAGACCACATAGAGGCTACCAAATAATCTATTACACCACTTCTTTGACACCCCAAGGGATTTTTTCATGCTTGTGTTGCTCCCCAACTCTTTTTACATTTGAATGCGGCTCACGGTTAAAAAAGGTTGAGGACCCCTGCATTAAATAAACCCAATAGGCTGGTTTTGCTTCCAATAAGGATTCATTATATCCTAGTTTGGATCAATTTCAAGCTTCTGTTTTATTATTATAAATTTGGATTATTTGGAGTCTATGGGATATGGCCTTTCCATAATTCGGAGCTTTCTGGATAATGGGTTTGTGCATAACAAATCTCATACCTGTAAAGGTGTAATTAGTAATGCCTACTAATAGCTGCAACCTCCTTTAATGGCATTTGCATCGTAATGGACATAATATAAATCAGCATGAGAAATAACACAGCTTTTATCATCTGTACTCACTAAACGCAAAATGAAAACTGCAATGATTATAGTGTTTATTCACGAGGACAGCGGTTTATTATTATCAGAGGACAGTGTAACTGTCGAGACCCACGCTGTGGAAAAAAAAACTCTTGTGACCGGTGATTTTGTTTGTGGCGTGGCCAGTCCACTCAAGTTATAAACTAAGCAGCCACTCTACAGCCAACAATAAGCCATATACAGGTATGGGATCCATTATCCAGAAACCTGTAAACCAAAAAGTTTTGAATTACGGAAAGGCCATCTCCCATAGACTCAATTTTATCCAAATAATCAAAAATTTCGGAAACAATTTGCCTTTTCTCTGTAATAATAGAACAGTACATTGTACTTGATCCAAACTAATATATAATGAATCCTTATTAAAAGCAGAACCAGTCCATTGGGCTTGTTTAATGCTTTTATGATTTTAGACTTATGGCATGAAAATCTAAATCACGAAGAGATCCGTTATCCAGAAAGCCCCAGGTCCTGAGCATTCTGCACAACAGGTCTCATACCTGTACTGCCAAATATGTAGCCAAATTTGCTACAGATACTCTGCTGACGAGTTGGGACAATAAATGAATTCTACTGTGTTAAGCATCTACTTGTTTGGCTAAGAACACATGCCGCTGATTTGGCTACATTTGTGGTGGGCCAAATTGTAAACATTTGGGGGCAGATTTACTAAGGGTCGATTTTCGAAGTAAAAAAAAACTTCGAAATTCAACCATCTAACTTTTTTTGATTGAATAAAATAAAAATCGTTCGAATCCTTCGAATGCATTGTTCAATTTGAACAATTCGAAAAAAATTTTAAAACAAAACTTCGATTTTCAAGGGCTTAGAAAAAATATCAGGAAAGGTGGTCCCCTGTAGGCTATAATGGCAATTCGGCAGCTTTAAGGTGGCTTTAAAGTGTCAAACTTGACGTTTAAGTAGCCCAAAATTACTTTGAAATTCTAATTTTATTTGAATATTCACTTTTACCCTTAGTAAATGTGCCCCGTGATCTTTTGGCCCTAAGATTGATGGCTTGATCAGGGCAAACCCTGATGGCTTTATATATAGGTTGGCATTTATGGTTGTGGCCAAAAAGTAAAATTTTAGTCTCATCACTCCAAATGACTGTGTGCCAGAAGGTTTTAGGCTTGTCTCTGTGCTGTTTGGCATATTGTAAGTGGGAGTTCTGGCAACTCGACCATGCAGCCCATTTTTCTTCAATGCCTCCTTATTGTGCATCTTGAAACAGCGTCCTGTATTTCACCTGAACTTATTTGTGGGTTTTACTTGCATCCTGAACAATTTTTCTGGCATTTGTATCTGATATTTTTGTTTTATTCTGTTTGGTTTCAACAGAACCCCTAAATTTCCACTTCTTAATTAGAGTTTGAAAACTGCTGATTGGCATTCTCAATTTCTTTGAAATTTTCTAATATCCCTTTCCTGTTTTATTGAGTTCAACGACCTTTTCCTGCAGGTCCTTTGACAATTCTTTTGCTTTCCCCATGACTTGGGGGCAGATTTACTAAATTCACATGAAGGATTCGAATATTCGATTGAATTTTCAAAAAGATTCGAATTCAAATTTCGAATATGCAAATTAGGCAAATTAGACCATCGAATATTCGAATTCGAATGATTCGAATAAAATTTTATTCGAAACTTCGATGGTCAAATACTTCCCCTTTAAATTTAAATTCGATCACCTACTTCGCCAGATTAAACCTACCGAAATGGGGATCATTCTCTAAGATCGAATAGGAAAAATTCGATCGATCATTTAAAAATCGTTCCAAAATTCTATTCGAATTGAATTCGATCGAATGTCCCTATTCGATCGATCGAATTGCACTAAAAAAAATTTAAATTGATTTACTAAGGGTTGAATTTCAAATGAAAAAAAAAATTTGAAATTCGACCCTTAGTAAATCTGCCCCTTAGAATCCAAAAAACCTCAGTGCAGCAATGGATGAAAGATGCAAGGGTCTGCCAGGAGTCCAGAAAGTCACTGACCTTTTATACACACCCACTAATTACAAGCAAACAGATCACAGGTGAAGATGGTTACCTTAAATAGCCATTCTAACTCTTTTGTGCCAAGTTTTGTGCAAATCACCAGGGTATGAAAACTTTTGATCAGGGTCATTTGGGTAGTTTGTGTAGTGATTATGTTTTAAAAAGAGTTGTTTGACAATAAATGGCTTCAGCCAACCATTAACCATGAGTGAAAGAAATGTTATTGTGTCATCATTCATATTCTCTGAAAAATGGTTAAGAAATCATAAATTCTGCCATGGTATTTAAACCTACTGTATGAGCACAACTATATTTTCATACAGAGGGCAGTGGTTAATTATTAATGTGGGGTTAAAATGATCAACCTGATCACATGTTTATATAGATATTTGTATAAGTGTGAGAGTTTACACAGGCCTCAGAAGATGAATGGACTAGGGCAACTCCCACAAACTATTCACTCTCTGCATATGTGCTCCAAGTGGGAGATGACATAGTCCATTCTTCTTCTGAGGCCTTTTCTATATATTGAAACATTAAGCCTTGTCTAATGGTGATATGTTATCCACTGCTCAGCTTAAGTGAGCAATCAAAGGCAAAATGCATTTTCATGATGACCCAGAGTAACCATTAGTTTGAATCATCATCTTTGGACAGCAGACTCTTAGCAGTTAATCAAATCCAGTAAGCACAAAGACTCCATTACTCTGTAGTCACATGATTACCTTGCTGACTTTTATAGGCCCAATGTCATTTATGGAATGTGCAGTAAGGGACATATTCATTATGCTGTGTAAAACGAAATGGAAAAAATGGTGTGTGTGTAATTTTATGCCACTCGAAAGCCAGATTTGACGCTGTTATTTTACATTGCTTCTGGCAGTTCACTCTAAGAAAAAATGCATAAAAAACATACGCTGTTTCTTCACTAGAAGCCTAGCAGTGTGTGCTGTATTATCCCGCTGGTATGCCCCTAAGAGTATAAGTGGGTTATTTGCTTAAAGGAAAAATATACCCCCCAAACAATGTAGGTCTTTATAAAAAATATAACGCATAAAACAGCTCATATGTAAAACCCTGCTTCATGTAAATAAACCATTTTTTAATAATATACCTTTTCAGTAGTATGTGCCATTGGGTAATCCTAAATAGAAAACTGCTATTTTAAAAAATAAGAGCCGCCCCCTGGGATCGTATGATTCACGGTCCACACAAACATACCAAACAAACCATACATGTTAAGTCACATGAGCCAATTAACAGACAGAGTTCTGTCTTCTGCTTCCACACTTCCTGTTAGAGTTGCAGTATTTCTGGTCAGGTGATCTCTGAGGCAGCACACAGACCATCACAAAATGGTGGTTCAAGGCAAGAGATGTAATAGGACAATATTTATATATATATATTTATATATATATATATATATATATAGTGATGGGAGAAACGGCCGCGTTTCGCCCATTCGCGAAACGAGTCGCGCGTCGTTTCGTTTTTGACGCTGGCGAATAAATTCGCGAAACTGCAAAAAAAATTATCAAAAAAAAATTAGCCGCACAAAAACGAGTTGCGCGTCGTTTTTGACGCGACGCGCCGAAAATGAAGCGACGCGTCGCGCGACTCGTTTTTGCGCGGCAAATTTTTTTTGCAGTTTCGCTAATTTATTCGCCAGCGGCGAATCGCGGGAATTCGCCGCAAATTCGCCCCTCACTATATATATATATATATATATATATGTATATACACACACATATATATATATATATATATATATATATATATACATGCCACTTAATTTGCTGTTGCTCAAATATTCATAAGAGGTATAGTTTTCCTTATTTTTTACTTTATCATTAAAAAGAAAACTCTATAAAATCAGTTTGGAAAAAAATTTTTTCAGGTTTTATACCAAATCACTAAAATTTTTCATGATATCGCTTGAAACCCACAAATTTTTTCAGATTTTTCACAGACCATGATATCTATATTGTGGCCAGATATCGATCAGGAAGACCTGTTGGAAGCTTTTGGTTATTTAGCTGTTATTCTTTTTAATTATTTAGCTTTTTATTCAGTACCTCTCCAGTTTGAGCTAACTAGGTTACTAGGGTTCTCAGAGGTTTGAAAGCCTAAATAGAAAGATAAGTAATATAAAAGAGTAACAACAAAAAATATTTTTTTGGCTACTGGGGTCAGTGACCCCCATTTGAAAGCTGGAAAAAGAGAGAAGAGGACAGAAAATAATAACGCTATCTAAAATTAAAAAAATGAAGACCAACTGAAAAGATGCTAAGAATAGTCCTTTGTATAACATACATAAAGTTAATCTGAAGGCCATTTAATGTATAGCACTGTGGAAAATGTCTATAAATAAATGTATTAATCATGTTAACTGGAATGTCATACAGTATTTACAGTAAGTACTCCAGCAAGAGCAATTTTATTTAGAACTGAGGGTACACAAGTCAACACTGACAGATCACATTGTCACATGTTTCACATACAGCAGGAGGTGAAGAATGAAAACAGAAGGCCACATTATGCCTGTAAATGTCACCTACAATTTCATAAGGTTGAAAGGATAGTACTTATAATAAAAAAAGTTTATTTTCCATTACAGTTTATAACATTATTTGCATCAAATGCAATAAAAAAAAACAACTGTTTTTAGTGATTTTGTAATGGAAATGGATTTTAATGATAAACTATATATTTATGCTTTATAAACACATGATATGGTTATGAGAGTTATACTGTTTTAATATATTAAGATAACTATTATGCTTATGGTGTCCTCAGCTTATTTTTCTCTCTAGGTTTTAACACTAATAAAAAACCTCCAGATACCTCTAAAAACACAGAGGGAGTGCACTATATCTAACCTTGCACTTTGTATACACCACAACTAAACTTTAGGGGGTTGTTGCTGCCAATGGTATGCCTGAAGTATTCTATTATTATGCCTTTAGCTATGACTATGCCAGACTATGCTTGTATCAGACCTCCCGCTCATCTAGTAGGCAATGCCTACCTTGGTTCCAGCTTTATAGAAGAACTATGGGAAATATTCAAGAAAGGCTCCAACCAGTCAGCCTAAGGGGCAGATTTATCATTGGTCTAATTTCAAATTTAAAAAAAATTGCAATTCAACCATGTGAATAGGAAGTGAAGTAAAATCCTTTAAATATCGAATTCGAAGGATTTTACCGCAATTCGATTGGTCGAATGATCGAAAATGAAAAATTCGATTGATTATTTTTTTTTGATCAATCAAATTTTTTTTTATTCAATCAAAAATAAGGAAACCCAATTCCGTAGTGTTGATCTGGCAAACTAGGTGGTCGAATAAAACTTTAAAGCGGAAGTACATTGAATGATTGAATATTTGAATTAAATTTTATTCGAATCATTTGATTCTATCAAATTCGACTGGTCGAAGTGGTCTTCAAAAACATTAAAAAATTCTAATGTTTTTGAAAATTCGATCGAGCTTCGAATCCTTCATGTGAATTTTGTAAATCTGCCCCTAAGAAATAATGGAAGGTTACTCAAGCTTGAAAACTGCCAGCTGAGCCAAACACCTTCACAGAGAGAACAATGCTATGTTGGAAGTTAGTGTATATATATGTGTATATATATATGTATATATATGTGTATATATATATATATATATATATATATATATATATATATATATATAATTTTCCACAGTCCCAGCACTCAGACAGTAGCAGCCAGTGGTGCACGATCAACGGGATTCACATATGATAACGAAGGATCAGCACTAACTTGTTGGTAGAAAGTGAAGATGTTTATTTCAAACAAAACACATCTTTATCCGACGCTTCGGTCCCACATGGGGACCTTTTTCAAGGATGTATATACAGGAGTGGGACCTGTTATCCAGAATTATTGGGACCTGGGCTTTTCTGGATAATGGATCCTTCTGTAATCTGGATCTTCATACCGTATGTCTACTAGAAAATCATGTAAACATTAAATAAAGCCAATCAGATGGTTTTGCCTCCAATAAGGATTAATTATTTCTTAGTTTGGATAATTGGATCAAGTACAAGGTACTGTTTTATTATTGCAGAGAAAAGGGATACATATATATATATATATATATATATATATATATATAGTGAATAAAGTAACCCCTCTTGTAAAATATAAGGATATTATAAGATACCGAGAAGTTTCATGACCATATAAAAACACGAGGCTGAGTGAGTGAGTCATGTGACAAATTACATCAGAACTCACCGTTTATAACTGATGACATCAGAATTCACCTTTTATAAGGATATAATTTACAAGATATTCACAGCTTTTGTGTATTATATATATATATATATAGACAAATACAAGAGGTCCTCTGCACTCAACCCATTATCAGTATATTTAAGACAAAGGGACTATGTTTTACCTGCAACTTACTTGCTGCTTTTATTAGCCACCTGTGGGACTATATATTGAAATGGATATGGTACAGGTGCTCTAGAAGCAATTTCTACATTTGTCTGCACATGTTATGTAATAAATGATGCTATTGTTAATAATAAATAAGCACAGTGGCTAAATCCATTCTTTCTGATGCCAGCAGCTATTTTTACGCTGTTACCTTCTCAACATTGTTTCACTGCTCCTGCCTACAGATGTCTGGAGGGATTTTCTCTCCCCTTGAAAATCTACACGACTTGGATAAAGCCAACTGCCACCCACTAGCTTGTTTCCTGTGCCATGAGCAATATGAACACCCATGCCTTCTTGATTGCTACCATAACTTCTGTGCCAGCTGCCTGCGAGGTCGCGCAATAGATAATCGCCTCACCTGCCCTCTGTGTGGGTAAGAGACTTCAGAAACAATTATTTTTATTGACAGTATCTTGAACTTCTGAGGACTCCCTCATGCTTATTATATGACGTAGCAGGGCTGTCACAGCCACAAAAAACATTTTCTTTTATTAAAGGAGAAGGAAAGGCTAAAACTAAGTAAGCTTTATCAGAAAGGTCTATATAAATACACCAGTAACCCCTCAAAGTAATGCTGCTCTGAGTCCTCTGTCAAAAGAACCACATTTTTTTCATTTTGTTGTATACACATGGGCTTCTGTATCAGACTTCCTGTTTTCAGCTTAAACCTCCAGGGCTAGGGCTTGAGCATACTCAGTTTACTCCTCTCTCCCTCCTTTTTCCCCCTCCTCTCCCTGCTGTAATTTGAGCTATGAGTGAGCAGGTAGAGACTCAGGCAGGAAGTGATATAACAGCAAGCTAATATGCTAGCTGCTATCCTAAACAAACAGATAAAGCTTCTAGAGTCGTTTACTCAGGTATGATAAAGCATTCTGCAGAATAAATATAGCGTTATAGCTTGCACTATTGTGGCTAATCTATTGGCAATAAACTGCTTTGGTAGCTTTCCTTCTCCTTTAAAGTTGGGATTTAACCAGACAAATTGTACTGAACTGAACTATACTATATATATACTATATACATATACTATAACCTTTTTGTAGCATAACACTTTACTTATTTCATGAAATGTAATGTAAGTTGTGTGCTCAAATATATCTAGTATGAATATACTGCAAGCACTTCAGCTAATTGTGACAAATAAGTAGATATGCTTTATGCCATAGAATAAACCCAGTGATAGGTCTTCAGGTTTACAAACATGATGGCCTCAATTCTCTTGATAAAAAATTCCAGAATCCAGCAGGAACTCCACTATATTGTAAATGTTGCTTAAACACACCTGTTGTCAAAATATATTATCCCCAACCAAAGGTGTAGGCTAAAAGAGTCTACTGGGGGTAACAGTCAATTTGTTCTTGTTCTAAAATTGCCCCCTGCCAGTGCTAGCCCCCCGGTCAGAGCGCATTTACGTAACACAATTCTGAAGTCAGTTGTATGCACATAACAAGCAAGATGTGGGCTCTATTAGCCATTTTCTCTTCGGTAAGTCTTCCGGTGCTTTGGCAATTTCCGTCACTTTCGGCATACACGCAGTTGTCAAAAACGGGAAGACTGCTCCTACTGCGCATGCGCTGATACGGCGCTTACTTCACGAAGGTTACCGGAGAGAAGAAGATGGCGCCTGTGAACTCCAATGTGCTGAATCTGCAACGAGGGGTAAGTAAAGAGTTAGGGGCATTTACCAAAGGTAACACCTAGGCCAGGGGAAAAGGGAGGGGGGGTCTATGTATTGTAGGAGTATAGGGGATTTTAATATAAAGGGTTTGGTTCTCCTTTAAGTAACTGACAACTTATCAGAAGTTGCAGGTCGTAGCTCCAAGCGTAAATTATATATCGGATCATAAAATTTTGTCTCACGAGAAATGAATACATTATACAGGTATAGGACCTGTTATCCAGAATGCTCCGGACCAGGGGGGGTTTCTGGATAACAAATCTTTCAGTAATTCGGATCTTCATACCTTAGGTCTACTAGAAAATAATGTAAACACTAAATAAAACCACTAGGCTGGTTCTGCTTCCAATAAGGAATAAATAGATAATTGTTGGGATCAAGTACAAGGGACTGTTTTATTATTACATTGAAAAGGGATTTCATTTTTTTAAATTTTGATTATAACGGAGTCTATGGGAGACATCCTTTCCGTAATTCAGAACTCTACACGGGGTTCAGTGTCGGACTGGGATGCCAAGGGCCCACCAGAAAACAGACCAGGGGCCCACCAGAAAACCCAACTTTCCAAACTATTATTCCATCTCTCCTCACTTAACCTCTTTATTCTCCTAGTCTTTTAGATCTACTTACTATACTCTATTCTTTCATTATTAAGCATCTTTTTCCACACAAAGAAATAGGGAATAAACATGAAATAGGCCAAATTGTTAGAAGCAAGAGGGCCCACTGACACCTGGGTCCACCAGGGTTATTCAGAACTCTCTGGAAAACGGGTTTCCGGATAATGGATCCCATACCTGTACTTTAATCCTATTGACAGGATAAAATCCTCTAGTGCCAGTGGTAGTTCTGCTTTAGAGCAAAAGCAGCATAAAAATAGGTTCTGTATCTGCAGCCTGAGTCCCTGTTGTCAATAGATAAGGGGAATGATTAGTATATAATATACATTTAATATATAGTTCTAACACACTCCTCTATAGAATATATAGAGACATAGGTGAGGATCACATACAAACTGAAAAACAGACCAAAAAAATGCAGTTGGTTACAGTAAAATGTACGCTGGCATGGGACCTGTTATCCAGAATTCTCAGAACCTGGGGGTTTCTGTGTAATGGAACTTTATATAATTTGGATCTTCATACCTTAAGTCAAGGACTCCCAACCCTTTTTTGTCCATAAGCCACAATTCATTGTAAAAAGAGTCAAGGGGTCAATGAGCAACATGTTATTCATGAGCCATTGGTTGGAGAGCACTGCCTTAAATAGGTTGTATGCCTTTGAGATAACTTTTAGTATGATGTAGAGAGATATGCTAAGACAATTTGCAATCGCTTTTCATTTTTTATTTATGGTTTTTAAGTTATTTCAACTTTTTAGTCAGCAGCTTTTCAATTAGCATTTTAGCTATGGTCCAAATTACCCTAGCAGCCATGCATTGGTTTGAATTAGAGAGTGGAATATGAAGAGAAGAGGGACCAATTAGAAAGATGAGTAATAAAAAGTAGCAATACCAATACATTTGTAGCCTTGCAGAGCATTTGCTTTTTAGAAGGGGTCAGTGACTCATTTGAAAGCTGCAAAGAATCAGAAGAAAAAGGCAAATAATGATAACTATAAAAAATAAATAATGAAAACCAATTGAAAAGTTGCTTCGAATTGGCCATTCTACAACATATTAAAAGTTTCCTTAACGGTGAACCACCTCTTTAAATTAAATAAACCCAATAGGCTGATTTTGCCTCCAAAATGCAGGGCCATATTTACCATATAGGCATTCAAGGGCCTGTGCCTAGGATGGCAGCTTTAAAGGAGAACCAAACCCTGTAATTTGTATCCCCCTTGCCCCCTACCCTAAATAGTCCCCATTCCCTCCTCCCCCCCCACCTACCTGGTACCCTGGGCAAATGCACCGAAAAAGCCATTCTCTACAGGAAGAAGATCGAAGGAGAGAAGATGGCTGCTGTGAACTCTGCTGGACAGGACCTGCAAGGAGGGGTAAGTAGAAAGTTAGGGGTATTTGCTCAGGGTACTAGGTGGGCCGGGAGGAGGGAGGGGGCCTATTTAGGGGAGGGGAATACAAATTATGTGTTTGGTTCTCCTTTAAAGGGGAAGCCCTCTGATGCCTGTATGTTAAATAAAAAAAACTCTTCCCTTGCCACTTCCTTTGAAATGTGGCAGCTGAGGGGTAGGGGGTACCCAGCGCCAAAGCTGCACAAGTGGCATCATATACACTGATGTCACTGCACATTCACTGCAAAGATACAGCACTTGGAATATGGGTTAATTATATCTTAGTTTTGATCTTGTATAAGGTACTGTTTTGTTATTACAGAGAAAAAGGAAAAATTTGGATTACTTGGATGAAATGGAGTCTATCCACAATTTGGGGCTTTTCGTATAAATGATCCCATATCCATACTTATGGATATGTTATGTTAATGTAATGTATGTCATTTGTACTGGATACAGTGAGGCTCCATGCATACATGTTATTTCATTTGACTGCTAAAATAGGGCTCATTTAACACTAAAGATATAAACAATGCACATTCTGCTAACGCTGTATTAAGAGTGAAATATAATAGGGATAATGAGAGTGCCTGTAGCTTGGGCAGCTGTGGGAGCAGATCTACTTTTAGCTCAAACAGAATGCAGGGAAGGAATGAGAGCCCAACCACTAGCCAGAACAGTGATAAGGGGGATAAGCAGCAAGCATTGTACTGATACACAATATCATATACAGGTCACATTAGTAGATACTGATAGTCTCAAAATAACATCTTGGCCTCCTTGCTGAAACTACTTACTAAACCTGGTAATGTGCTTTTATAACTGCGCTTTGTGTTTATGTCACTGCACTTTGCTATCACATCAAGCCTCCCCCCCTGCCTACTTACTACCCTGGGAAAATGCCCTTAACTTTTTTTAAAGAATGGTTTTGGTTCTCCTTAAAGTCTTCCATCCCTCTAACTAATTTACTTGCACATCCCTGTACTCTCTCCAGCTCATTTATATCACTCTTTGGACTCCGGAGTCCAAATCTGCACCGCATACTCGAGGTGAGGCTTTACCAAGGACCTATAAAGAGGCATAATTATGTTTTCATCCTTTCAGTTAATGCGCTTTTTCATGCAAGACAGAACTTTATTTGCTTTAGAGGCCACAGAATGAAATTGTCCAGATTTAGACAACTTGTTAGTATTATGATTTGCTATGAAGTCCACTATCCTTTATTAACCCTTCGGAAAAATTTCTTACAACTGACGTCAGACTAACTGGCCTATAGCTTTGAGGCTGAGAATGGGATCCCTTTTTGAATAACGCCAGTCTCTCTGCACCATGCCAGACCTCGATGATTAAGCTCACTAATTACCCTGGGATGAATCCCATCTGGCCCTGGACCTTTGTTTATCTTAACATGTTCTAGTCTCTTTTGAATTTCCTCATGTGTGAACCATGCATCATTAGATGTATTACTAGAATTGGGACTATTAAGAAGGAAACCTTCATTAACTGATTCGTCATTTGTGTAGACAGACAAAAAATAGGAATTCAGAATCTCAGATTTGTTTTGTTCTCGTCAACCAGTTGACGCCCCTCTTATAGTAAGGGTCACAGTTTAATTTTTTTACTATTAACATATTTAAAAATAATTTTGGATTCTTTTTACTGCTTGCTGCAATATCCTTTTCCATATCGATTTTTGCATGATTTATTGGCTTCCTTGTACCTTATAAATTATTTGGCTGTCCCAGCTAACTTGAAAACCTTAAAAGCCCTGTGTGACCTGTGTATCTTTAGTTAACCACTGGTGATACAACATTGAAATACCTAACTTGTAAACACAATTCTTTTCAGTCCTGATAAAGACAATGCAGTGGAGACTAGTATGTATATTCATTGATTTAATGCCCCCTGGGCAACGTTTGTGTCATATATAATTGGACACTATGTTCTCATAGATATTTTTACTCCAGGGAGTTTCAGTAAAGTGCTTGTTTTGTGTCCACAAATGCTGATACAATTACTAATCCATATCCTTGTAAAATCTATAACATGTCAATTGAAATATCTCCTTTTTACCCCTTGTGCATCTTTTTACACCTACAAGGTAGTGCAGTGAGCTGTGTCTAGTGCAGGAGAGGCAGAAGATCTACATTAGCACTGTTAAAAGAGCTAAGGTCAACTGGGTGCATGGGCTATATTTTTGCAGGATGTATTCATATTTTAGGTATTTTAGTGAGATTGTGTGATAAATGTGCAATGTATATAGTGGTTATTATCACATGGGAAATGCTAAATGAGCTGGTGCTGATCTACAATTCCCAGCTCCCACCAGAACCTTTCCACATTAATTTGCACATTAATATCACTGCTTTCAGTTACTTTCCTCTTTTATTTCCAAATGTGGTCCCAAATGTTCCAGACCACATTTGTGCTGTAACTCTCTTGGTAAGGTTTCCCTTCTCTTCTCTTCTTGAAATAGATACGTTCAATTAGTTTACTGCTTACTCCTTATTAAACAGTGGTCTTAGAGCAGTAAAAAAAATCAGATACATTTCAGAAGAAGTGATTATAGCTTATATCCCTTTGTGGAAGTATCTGTTCATATTAATTTCTATGTTTTCTATATTATAGCTGTATGCCCCCAAATCCTTCTATATTAGATAAATACAGTGTATTTAGTTTGCCAGTTTGTTTTGCACTGTTACCTAGCAATGTTACCTAGTTTTCAGATTTAATATACGGAACCAAATTAAGTATAATTCACAGCTCCATTGTGTTCATATATTGTTGTGGGAAACCAGGCCAACTTAGACTAATTAGAAATGGACTGTGAGGAAGGCCAACATTCTCACTAATATGGGCAACATGCCCTTAGCTTCTGTTCATCATGAATATACATGGGCTGCTGGAGTCTAATCATCCATCTGCTGGAATAGACATGTAGCCGACAATAAATTGGCTAGAAAGGCATGTTTCCTGATGGTATAGTAATGATTGCACTGCAGCTAATAATTATCTCCTGTAAATGTGGACGTGTGTTGTGCAAGTAGGTTTGATTTAATAGCAATCAACCAGAAGATTCAGCATAGGACACATGGGAGTCTGGGAGACTGTATTCCATATAAAGCCCTACAGTATATACCTAGGATTCTCAGATTTTTGACATACTCATATTACAGTGATCTTTCTGTAATCTTACCCACATATTATGTAGTGAATAACTGTCCCATGCATGTAAAGGTCTGACAAAGTCAGAGCTCCATTCAAGATGCTATCCATTGGTTTCTACACTATAAAATGGAGCTCAGAAGCCTGCAGCCATTCTGCAAGAGCATGATGCAGTGCAAACAAATGCCGGATTATGGCCTTTTTTTTTTTGCACTTTGCATACTGCTTCTCAAATGACCCCTTCTATCTGTGAGTAGGAACTCAACTCATCCCATGCTTTGCCGTTTAAGGTCTTTAGATCAGGCATGGGCTCAGACTCAGAATTTGTACATTCTGTAGATTCTGCAAAATGTCAGAAGGGGCTGCTGTGAGATGCCATAGACCAGTGATCACCAAACCCAACCCCTTGGATGTTGCTCTCTGTGGCCTCAGCCCTCAAATCAGGTGATAGTTTTTGAATTCCTAGCTTGGATGCAAGTTTTGGTTGCATAAAAACCAGAGGTACTGCCTCTTGTGGTTGCCAGTCCACATAGGTTCTACCTAAAAGCTAATCACAATACTTATTTGGCAACCCAGGGACTTTTTTTAATGCTTGTGTTGCTCTCCAACTTTTTTTTTACAATTGAATGTGGCTCATAGGTAAAAAAAGTCGGGGACCCCTGCCATAGACAGTCACTATTGAGTTAGTTGGTGGTTGTTTGGTCTAGGGCCAGAACTAGGAGTAGGCAGAAGAGGCACCTGTCTAGGGTACAATGGGGGAAGGGGGTGATGGGTCGGTAACCTTTTAAGATTCTTCTGCCTACCCCTAGTCCAGGTTTGTTTGTGCCCTCTGCATGGCCAGTTGTAAGGATAGCATCACACAACAGAGACAGTAGACACTGTGAATGCATGTGAATACAGAGTGTTACTGATCAATGCCCATTGAACAGGAAGTGATGAAAAGCAAGGAAGGGTGTTTTAACTGCCATGCCTATTGTAGAAAAAAATGCAGCAGCCAAAATGCCAGTCTTTATAAGAATGGTAAATTTTGAAAACAGATGTTATAGTGTTTGCTTTCTCTTATAGACACCAGTCAATAGTAAAAGGAAATAATGGACTTCCTCCAGTAGACCGACTCCTTCAGTTCCTAGTGGACAGTTCTGCCGACTGTGATGAAGTGGTTCAGTGTGCCAACTGTGATCTTGAATGCAAGAATCAGGTAAAGAAGCATTCACCTCCTAAGCGAAGGGGCAAATTTTTATCTGCTGTGGCTGAAACAGAATGGCCTAAGAGTAGCAATTAAAAGCAGCCTTTATATTTTATATGGTGAATCAGTGAAGAGCACTTCTGCCTTGCCGTACAGACAGGTACATTGGGTTCTGATAAAAATGACCTGTGGGTGAATGTGACCATAGCCTGTAAGATCCCCTGGGTCTTGGAATAAATGATGTAAATGATGATGTAGACACTATGAAAATGTCTCGGCACAATATACATAATAATTACTACTGTTTATAGTTTATGCTCATTGTATTTGTTTAATTTACTCATTTCTGTTCACACACATTGTTAAATCAGGCAAAAGAATCTTCATGCAGCCGTGTAGTAAATATTAGTGAGCCATTCCAATAAAGGATATGTAATTCTGATTTGTTCTATGCAATACTGGTTCTGATTCTGAGAACATACCTAGAATCCTTGCCATACTCATGAGTACCGAGAAACGGAACACCAATACATGATATATTCCACCAACTTTCCCAGCAGTAAAACATATTTGGCTAAAACAATACTTATTTACCCAATATTACACATATTTTTAGGCAAAAGAAAAAACTTGTAAAGACTTGTTGTTCAGACTTCATCTGAAGACGGCATTGAGGATATATTGCAAATCAAACTAAAAATATTTACTAATGTTCTTCTTATCTTAGTTAAAGGGCAAGGAAAGGCAAATAAATAAAATCCCATTTTTAATTTCTTTAATGAAAAAGAAATATATCTCCAATATACTTTAATTAAAAAATGTGTACCATTTTTATAAAAAACCTGACTGTATGCAGTGAAATTCTCCCTTCATTTACTGCTGTGGATAGGAATTGTCAGACGGTCCCTAACTTCTGGCAGGGAAACAATCATACTTGTGAACAGCAGGGGAAGCCTCTGCCTTACTTACCAGCCATGTAGCTTTGTTTTTTGATCATTTATGACGATCCCTAAGAAGCCCAGACCACACTGAGCATGTGTATGTAGTCTAGTCTTGCAAAGATGTATAACAAAGTTACAAGATGACAGCCCCCTGTGGCCAACTTTGAAAGCATAAATCATTTGTTTGATTAGGCTTGTGCTGCAGTAAGTTCATGTTTATGTTTAGTATGCAAAATACAGCATTTCTAGCCTTATTCTATTTTAGACTTTCCTTGCCCTTTAACGAAGATTCAGATTTAGTTGATCTACATTCATGGTTACATGTAAATGTTTGTTTATCCTCAATGTTCTTTGTATATGGAAGCCCAGTTGGCAGTAAGCTTGATGTTGCCTAATGCATTAAATAACATGTGAATCCCGTATTTCTCTTGTAGGATGGAGAGATCATGTACTACTGTAACACCTGCAATCAGCCTCTATGTGCTAAGTGCAGAGATGAAACTCATAAAGCTAAGATGTTCTCTTGCCATGAGATTGTATCTCTGGCCAAGCGTGCCAAGGATATATATAAAAAGTGCTGTAAGTATGACTTTAACTGCCCCTTGATCTTCATCCTGTAGTGACTTGTACACATACCTCACAATAACACAAGAAGGGTTATTAAAAAACACAAATGCACCGATGTAAACACTAATCACAAAGACTTTGCTCTGTACATGCTCCTATTTGTTTGCCCTTGATGGTTGCCTCTACTTTTCTGGTGCTCGGTAAACAGTACAAGGTCCATAGATGAAAGCACTGGCATTTACACTGGCCTTGATGAGATATTAGTTCCAGGGTGTTTAGCACTTACACACACAACTGACTTCTACCTAATTATGTGATTCACACCCCTAAGGGTAGGGACAGACAGGGAGATTCGGGGAGATTTTGTCGCCTGGCGTTTTTAGCAGGTGACAATCTCCCCGAATTACCTTCTCCCTGTCTGCCGCTAGTATAAGTGATAAAGCGCCAGCGCCTGTGCAGAAGTGGCGCGGCGATTTCCGGAATTCGGAATCTCCCCGAATCTCCCTGTCTGTCCCCAGCCTAATGGTGCAACCAAAATTCAAATGCAATTTTCATGTGTTTAAGAAAAAGACAAATTAGCACTAGTAAGCTCCACTACCAGATTTAGACTAAAACATTGGCTTGCAGGCTGGGGCAACTTTTTTCTTTCCAAGCATTTTTTTCATATAGGCACCTGACAACAGCCCTAGTCGTGGGTCCTGTATGGTAATAACAGCCTTGGGCACACTCCATTAGCAGCTGCCCACTACTACTCTGGTATTCTGGGGAAATGCTGCATTGTAAGTAGGTATGCACTGCATCCATTATTTTGGATTTCAAACCCACGAATCCTTTACGAATACTGAACCAAAACTGAATCCTAATTTGCATATGCAAATTAGGGGTGGGAAGGGGATAACATTTTTTTCCTTCCCTCACAAAAAGGCATACAATTTCCCTCCCCAACCCTAATTTGCATTTGCAAATTAGGATTTGGTTCGACCGGGCTTCAGAAAAAAGCCGATTCCTGGCCAAATACTGGATTCGGTGCATCCTTAATTTTAAGTAAAAAAAAGCTCCAGACACAAAAAAAGAATCCGTATGTTACGGCATATAAAATTGAGGAAAAGTGTGAAGTGGCCCAAAGGATACTGTCCATAAAATGCCTTCATCGGTAGATGGGGATGAAATAGAACAGTGGACATTTTTTTGAAGATTATTTCCCCCCCCCCTAATCTGGGAGTTACCTGCACCTCCCACAAGGAATTTAACCAATGAATGCACATTTATATGTTTTAATGCAAAAAAAATAATTTAAGCAAACATCATTTACACATATATAAATGATGTATTTCATAATTCTGAATATTTTTTCTGGCATGTGCATCTACTTCTTCTAACCTCTAGGAGCAGCAGAGGAATCAATGTGCCTGATTGGCTATTCTGTTTAGTAGTTGAATATAAAAAAAAAAGTACTGAAGATATGTACATTTTATCAGTGTGCCAGTCCAAATTATCTGGACAGATGTTTATTATTAGCAGTAGGTTTTGATGTTTCTGTGATATTTATTATCAACTCGCTTGCAGCTCTGCACGAGGAACCTTACATTATGTTCTCCACTGAGAAGAAATCTATGCTTTGTATCAACTGCTTCCGTGACATGCAAGTGTAAGTAAATGTCATAAGGGAAAGTGTTCATCAAGCCAGTTGGAATATATCTATCTTCCAGGTTAGACCTAGTTTGCATCGGAACATCACACATTAATAAAAAACAGTAAATCCCCTGTTTTTTTAAAAAAAATATTCACAAGATATTTTCAGGGTGAACAGTGCAATGAAATCTACTATACAAACAGATTATGGGACAGGATTTCTCTTTAAATCACAGCCTTTATAATGTGTATTTCCCGCACATACAATTTCGTGGCATAAAACATAACAATTAAAATGAGGGCCCTCTGCTTCTCCAGTCCCTACGTAGTTTGATATCACGCCACATAAACTTTGCGTCCTTGGCGAAGTTCACATTGCGTGAGAATAGAGAATCGGAGAAGCGGAGGTTCTTTGTTTTAAATTTTAACTTCTAGTGCTATTTTGAAACTGTAAAGTAAGGGATTTATAAGGGGAACTCTGAGTAAGTGACCCTATATATGGTAAAAAGTATTTTATGCCACTAAATTCTATGTGCAGGAAAAACATCTTATAAAAGCTGTGATTGGTCAACTGATTTAATTTTTTTCTAATTTTAAAGGAGAAGGACTAACAATTTTCACTTGAAATTTTAGACACCTCCAAGCAAATACTTTTAATTACCCTGGTGCTCCTATTAGGAGAAAACCGCACCGGCCCTCATGCAACAGACTTTCTGAGGAGACTGTATTCCTGCAATCCCTAAATGCATGACCATGTGATGTCGGTGCAGTGTACCCTCTTCTGTAAACCTGGGGTTCCCAAAAGTACAAAAGACAAATTTACACAGTTTTGCTCTTTTTAGAACCTCTACTGCATATTTTGTTTAAAACCATTCCCCAGTTGATTAATCAAATAAAAAGTTTAAGTACCAGGTCTGAGAACTACAGATGAAATAATTTAGTAATTACAAAAAATAAAAGCTGTTGCAAATTGTTCTCATCCTTCCTGATACTTTCTCTAAACCAAGTAGACAAGCTGCAGGAAAGACAAAAAGCGCTATGTATCTCTGGTCCTGATGCAGCCTCTGGAGAGATGCATAGTATGTAGGACAAGCTGTTCTGAATTGTTAAAGGGTAAACATTACACTGTAATTGGCATCACTGGAGTGGAAATAGAAATAACAAACTACAAAAAGCAAGAAATGTATGCATACAGTAAGAATAGTTAAGGACGTTGTTCTTTTGTTCTGCTGAATCTCTGCATAATGTACAGTGTTCTATATCTTTAAATAGGCAAGATGAATTTCTGCAAGCCTCAAAGGGTTAAAAGGCCTTTAAAGTATTCATTCATAATGGTGGGCATAAGTATAAGGTCGTAAATAGCTGATGTTGAAATTCCAAGCAGAGTCCAAAAGTTAAATTAAAGGGATACTGTCATGGGAAAAATGCCTCAGTTAATAGTGCTGCTCCAGCAGAATTCTGCACTGAAATCATTTCTCAAAAGAGCAAACAGATTTTTTTTTATATTTCATTTTGAAATCTGAAATGGGACTAGACATATTGTCAATTTCCCAGCTGTCCCAAGTCATGTGACTTGTGCTCTGATAAACTTCAGTCACTCTTTACTGCAAGTTGGAGTGCCTAACAACCTGAGAACAGAACAGTGGGAAGGTAACCAGATAACAGCTCCCTATCACAAGATAACAGCTGCCTTGTAGATCTAAAAACAGCACTCATTTTGCTTTTTTTTAGAAATGGATTTCAATGCAGAAGTAGCACTATTAACTGATGCGTTTTGAAAAAAACAATTTTTCCCATGACAGTGTACCTTTAACTTTAAGCCGTTTCCTCAGTGGGTCCCAATTGAAACTTTGTCTTTCTAATGCTGAGAATATGCCTAGTACCACTTTATTTAGCTTACTGACCTTACCAGTCCCCATAGAAATTCACGTTGGTTTTACCTTCCCATTAATTCTTCAAATCTATGTCCCAATCATAACCCAATTCACTGAAAATATTTCATTTTTATCTTGCAACAGTAATAAATACATTATGGTATATATTTCAGAAAACCATTTATCCAGAAAGCTCAGCAACACCAGAATATCTAGTCAAACTAATTTTTTGACTGATTTGGTGTACTAATAAGGTGTTAACTGAACTATAATAATTCCATGGCAAAGTAATCCTCTTGGATTTTCAATATTAACATTATTATTAAGTAGCATTGTGGTATGGTGCAATTCCCAGAAAAAAAGATCTCTTATTCAAAAAATACCAGAAATACTGGATAATAGATAATTTCCATGTATTATATATTTACTAGTGAGCTGGGACTTCTTATAATAATATATAACAAGTGTTTCTTTATATCCTAGAGAAAGCCGTGCTCACTGCATTGATATTGAAACTGCTTACATGCAGGGCTGTGAGAAACTGGACCAAGGAGTCATGGTAGGTTAAATGCTGCATGATATTAGTACCTTGTTGTGGTGTTTATACAAATGGCCTGCAGGTGGCACTGTGCATACACAGGACTTTCTAGCATTGTTATACCCTCCTCATCCTCGGCTACCAAACACAACACTTGTTAACCAAGGCTGCAGTTGCATATAGTATGATTTGACCCTCCTGGACTTATTATTATTATAGTATTGTCAACCCCAACCTGGACAGTCTACCCTCATAATTTAAGTCTTCCTTCCCTCTAACCAGTTTAGTTGCACTTAGTCTCTGCACTCTCTCCAGCTCATTTATGTCCCTCTTAAGGACTGGAGTCCAAAACTGCACTGCATACTCCAGATGAGGTCCTACTAGGGCAGTGGTTCTCAACCTGGGGGTCGGGACCCCTTTGGGGGTCAAATGACCCTTTCATAGGGGTCACTTAAGGGGTTCCAGGAACAGCTTCATCTCTCTCCCCACTAGCCCTGGGCCAAGGTTGTAGCTCTCCAGGTGTTGGTGCTGGGAGTTGTAGTTCAGTAACCTGTGTAGGGAAGCCAGTTGCACTACAACTTTCTATATCCCCTTAGTAGGGACTGCCATACAGCTCTCCCTGCCCATTTAAAATTTGTAAAATTAACATGGTAATTGGGGTGTGGCAAAAAAATGTTGCCGCATTACGCACGGAAAACAAACCTTAATGCAGCCACGCTGTCTCCTGTACTTTCCTAACAATCTGGGCTGGCAATGAAAATATTTTTATATTTTATGGTTGGGGGTCACCACAACATGAGGAATTGTATTTAAGAGTCGCAGCATTAGGAAGGTTGAGAACCACTGAACTAGGGATCTATAAAGAGGTATAATTATGTTTTAATCCTTTGAGTTTATGCCCTTTTTTATGCAAGACAGAACTTTATTTGCTTTAGTAGCTACAGAATGACACTGCCCAGAATTGGACAACGTGTTATCTATAAAAACCCCAAGATCCTTCTCATTAAAGGAAACTCCCAACACACTGCTATTTAGTGTATAACTTGCTGTTATCAACATTGAGTCTCAGATTCAGGTATGCTGCCCTTTTTCCCAAATTAGACAAATCACTCTGCAAAGTGGCAGCATCCTGCATGGAACCTATAGTTCTGCACAATTTAGTATCATCTGCAAAAATAGAAACCGTACTTTCAATGCCCACATCCAAGTTGAACAGCAAGGGAACCAATACAGAGCCCTGTGGTACCCCACTAACAACACCGGTCCAATTAGAGAATGTTCCATTTACCACCATTCTTTGTAGTCTATCCTTTAGCCAGTTCTCTATCCAGGTACAAATACTATGTTCCAGGCCAAAATTCCTTAATTTAACCAGTAACCTTCTGTGTGGCACTGTATCAAATGCTTTAGCAAAGTAAATCACATCCACTGCCATCCCAGAATTGAGGTCCCTGCTTACCTTCTCATAAAAAGAAATTAAGTTAGTCTATTACACATAAAATCATGCTGGCACAAACTCATAGTATTGTTATTTGCTATGAAGTCCAGTATTCTATACTTTATTAATCCTTTGAAAAGCTTTCCTACCACCGACGTCAGACTAACTGGCATATAGTCTTGAGGCTGAGAATGGGATCGCTGTTTGAATAGTGGCACTACATTAGCAATTCGCCAGTCTCTCGGCACCATGTCAGACCTCCGTGAATCCTGAAAAATTAAGTAAAGTGGTTTGGCAATCACAGAGCTAAGCTCGCTAAGTACCCTGGGATGAATCCCATCTGGCCCTTGGGGAGAATAGTCGCCTCAAAGATGGGGCAATTAGTCGCCAGGCGATTAATCTCCCTGAAATCTTCCCGTGTGGCCTAGCCCTAAAGGGGAATTCAATCCCTCGGGCACTAACCTCCTCTGTGTTCATAGTTTGGCTCATGATTTTATAGAATCACATACATTGCTAGTATCATATAATAATATAGGCCTCTATTAATAAAGGTATAAATAGCATGTATATATCCCCATTATTGCCTTTAAGTCTGGATCTACTGTATATATCTCAATTTTCTTTAGTCCCACTGGCAAGATCAATGTAGAGGATCCTGATTTATTTCTATGTATATGTTTACTTTATGCAGGCAGTTAAGGAGCTGCAGACCTTAACCAGAGAAGCAATTGTCCTTCTCAAAGCTATGATAGAAGAGGTTCATAATAGTGCGGATGAAGAAGAAACCTCAATCAACAATCTCTTCTCCAGTATGCAGGTACTCTGGAAATAAACAGCATCTTGTTCGATAACAATAATATATAGGAAAACAGTACCATTTATAATGACTGTATAAAGCAAAACAAACTATGAATGACTGTGAAGTTTAAGCAAGTGAAAGTGTGACCTCTGTGCCAGTATCAGAGTCTCTCTCTGTTTTTCTAATGAGAAGCTCTAGTAATAAGTCAAATCAACTGGACTTACCGTATTTTCTTTTTTCTTTGAGGACGTTTCACTAGTCATACAGCTGGCTTTCTTAATTTAGAATGGATTAAATTATATGTTTGCATGTGTATCTTAAGTGCTGTTAAGCAGCCACAGCACCCTACAATGCATAAAAGTATAATATAAATATAAGTACAATATATAAAAATATTCAATAAATACAATAAAAGTACACAGAGCTCATATATGGAGACAGAGCTTAAGTGCTATGTGGTAAGAGACTTGGGGGGAATGTAATTAAATTCGTAAAGAGCAAAAGAATGTGCATCAATAAGATTAAAAATCCACATCTGGCAATGTAATATTGTTCCTTAAACTGTTATTGCATTGCGAATTTTAATTGCGCATTGCGAACTTTAATTGCACATTGGGAATTTTAATTGTGCACACTTAAGAAGTGCTTGAAGGTGTCGTAATCTTTTGGAGCAAACATAACAACTTTTTCAATAAGAAGTTTTATTGCATTGACTGCGCACTGGCGCAAGCTGTAAAATTCGCAAATTTTCTTCCACTGTCAGAAGTGGTTGCAAAACAGTTTCCGGGTTCACAAAAGCTATATTAAATTAGTGCAAAGCAAAATTTGTTCACACATAAGGCATAACTTTTCACATTGCGAATAGTTTTTCCGTGTAAAGGAGGTCCCTGCCCTGAGAGCTTCCAGTCTAAGTGGGTGGGTGTCTAACATACAGGCACAAATTGGAGAGGGAAAAGTGCACAATGTGATGGCATTGCCCAATAGATACCAGGAATAGACTGATTTTCTTGTGTTTCTAAAGGTAGACTTTTAGTTTTTTACTAAAGAGAGGGTTCCTTATGGAGGAAGTCAGGAGTGTAACTCCAGAGGTAAGGAGCAGCAAGGTCTGAGACAAGAGGAGGTAATGGATGTGGATGGTGTGAAAAGACGGTGGTTCTGAGAAGAGCGGAGAAGATGAGGGGGAGAGAGATGGGAGTCTGGCAGACCAGTAAGTAGGTGATTGCAATATTCTAAATAGGATAGGATAATGGCATGGATTTGTGTTTTCTGTTTTGGCTATTGTTTCTGAAAGAAAGGATGGTATCTTGGCTATATTGCGGAGGAAGAAGTTGTTTTGGAGGTAGTACAACAACAGAGTACCAAGTACAAAAACCTGAAGCACCCCCCCACACACACACACACACTAAGATGAAGGGGGAGAGAGGATTTGTTAGCAAAAGTAGAAGGAGCGGTCCGAAAATGCAGGGAGAGAACCAGGATGCAGCTTGATCATAGATACCATTTCAATGGAGAATTTGCATTAGAACAGAATGGTCAACAGTATCAAATGCAGAAGATAAGTCCAGGAGAATAGAGCAATGTCCTTTGGTCTTAGCATTCTACATAAGGCAGTCTCAGTGAACTGTGCAGCCAGATCAAGAAGTTTTATTTGAGGCTCAGTAGAGGGGGGAGTGTGTGAAATAAAAAAAGCGTTAAGGGGGGTATCAGAAAGAGGGAAAGGCTCACTGTTAAATGGGTTTTCGGTAAAGACCAGATCATCCTTATGGGTTGTTGTATGTGTCAGCTGCTGGAGCTCAAAGGAGGTGGTTAGTTGGAGAAATTGTTATGGCCACAAGTGATGAGTGAATTTATTTTTGACAGGCATGGATGCATGGCGAAATTCTGCACTTCCTATCCCAAAACATAGGAAACAAGAGAGCCATGATTAAAAATCAGAGAGAAATGGCAGAAGGGCATCTGTAAACAATAGATACTTGTGCAGGGAGAGGGTAGAACAGTTGAACTGCATGAACTTCAAAAGGAGGAACAAGGTGTAGAAATGAGTTGCAAGAGACAATGAGGGGAGAGCAGAATGCTTACTCCTCCCCCATAGCGAGTTGATTCAATTGAGAAATCCAATTGGATTACTAGCAAAATGTCCTCAAGGAAAAGGAAAATACAGCAAGTTCAATCTGACTTATTACTATAGATATATCATGACCTGGATGAATGAGAACCTTCACAGACATCTAGAAGCCTTTGATCTATCCATTTGAATTTCAAGTCTAACATACTGTAATTACAGTACATTGTTAAATTGGGTTGAAAAAAGACAAAGTCCATCAAGTTCAACACCTCCAAATGAAAACCCAGCATCCATACACACACCCCTCCATACTTTCACATACATTATATCAGGGCCGGGCCAAGGTAGTTTGGCACCCTAGGCTAGGGGTTCAATCAGTGCCCCCCACGCCCCTGTTCTGTATGACCATTTCCCACCTATTCTTTTTTTCTTAAGAAACCTACTGTACGTGTGCCAGCCAGCAGCACACAAAAAATTGCCCTAATCTGTACCTGTGTCAGCAGCACCCAAAATATTGCCCCCTAAGTCTGTACCTGTGCCACCAGCCTGTGCCAGAGCTGCAGCAAAAGTATTGCCCCAGATGTGTGCCAGGCAAAGGGCAAGTTAGAGGGAGGTGAGGACTGAAGAAGAGCAGAAAGCTGCTGCTGGAGACAGGGGCGAAGTTAAAACATTTCCCTTCTAAAGTGTGCCCCCCTCTATGACGGCACCCTAGGCGGCCGCCTACTCTGCCTAGCCCTAATTCCGGCCCTGCATTATATATACCCATATCTATACTAACTTTAGAGTTTAATATCACAATAGCCTTTGATATTATGTCTGTCCAAAAAATCATCCAAGCCCCTCTTAAAAGCATCAACAGAATCAGCCATCACAACCTCACTGACCTCACTGTGAAGAACCACCTACGCTGCTTCAAATGAAAGTCCTTTTCTTCTAGTCTGAAGAGGTGGCCTCTGACCTCTTCGTTTTCCGCAGTCATACGAAGTTTTCTTCTGACTTCAGAAAACGAAGCTCTCTGAGTGCCATCCACCGGCAATATTAATTCTAGCTGGCGGGAAGGCTTTTTGGGGGAGATTAGTGACAAAGCTTTGTGACTTTCATTTTGATTTAGCTGTTTTTTACAGAACTGGAAAAAATTTTAATCTTTTTTTTGCATCTTTTTTTTACGCTTAAAATATGCGTGCAAGGCAACTACAAAATATTAGAAATTATTCATTTTTAATTTTGCAGGAATGCCCCTGCCCTTCTAATTTTAGAAGATATATATATATATATATATATTATATATATATGCTTCCCTGCACTGCCTCTGTTCCCCCTCTGCTGCAGTTAGAGAGGCTCCCAGGCTGTGTGCAGAGAATGCCTGGAGGCTGCCTGTGGGTCTTCTGATTCTACCTACAATGTAAAGTCACTTAATGTTATGGGCAGTGTGTAGTGATATAAGTAACCTGACTAGATACTGATTTGATGTTGCTACTGTGTATATAAATACAGTTAGTGTGTTATAAAGGATGTTATAAATGATATCTGTATCCAGTACACTGCATGAAGATTAACAGTCTATAAACTAAATCAAACTGGAAAGGTCCTGTAATTTGCTTTAGCCATGGCCTATCTGGCCCTTCCATTTGTCTATTTTGTCCCTTTTATTACAAACAAAATAAACACAGGTATACAGGGCATTAGCCACAGACATGACAATGTAACAGACATCTTTTGACATTATCCAAGAAATCCCTATTGCAGACATTATTTCATAAAAAGGTACGTGCTTCCCCATCCAACCAGGCATACAAAAAAGCCTAGATAATGTGAACAGAAAGCTAACAGCCAGGATACAAAAAAAAAAACAAAGGGACAAAGATGTACAGAAAGGGAGAGGCATAAAGGTGACTTTGAGCTGAATATTTAATATATTTAATATATCGATGCTTTATGTATTGTTGAAACAACTGTGTAAAGTTCCAATTTCGAAAAATTTATATTAAAGAGGGAAGTCCACAAAAACACAAGTTAAGCTTTTTGAAAAGTAAACATAATTTCAAGCAACTTTGCAATATAAACAATTTTTGCAATTAATAAATATGCAGACTTTTCATGGTTTTTGATGGTTTCTGACAGTTCCCTAAGCCTAGCCCCCTGCTCTCCAGCTGATCTTTCTGACTACTTGCTGAGCTGGCTGACTACTGTTACTTTTATATCAGCAGCCAGCTGTCCTCAGCTTGCATCCTCCAAACCCCACAATTCCCTGCACACATGATTCCAATAAGGATAGGAACATGACAGTGCAATGCATTGTGGGTTATGTAGTTCCTTCATGCTGTCTGTAAGCTGTGGAGAAAAACAACATTTGTAACATCAGTGTTTTAGTCCCTCCTTCCCTGCCAGGATTTCAAAAAAGAGAAGAACTTTTAAACAACTGGATCTCAGCTTCAAAAATTGCATTTATCAATACTTTTTGAAGAAACAGGTGACTGTTATTGGTATTTTAGGGGTTTCTTTGTTATGTCGGCCTCTTTATCAAATTTTGCTTTGGAAGCCCCTTTAAGATGTGAAAGAAAAAACTATAAATATACTGTATATATCCTAGACATAATTGGTTACATTTGCAGATGCTTTATATGGCCACTAAACCTCTAAGAAGTCTTTACAATTTCCTTGTATTTTACAGTAGTTCTTATGTTACACAATACTGGGCCAGATTCAATTCAGTGAGAAAAAAGGTCTGAGATGTAATTCAATTTAGAAAAATGTATCTCACTGTTTATCACGAGAAAAAAGTTTTTTCTCATCAAAATGAATCCAGTCCATGAGTTTTTACTAGTGATGGGCGAATTTGTCCCATTCCGCTTTGCCAAAAAATTCACAAATGTCCCATGAAATTTGCAAAATGATGAAAAATTGAAATCTATGGGCGTCAAAATTATTTTGATGGTCTTCAGTTTTGATGCGCTTCATCTTTGACGCCCGCGTTCCTATTTTGTCCAAATGCATTAAAGTCAAGGGGTGTCCGAATTTATTATTCTGATGTACGCCCACATTTTTTTGATGCGGCGGATTTTCTTTGCAGTTTCACTGAATGATTCGTGAAAATTTGCTCTGAATTCAAGCTTGGCAATTCTATTCGCCCGTCACTAGAAACCGTGAAAAAACCTGGTGGATCCCAGCCCTCATGGGACCCTTCAGCCCAGACCAGCTCCTATATTGGCCCGACCAAAATAAAACTGTGTGGAGGCAGTGCGCTCGCCTTTAGGGCAGGCGGTGGGCCAGGTGCATCTGCTTTTCACGCATGCACACAATGTATCGGCTATTTCGTATGCATACGGGTGCCCCTGAGGTTATTAACCCGGTGGAACTCTGCATAACCTTTTTGTCACTGAATTTAATCTGGATATTATCTGAAGATATACTGTATACTGAGCTGGGCCATGTGCCAAACTACTTTTTTTCTGACTTGAAAAGACTGAAAAAAAACTATATGGCCCCTGATGACACTGACCAGGTAGGCCAGGGATCCCCAACCTTTTGAACTCAGGAGCAATATTTGGAAATAAAAGGAGTTGGGGAGCAACACTAGCATGAAAACTGTTCTTGGGGTACCAAATAAATGCTGTAATTGGCCATCAAATAGCCCCCATGTGAATTGTCAACCTACATTGAGGCTCTGTTTGGCAGTGCACCTGGTTTTTATACAACCAAAACTTGCCTCCAAGTTATGAGTTCAAAAATAAGCACCTGCTCTGAAACCACTGGGAGCAACATCCAAGGGGTTGGAGACGAAATTGTTGCTCACGAGCTACTGGTTGGGGATCACTGCCCTAGACTATAGCCTGTCCATGAATCCACCTCCGATTAGTTTAGTAGAGAGACCCTCAGGTTCAAAATGCTAAATAAGAAAATTGTCAAACTATCGTCAAATCAAAATGTTAATCTAAGTACTAAAGGACCGAAACTGACATCGCTGTGCATTTTAAGGCTTAGAGCTAATAATGTGATAGGTGTATTATTAACTACAGCTCTGGAGGCCAGAACCTTTTCTTTGCAATTCTTTATCTGGCAGTTTCTTCATGTGACAGAAAGAATATGGCTCACCCCTGCCAGAAGGCTAACTCTGCCGAGCTCTCATTATTTTTCTCTTTCATTTGTGTGTGCTAGCAGAAGCAAACCGTGCAGGAATTGGGTATGGTGGGAAATTTAACTCATAACCTGCCACTCAAATAACCGAATCCTCCTGCAGCATCGCATGCTAGCACACAAGATCCAGTGTGCAACAAGAAGCTGTCAGAACCACAAAGTGATGGGGCAGGCACAAACAGACTTTGTTCATACATTGACTTTCCATAGGAATACAAGACAAGAAGCCACTATTCAATATTTGCTTGCTCAACATCTTATTTTTTCTGAAACCACTAGGAGGCAGTGTTGGACTAGAGCATTTGTCTTGTATAAAAAGAGAAATAATACTTAGAAAAGTTGTAGTGCAGGTATGGGATCCGTTATCTGGAAAACTTGGGATCTGTGGATTTCCTGGTAAGGGAACACTGTTCATTAAGGCTAGAAATAAAAACATTTTTAAAGAATGCTTGTATGAATTTTTTTTATATGACACTGTTTATCTACGCAGCACTGTACAGCATAACAATAGAGGGTTATTACAATAATAAATAAAAATTATTGCAAAGTAAAATAATAAATACAAAGTACAAATACAACAAAAATGTATGTAAGGGTTGAAGTTAACTTAAAGGGGGTTGTTCACCTTTTAGTTAACTTTTAGGGGCACATTTACTAAGGGTCGAAGTGAATTTTCAAATTAAATTTGAATTTTGAATTTTTAAAGCCGCTGAATTGCCATAGTAGCCTATGGGGGACCTCCCGGAAGCTTTCCTGAAAATCAAAAAAAAAATTTTTGAAACTCGTTTGATTCGAATGATGCGATCTAACAATTCAAATGAGTTAAAAAAACAGACATATTCGATTGAAAATGGCCCCCCCAAAAATTTTGACTATTTTTCATTCGAAATTTGACCAATAGTAAATCTGCCCCTCAGTATGATGTAGAGCATGATATTCTATAATAATTTGCAATTGATGTTCATTTTTTTATTTGTGGTTTTTTAGTTATTTAGCTTTTTATTCTACAGCTCTCCAGTTTGCAATTCCAGCAGTCTGGTTGCTAGGATCCAGATTACCCTAGCAACCATGCATGGATTTGAATAGGAGGCTGGTATATGAATATGAAAGGGCCTGAATAGAAATATCAGTCATAAAAGTAACCATAACTGTGATTTTGTAGTCTAACAGAGCATTTGTTTTCAGATGGGGTCAGTGACCCCCATTTGAAAGCTGGAAAGTGTTAGAAGAAGAAGAAGGCACATAATTCAAAAACGATCCAAAATAAATAATGAAGACCAGCTGAAAAGTTGCCTATGGCTATTCTAAAGGGAAACTGTCTTGGGAATTAATTGAAGTTTATCAGAGCACAAGTCACATGAATTGGACAGTTTGGAAATTGACAATATGTCTAGCCCCATGTCAGATTTCAAAATGAAATATAAAAATATCTCTTTGCTCTTTTGAGAAATAGATTTCAATGCAGAATTCTGCTGGAGCAGCACTATTAACTGATGCATTGAAAAGAAAACATTTTTTCCCATGACAGTATCCCTTTAAAGGTGAACCACCCGTTTTTTTTTGTTGTTGCTATTTTTCTGACTCTTTGCACCGTTCATATTGGGTTCACTGACCCCATCTGACCCCAACAAATGCTCTGTAAAGCTACACATGTATTCTATTACGCATCTTTTTGTTCAGACCCTCTCCTATTTATATTTCAGTCTCTTATTCAAATCAATGCATGGCTGCTATAATAATTTGGGCCCTAGCAACCATATTGCTGCCTGCAATCTGAAGAGCTGCTGAATAAAAACCGGAATAACTCCAAAACCACAAATAATAAAAAATGTAAACTACTTGCACATTTTCTCAGAATATCACTTACTTCCTCATACTAAAAGTTAAGTCTCAGGTTAAGCCCTTTCAGAGTTTAGTGTCAACAAGACAACAGGATGGCACTCCCTGCCCCATAGATCTTACAATCTAAATGTCAACGTACAAGTGTTGGAAGTTTCGAAAACAAAATTTATTTGAAAAATTTTAGTTTTTTTTTTTTTTTTTAACTCAGGTGAATAGGTCTCAATCTGAAAACTCGAATCCAATTCGATTCGAGTTTTTAAAACTCGATTTGAGTTTTTTCTCCAAAAAAAACTTGAGAGTCAGGAAGGCTGCAAACAACTCCAAACTGATCCCAGGATGTCTTCCATTGACTAAAACAGCCATTTCGTTAGGGTTTTATGCAGCAAATAATAGTTCTTAAAGGAGAATTCAACCCTGTAATAAAAAAAAACCCCGTAATTCGGCTCTTCTATTGCTATTGCGCTCGCTGCACTAATGATGCGGCCCCTCCTCCACCTGCTCCAACGCTAGAACTTAGAAGCATGGATCGGGAGGGGGGCTGTACCGCCCCTGACCACTACGGCAAGCTGATTGGGAGACCGGCGTATTGACGCATGCGCAGTTGGAGCATTTTGCCGGTTTGCGACAACTGTGCATGCGCCGAAATGGACGGGAATTGCCAAACTCCTAGTCAGCTTACTGAAGCGGTTAACGATGGCTGCGTGGAACTCCGCTTGCTGAATCTGCGCTGAGGGGTAAGTATAAAGTATGGGGAATTTCCCGGGGGGGGGGGGCTAGGTAAGGGGATGTACGTGGAGTGGGTGTGTTTTTTTTTTTTTTATAGGGTTGAATTCTGCTTTAAAGGGACAACAAAAACTTGAATCGAATTTTAACAATCCCCTAGTTTCTATGAACTTTAATTTTTTTTTCAATTGTTATTTCCACAGGAGAAACTAGCAGATCGAAGAAAAATTCTTCTAAAAGCCGTGCAGTGGTAAGACAATTCCCAGGACATACTGCATCATTCAGTCACTTATATATTGTATATTACAATCATTTCCATACAGCATACTGTTTGTTGAGTTCAATGAAGGACACTTTATACACCTTCTTAGACCTCCTGTTCTATTTGAACAAGCAGATGTTTTTTGTTTTTTTTTTTGTTTTTTTAGACCAAATCAGGCTGATATTATGGTTTGCCCCAGGCTAGCGACTTGATGACAAAGGAAAGGACTTCTTACTTAGCTTTGTACCCATTTCTTGCACCTTGATGTATTTAGTACTCTTCAGCAATTCTATAGTAGTGATTTCATAATTAGCAATTAATGCTGATTTATAACAGCAAATCTATGGTAGTAACCGTTGACTTGTTCAATTTTTAGCCAACATGAAGAAAAGGAGAAGGCTTTTAAGGAGCAGCTATCGCACTTGGCATCCCTACTGCCCACATTACAGGTAGGAAAAGCAGGTAAAGGCTAGATTTCATTTTAGAATAAGCAGCATAAAGGTGTCCTCCTCCAGCTTAACATTTTTACTTTCTTTATAAGGTCCATCTTGTTACTTGCTCAGCCTTCCTAAGCACAGCCAATAAGGCCGAGTTCCTTGATTTGGGATATGTAAGTATTTCAAGAAATGCATGTGAATATACAGGTATGGGACCTATTATCCAGAATGCTCGGGACCTGGGGCTTTGCCGATAATGGGTCAAGGGGCGCTCCGCCGATGAGTAGTCACTCGCCTCAGGCGGCAGTGCCCCCTGGTTACCGAAAAAAAAAATGCAGCTCCTGGTAACTAAGAGCCGAATTTCTGGTTTTCAACCCCGCACTAGCACCGTGGACCCCGCTAGAAAAGTGAGCGCCATGGGGAGGGGGGCAAATTTAAGGCCACCACAGGCAGCAAAGTCCCTGAATGGGTCTTTCGGTAATTTGGATCTTCACACCTTAAAACTACTCGAAAATCATGTAAGCATTAAATAAACCCAATAGTCTGGTTTTGCCTCCAATAAGGATCAATTGTATCTTAGTTGGGATCAAGTACAAGATACTGTTTTATTATTACAGAGAAAAAGGAAATCATTTTTAAAAATCTGGATTATTTGATTATAATGGAGTCTATGGGAGACGGCCTTTCCGTAATTCAGATAATGGAATTCTGGATAATGGATCTCATACCTGTATTTAAATTAATAAATACATTTTGTTTTAACCTAAACTATGTTAGTTGCGTTTGTTCTTATTTGTGTTAGGCAGTTGCAGGGCAGGGGGTGGGGCTTAAATGGGTGGTTCACCGTTAAGTTAACTTTTATTATATTATAGAACGACCAATTCTAAGTAATTTTTCAATTGGTTTTCGTTATTTATTTTTTATAGTTATTTGTCTTCTTCTTCTGATGCTCTGCAGCTTTCAAATGGGGGTCACTGTCCCCATCTAAAAAAAAAACAAATGCTCTGTAAGGCTACAAATATATTGTTATTGCCACTTTTTATTACTTATCATTCTATTCAGACTGTTCATAATACAGTCTGTTACTCAAATCAGTGCATGGTTGCTAGGGGAATTTGGACCCTAGTTACCAGATTGCTTAAAATACAAACCGAAGAGCTGCTGAATAAAAAGCTAAATAACTCAAAAACACAAATAATAAAAAATGAAAACAAATTGCAGATTATCTCAGAATATCACTCTCTACATGATTCTAAAAGCTAACTCAAAGATGAACAAACCCTTTAAATGAGACAAAGACTGTTTGGGCAGCAGCATATACCATTTCTTGCATGGAATAACAAAACGTATGGGCTAATCAGTAAGTACCAATCACATGCTAGGATTCCAGATACCCCATTAAATTGGTTTGGAAGTTATAGGGGCAAATTAAAGTACGGAAATGCGCTAGCGACAGCTTCGCAGGCGTTCGCTGCACTTCGCCAGGCGAATATTCGCCAGCGCTATGCAAATTCACTAAGATGCGAATTTGTGCTCAGGGCAGCAAATGGTAGCGATGTTGCGCTACCGTTACTTCGCCAGGCAAAGTGCATTTACGCTAACGATGCCTAATTTGCATATGGCGCGAACTTAAGCGTATAATAGAAGTATATGTTACAACCACTACATTCCACTACACAAGCCCAGGAAACCTTTAATAAGTAAAATAAAGTTGTCCTATTGCCCTACATGTGCCCCCTGTATAGTTGTGTTGCCATATGTTAGGAAATGTAGGGGGGAAGAAGGGTAACCCCTAAAAACAATTTCGCTGTTTTTCAGACTATCGCCCTACAAAAGGTAAAAGATGCCAGCGTTTTTTTGGACTTAGAAAAAAAATTCAAGTTCCTTTTTCAAACTCCTATCTATTGTATTGAACTTCGCCAGGTCTGACTTGGCGAAGTAAAGTCTAGCGCAAGAGGTAACGTTCAGTAAAATGTTCATCTTAGTGAATTAGCGTAGTTACGTCCCTTCGTCAGTGCGCAACTTTGCCTGGCATAAGGGTGCGAAGTTGCGCAAGTCTATCTACTTCGCTACTTCACTGTTGGTGAATTGGCGTAGTTGTGAATTGACGTCACGCTGGGGAATTAGCGCTAGCATTAGACGCATCACGGTTTAGTGAATTTGACCCATATTGTTAGGAGTTCCTAGAGATCATTGTGCTATTACTTCCATGGCCTGCCCCATTGTCAGAGGGGGGACTGTTTATACTGTGTGTACTTTTTACATGTAAGCAAATATGCGGTCTTATACATTCTTCATAAACTTTAATGAATTAACATGGAGACTAGGGAGGTTAAAAAACAACCCCCATCAAGTGTCTCTCTTATCATTTCTATTTACTGCTATTGTTTTGCTTTTTTTTATATTGAGTTTATCCTCAATGCTTCTTGCCAAAAAAATATAAACTTACCAAGCTTTTGCAGGTTTTGTTTGATCAAATTACTTGCCCTTTAAATTTTGATTCGACTGCCTAGGTCGCCAGATTAAACCTACGGAATTGGTTTTAACTATTTTAAAATACAAAAATTCGATCGAATGATTAAAATCGTTTGATTGAATATTTACTATTCGAATTGCGGTAAAACCCTTTGAATTCGACGGATTTTAATTCCCTTAAAATTTGTGAAAAAACCCTCGAATTCAACCCACAGAGTCAGATTTACTAAGGTTCCAATTGATTCGAAGTGAAAATTCAAATCAAATTCGAACTAAAAAATTCGAATTTAATTTTGGGCTTATTCGACTATCAAATAGACCAAAATTCGATTCGAATTTGCCAAATTCGAATTCGATTGTCAAAAGACTGGCCCTTAAAAAAATTTGAATAAACAATTCGGCAGATAAAACCTACCGAATTGCTATATATCCCTATGGGAAGATCCCATACAATTTTAAGTTTTTTTTTTTTATCGAATATAAAAAATTTGATCGAATGGTTAAAATCGTTCGAATCGTTTGATTTGAACTATTTTATCAATCAAATTTTTTATATTTGATAGTTTAATCATTTGAATTGCGTTAAAATTTCGAATTTGAGGGGTTTTAATTTGAATTTAATTCGATGGTTGAATTTGAGGGTTAATTAATGCCCCTTAGCTAACTCGATTTTTTGTAATTGTAAGGACTTGCAGGTGTTGGGCATCTTCTAAGATCAGCATATTTGTACCGTTAACTTTCTGGCTGTTGAACAAGGTTGGAATCTGTGTAATGATTTAGCGCTGCACATGTTGAAATGCAGAAAGTATGCACACATATCTCTTATGCAATATTTGTTTTTCAGCAACTGATGGAACGCCTTCAAAAAATAGTTAAACTTCCTCATCGACTGCGACCGTATCAGAGCAGCAAGGTAAACCAACTCAACTTCTGGAACAAACACGTTTAGTTTATATAGGAGCACTGACCAGCTCCCTGTTGTAGCCCCCACCCTTTCCAACTATAGTCAGGTGATCCCACTGGTGTCTCATAAAAGGGCAACCAAGTTGGTGGACAGCCCTCCACCAATCATTCATGAAAAAAACTTATATTGAAGAGAGACATGATACTTCTTATAATCTACACATAGCAGAAATCATTTTTAAGACTTTCCCAGTAGGCCCTGCTCTGAATGACAACATGCCACCAAATGTATACCGACACCTGCTTGTCCACCATATCAAACCAATGTTTTTAATAAGAAGGCTGTCCTCAGTTAGTTTTTATAAAAAGCCTCTGGGAAGACTTTCCATTAGGCACCGTGCATTTATTTGGGTTGATGTCAGAGATCTGTGCAGGCCAAGCAAGTTGTTCCGCTCCCATCACAGCAAATACAGTACACTGTACACTGTCCTTGCATCATGGGTCAAACTGACACAAACTAGGCAGCACAAAATTCTTTAAAGGAGAACTCAACCCCCACTAATAAAAACCCCTATCCTTTACCCTACATAGTTCCCCCTCCC